>WBMW01005595.1:86682-111049 GCA_013396635.1 Penelope pileata
GGGATTGCTCTGACCCAGGTGCAGGACCTTGCACTTGGCTTTGTTGAACTTCATGTGGTTGGCATGGGCCCACCTCTCGAGCCTGTCCAGGTCCCTCTGGATGGCATCCCTTCCCTCTGGCGTGTCGACTGCACCACACAGCTTGGCATCATCTGCAAACTTGCTGAGGGTGCACTCGATCCCACTGTCCATGTCACCGACAAAGATGTTAAACAGCACTGGTCCCAGTACTGTACACAGTACCCAGTACCCAGTACCCAATTCCCTAGCACTTTTCAGATGCTGTATCATGAACAGTTTTTGTTGATGTGAGAATCTTTATTTTGGTTACTACTAGGCCCATACTCACAGCCTGAGAATATTTAATGTTACCGGTGGGAAAATAAGTTCTGATTAAGAAAACAATTCTGACAAGAATGTAAAAGCATTCTGAAATAGGTGTTCCTTTCCTCATCCACCGGTGCTTCTAAATTTCAGGTCTTATTGAAATACTTGCTAGAATTCTGTATGTAAAAAAGGCTTAAAGTGCTATGTTATAACTCCTGTTGAAATGAGAAGCTACATCATACTTAATTATTCTGAACTGAAATTATGCAGGTTTATCCCTTTTCCCCTAAATTTTTTGAATGCTTATCACCATAAATAAAAATTCAATTTCCCCTTTCTCCTTACTCTCAATTGGATTCAATGATGTTATAAAAGATAAATCAGATTCTAACCTCTCAAGCTTCTTGCTTTTCTTTAGATTTATTTATATTTTCCAAAATATGTCATAAGTAAACTCAGCCCTTTATGTCCCTTTGCCACATTTTCTTATTTTTTCCACAGTGCCTCCTTCTCAATAACAACAAGGTAACAAAAAATTTTGTTTATAGATTTGTCACCACTACTTTCTTTTAAGTTCTTCAAAGAAACATGTATTTTCACCCTGATGAACTTATCATCTTGTCACTCTTCTTTTTAGGAAAATCCAGCCTTCTACTTAATTAGATTTGTTTAATTTTGCATCAAGTCAGCAGCAGTGGGGAGAAGAATAATGAAAAGCATTTCAAAACCAAGAATGGAAATTCTGTCAGTGTGAAGAGTGAAAGAACTCGTCTTTCAAAGAGGCAAGCAAGATGTCCCCTCAAGTTGCTGCTCAAAACCATATCCAGATGGTTTCCTATGCCTTTCTTCTTTTTTACTTTCAATCAGGTCATCCTCAAATAGATTCACTGCTCTATTTTTAGCTCATTCATTATTCCTCTTCATCTCCCTCCGTGGTGATGAAGGGACAGGTCTGGTGTCAGTGGAAGCAATTTGAAATGAATAGATGTGCTAGCTGACCTCTTCACAGCCACATCACAAGACAACATTTAGTGCTACTATTTATGTTCTACACAGAGGATTCAAGCTCTTAAATGACTTGAAGACAAAACTATCATTTGGAGGTTACTGCTGCAGCTTGTCCTACACCACTACTCTCTAGGCTAGAAAGTTGTTTGCTTGTCATCAATAAATGGATTGTGGTTTTCAATAATTGCCCACCACAAAGAATAGTCAGATTTTCAGGTATGATTTTCAAGTATGACAGCAGCGAAGTCTTTAGTGTGAGATATTGTCACAAAAATTACTTGGAAAACCAAAATTTATTTAAACATATATCATCTTTACTTTGATAACCAAATTTCACCTATAAAATGTAATCTAATTGGATTTTTGTGCAAGATAGAAAGAAAAAATACTTGATATTACATATTTAGAAAAAAAATATAGGCTATTGCTTTCAATATTTCCACTATGGCTGGGTCTATCAATCACCCACACTCGAGATAAAAGCAAAAATTTGTAAAAGCTCTAAATGCCATGTCGATCTGTTGACCCATTGCCCTCAGGGCACGCATTCAGTGAACCCTTCCTGAATTACGGAGTTTAACATTTAGTTAAGCTTTTGTCTACTTTTACTGCAGTTTTTTAAATTGCTTTTCCAGATTGCCTGTTCCTGTACATTTTTCAAATTATTTTATTTCTATTTTCTCATAATTCCACAAAGTTTGCTTGGTTATTTTCTATAGTTTTTCTGTAATAGTTTTTAAAGTGTATGTTAGGTAGGATATGTAACCTTCTCATTTGGTAGTTCTTGCAAAATAGCTCAGGTGCAAATTGAACCTCACTTCACCTGACAGCTGGGCTGAAAATTCTTTTCTTTTCATCTGGTTTGCAGCCAGATTGCATTGATACCAGGGAATTACATGCAGGAAAGGAGAAAAACTTAGAGATAAACATGCCAATGAAGACCTGAGGATCTGATAAGATACTTAACCTTAAAAGGCATGTGGAACAGAAAGCTCAGTGAGATCCCAATTTTATCTTTCAACAAATAAATGACAATTGGACAAACAATTCAAGTTTGGCCAAAAAAGAAGCTGATAAAGAATGGGCAGTTGCACTGCACTTTGACAAGGTGAATTTGAGAGGGAGTTGCAGTATACCAGACAACAGAACAATGGCAGAAAACCTGAAAGATGACACAACGACAGGGAGACAGAAGAGGCACAAGATACTCAAAGTCTAAAGTATATCAAAAACAGGAGACTCTAGTTTGTTTCTATATTGTTTTCCAAGCTTAATACGTAGACAGTACCTGTCTATGCTTAATACATAAGTATATGTATATGCTTAATACATATACAGGGAATACATCGCTAGAATGTGATTCGGTCTATCTTATTTAGGCAATGATATATGTGTATCATACAGTGAGACAAGTCACTTTACAGGTTTCCCCATACTTATTTGACTGTGCTGGAGTCTCTGCTGCCAGTTCAGATTAAACATCCATATGGCTAAATTAATGTCAAATGCATTCTATTCACTCTGACAACCAGCACAAGTCTAGGTAAAGTGCAGTGTACAAGAGAGCTTGTAAGAAATGCATTCCAACCCCAGGAGAATATGCTTAGTGTCATAAGAGAATCACAACAGTATCACTAGGGAAGTACTTTGCTCCTCTGATCAAATGCCCTTCCCAGCCCCTAAATAGAAAGTTGTATATAATACAACAACTGGACAACTAAACAGAAAGCAACAATGCATTTCAGATTTTAAATTTATCATTGGCGAACATCACTTTGTTAGTAGTGTTGGAAAGCCAAAGATAAAGCGATATGTGAAGCTTGTAGAAATGAATTTAGGACCACTTAATAATTATACAAATAATTATACAAACTAGTTATATAGGTATATAAAAGATTTGAAGAAAAAGATATGGAAATAGAGAAAAGACAAGATTACTATAACTACTACTAAAAGTTTGTCAAGGTCTTGGCAACTGTCACCTAAAATCCAAGTCAATCTTTAGTTCAAGCCTCTAAACTCTCTTTTTCTCTAAGAAATGGAATAAAATAAATGCTGGATAGAGTATTCACTCTGGGGGTCAAAGAATCTGTGGAAGATCCAATAACCTAACAAGTCTGTGCAACGTCTGAGATGTTCTAACATAAGAGACTGTCATTGATAGAAAAATGCTAGCATAAAACCACAGTACAATAAGCTGTCCCTGCTTTCTGAGCTCTGCTGTCCCATTATGGAAATGACAAACAACACATCTGCAGCAAGGGTTGATGTTCACAAATACCAATGAATGAATGACATTAAGCTTCCATTTTTTCTCGTCAGATTCTATCAGCTGACCACATTCTACAATCATGGAAAATATTTCATCTTTCAGGAGAGAAGGTTGAAAATTTTCCTATTTTCCTGAGAATATCTCTCAGCTAACATCTTTTGTAGTATAAAGTATCCAAGTCCTAAGACATCAAAGTATTTTAAGTATTGTACTACTTGTACCAATGTTTCAAGGAAGAAACACAGATAATGAAAGACAATTCTGAAGTAACTGAATGTGCTCTTTTAATTATTATTGTTTACGTACTAGATTGAGTAAATTCATCTCTCTATATAAGGTATATATAATGAAAGAAAGAAAGAACAGAAATTGCATCTTTAAGTGCTTTCACTTTGAAGAGAAGCAGTCTGGGGTCATGGCTGGGAAGAAATGGAGAGAAGGATATACAGTAGCCCATATTCTACTGGGTGACTTCAACGTGAGCTCATATCTTTTGCAAACCACACAGACTCAGAGAAACTCCTGAATACCAAAGCTCGTAAGAACATTATTTGTGCAAGGATTCAGAATTTTTTTACTAGTTAGGATAAAACTGGGTTACTAGTTGTTTTTTAAAAATATTATTCCTGCCATTCTGTTTTTGCTTTGTGTGTGTGTATGTGCCTGTTTACATATGTGTAAAAAAGAACCCTGTTAAATACAGTTGTGACTGTATTATTTCCTTTAACACAAATAGCTTACTTAAATGAAGGAGTTCTCAGACTTTTCCAATTTAATCATGAGCTACTGCTAGCATCTTTATGAGGTCAGTTTCCCATTACACAGCGTGGAAAGGGCTGAGATGCAGGAAATCCTTGCTCCCCATTATCTCAGTAGTGAGACAAGTAATAGATACACCATTTCTTCTCTGAATAAGATGGCACATCTCACTGCATGATGAGCATCACATGATGCTCTCATCCAATCTAAGGCTAGAGAGAGTCAAGTTGGGTCTGACAAAGTTGTGTCACACAAATGCAGCCATGCTGCTTCAGATTTGAGCTAATTTTCAAAGCTGGACATCCCACCAGTGCAGTGGTGAGTTAATCAAGTCCATCTGAACAAACTAAACAAAATGCTTCTTTTTATGAGAAGCAACAATTCACTAGAACAGTTTCTACTTGTGCCTTTCCAGAGGCTTACTTCTATCCAGGGGGCAGCTCCTCTACTGGGATACAGCAGTGTGTGATCTATCTCTCCCAGAAGAAAAGTTACACAGTAACATTTACTAACCACAGCTCTCTTGTTTAATCTTTTCAAAAATGCTGTCCTGCAGTGCACTTTCTCTCACCTTTCTCTTAAAAAAATAATTAAAAAAAAAAAAAAACATTTGGGAATTTTTGTCTCCATTACGTAAAATGGAACTGTATCATGTAGCAGTGAAGAAGGATCATATCCAGCTGTGCTTTAAATGCTGCACAAATTCTACATATGCATAGTTTGAAGTCCCTTCTGCTTAGTTAATACAAGCACGCAAATAAAATCATACAGTGCAGAACACCTAAAGACAAAACTATAAGAATATAAACCCATAAAAGAACAACAGGATGCAACATTAATTATTTGAAAAACAATCTTATAAACTAATTAACTGAATGCATCAATTTCATTAAGCCATATTATCACCAGTCCAACTCCATCCTTATTTTTAATAGAGAAAAATTATGAATTTTATTGGAGATGTTAAGAAAGCTGTCATGTAGATTTTGGTTCTTTTTTTTTTAAAAAAAAAAAATCTTAATTTTGCTAGGAAAAGAGCTGAGATTGTGTAACTATCATATGAAGAACATAACAGTGTTATACTAATGCATATTAGCGTGACTAGGTGATCAAACTATGTTCACTTATTACGGCACTGTTCTTGAATCAAGCTCACTGTTTTTGTTTTTATTTTCCACATTTAAAGAATTGCTGACATCTATTCCTGTCTTTGCTACCAAACAAGAGTCTCTGAGTGACCTGTTTGCTAAGTAGCATAAAAATCACCTTGCTCTTTGGGTGACTATTAGCATCTGCAAAATACCTTTTAAGCACAAATGTACCTATTATCTTTTTGCTTCTATTTGTAACTACTTTCCCTCTTGTTTACCATTTTTTTCTTTATCTTTGTGCATCTTTTTAAAAATCATTGTCTTGTATTTCTTTTCTGTAACATCCAAAAACACAACCTCAGAGAACGAAGTTATCACAGTGAGATCTAGACAAATTCTTTTGAATTCCCTAAAGTATCCAAGGTATTCTTCATCTTGCATCATGGTAGCTAGGAAGTTCAAATAAGCCGAAAGATCAGTTAGAGAACTGACAATTCATCAAGAAATGGGGGATTCCTTAAAACCTCTATCAACGTCATTCATTGTCTCTTTGGTATCTCTGATCCATTAAAAAGCTTATTCAATAAGACAGTTTTTACTATTACATATTTGATTAACTTTTTATTGTATGCCTTTGCAGATTCTTCTTAAGTTCAAGTACATAGGTCACTCCAAAAGTAATGCCTCCTATTTATTTCCATGGAAATTACAACAGATACAAAGAGCACAGCAACACTATTTGATAGAGCAAATTCTCAGATACAAAATGCTATTTTTCAACACAGTCACCACCATAAACCACTTTATCTCAGTGAGCTGATTGAGATGCTGATTGACATTTCATGGTGTAATAGCTGTGCACAGCCATCCAGAACATGGCTTGTCTTTCACATCGCTATCACCACTGCTGAAACACACCACTCACCACCTCAATTGGCTCACATCCACTCTTTGGTTTGCATAAACATTCAGCAAGAGTTGATGAAAGTCAATGGGTGCAATTTTTTCCACATGGAGGAATTCAATTCATCACTTTTGCTTCATCCACACTTCCACGTCAGATACCATTGTGTCAGACTGCCCCTCTGCTGCCATCTGTCACACGGCAACAAAATGTAACAGAATATTAGCGGGAAAGTTCAACCTCTACTGCCATAGCACCAACATCCACCTCTGATGTTGTGGGCCAACATAATAAAATAGGAGGCATTACTTTCGGAGCAGCCCTTACATATGAAAAGAGCTGTTATTCTTTCATTTTAGATTGCATTGAAAGTTCTGTCTTAGCAGAGACTTAGTGGGGTAAGTGCCCACTTCATACTCACCATCATTTTCTTGTTTTTATTTTTAAATTTATTTTGTACATATTTGTTTACTTTGTATATAAAATAAAGATGACAAATAGTCCTATGGCTACTAAGATGCATGAATATGTTAGAATGAAAAAAAAGATAAACATTTAAAAAGAAAAAAAACAACAACACAATGATAAATATGGATCTTGCATCTATCAAGAAGGAATGAATTCTTCAACAAAAGGGTCGATCATGTTGTCCTACTGTGACGGAAGTACTTCAGGTCTTACTGCTATGAATAGGTTAGATTATGTTAGATTAAACTAAATGACAGTACATGTAACAATTATTATTTCTTTGATTCTTCTATCAGTCTGCTGCTATAATGCGGCATAAAACCATATTATATTATATGTTGTTTCTACCTTTTTATTTCTCATACTAAGTTACTTAAGTCCTAAATTATTGTCAGAGAAGAGACAATAACTGGTTACCATACTGATGACTCTTTTAGAATCTGTCATTCAGCACAGTTTTCCATTGTCCTTCACTCAAATGGAAAGTATTTCACAATTGAGTGAAACTAAAAGTATTGCAAAATAAAAATATTTTCCTATTGGATATAGAAATGAGGACATTCAGCTTTGTTAACATGCCATATGAATTATTGTAATAAATTGTCTTTTATATTTATGTCAAAGCAATAAATCTGCACAATCTGACAATTAAGTACAATGCCTACTGTGTCAATGCTTTACTCTCACTGTTCCCAAGGAACTGTGCATCACTTCAGTGAGTACCTGATGTTGCACTAAGGTGAGTGCAATGCAAAATTAATTCATATTTGACATTCGTTACAGCTCCTGACAATGATTCAGTTACAGTCGGTTAGAAGGGTATAGCTACGTGGTCATGACCATTGCAGTACTGCAGACGAAGGTTAGATGAAATACCATGTCTTAGATTTTGCTTCTGTTATAATTATGAACTATATAACTAACTCAAACAGTTGGAAACTTGACCAGGTTACTTAATGCAATGACACTTCACGTTTGCACATCTAGATATCCCTGGGAGAATGCAGTGTTTAGTGAGATAAGGAGAACACGGGAATTATCCCTCTTTTTTGTTCTGTTCTTCTATTTCCATATATCTTAATTCAAGAAAAATTTATACTAAAAATTGTGGTGTGGTACATCAGGATTTTCTGCACTGAGACATGGCAGGAATGAAATTATATTCATTGACAGTTAAGTAGGCCAGTGATTTTAATCCCAGCCTGACTATTTTTATACCATTTAACAGGAGTGGAAAGGAAACATAATTTTATCTTTCCAAGTGAAAAAACAACAACAACAACAACAAAACAAAAACAAACAACAATAAAAAAAAAAACACCATAAACCTACTCCTCAATTAAGAGTATAGATTGTCATAAAAAAAATATTGTACAGATTGTCCTTTATGGCTTCTTAAATAATTGACAATACATTTCAAAGGGCAGGATTTTCTAGTCAGTCTTTCTCCTTGAGATAAAAAAAGAGGAAGAAGTATTTAAGACTTTTTTTCTGTAAAGGAGAAGATTAAAAGACTACCCAGATAAAATCTTCCCTCATTTTCTGTCTTTGCCTCTTTTTTGCCGAAGAAAAATACAAGATCATGCTATCTTGATTTCAAATGTAGAGCAATCCTTTAAATCCTCATTATTCTTAAGATTACAGAGATTACAAGTCTATACAGTATTTCCTGTAAACAGATTTGAGGAATCACAAGAAAGTATCTAAATTAGAGGCCAAGAATTCTTTCTTTCAAACGCTGAAAGAAAAAAGGGAAAAATCACACAGGACTTTCTGCCATTCTGTCCTCAAAACAGTATGGTAAAGATGAACACGGATAAGAGAGACTGGCCTAAAAGGACTTCAAGTAGGCTTCTTAATACAAAATCTAATCTGTACATGACAGCTTCAGCTGCACTTTCAAGGGCGCCCCGTACTAGGAAGCTACAAACCAAAGAGCAGGTTGCTCTTTGGAAGTACAGGCTTTAGAATCCAAATATTCACTGCCATTAAAATTCTTGCTTTAGAATTTTTCCTTTCTGAAGCTTATGATCATTTGAGTTCAGTGTCTGCTTTACTTACATATAGAGTAAATCTTGGCATTACACTTACTAGTGCAACACACAGTTATTGCAGAGGATGATTTGTCCCTTTTTCAAAGTTATTTCCAAAGTTTGATTTTAAAAGTGATTTAACAATCAATTCCAGGAATATTTGTCAAACATGCTGCATTTATTGGAGTAGTTTGCATCAGGGAGTGCAGATCACATGATAGCAGTAATCTGAGTTGAGTTCCTGTCTTAAACTACATTTATAAGAAAGTAAATTGAAAGCAGTGAAGAAATGGCTGTACATTTTAAAACTAACATGTATTTTCTAGTATAGCAATCAGAAATGCCAGGCCATCATCTAAAAATACTCTGATTCTGGAATATCTTGATACTTTCTATGGAACTGATCTGGAATGGCACCAAGGAGCAGGGAATGGCTGTTGAGTATTTTTTTGCTTGGTGCTTTTGTTGCTGTTGTGGTGGTGTTTTTGTTTGTTTGTTTGTTTGTTTTAATAAAAGCAAATTCACTTACCTACAAAGAAGTACAAAAGACCAGTACATTTTGCTATTGTTCAGAGATAGCAAATTGCAAGAAGTAGGGGAATCTTGATGCTTGAGAAAATTAAGTATACTGGGTAGCTCTTCCTGTGTGTCTGTCCATATAATTTAACTGTGTCATTTCTAAACAAACCAAGAGATCGAAATCACAGAGACACAAAATTTTGATCTCTTTTGGGGAACTTGGAGGTGAGTAGAAGTCAGAGATCAAAATTAGATCTCACTAAAAAAGAGCAGTGATGAATTCCTGGATAGTTCCAGGAAGAAAATAAACAAATATAAAATGCTGAGGTACCAATATTGCATGCTGATATTGGAGTATTGAAAAATAAACGAAAAAGCTAGCCTAGTATTGCAGCAAGGGACTTATTAGGGATACCTAGACACAGTCTGTAGCTGTCACTCATTCTACAGCTCATGGGAATACCATGGCTCTAAATCATTACTCTCTTTGAAATGACAAGTCATCCTTCTCTAGATCGACTAGTGCTTCTTCTGAAAAGACATCGAGTTTTCAAGATTGTGTGTCTGTTTACAAAGTTACTATACTAGTTAAAACAATTTGAGAATTTAGAAATGCCGTATATATAACAAGTGAAGTATGAAGTCAGTTTTTATTTTCCCCTGTTAAGCAAATGTGATACAGGTATCAAAAACCTTAAAGCTTTTTCTTTTCCTCTGCGCTTTATTTCTTAGTTTTCTTATAACATGTGTGGTAGAAGTCCTGAAAACTGTTAAAACAAATACATTTTCTACTTTGATAACATATGGCTGAATCTGATATATGGAGACATTTCAGTATTTCATTATGCTTGCTGGGTACTTTTTGTGCATAAAATGTTTTCATTTGGGGCCTAAATAGATTTCTACTTACGCTGTTTGAGTGTTTACTTTGTTATTTTTCAATGGGGTTGGAAGAGATTATTAGCAGAGAGCTAATAACAGAACATTGTTGTTACCGTTGAAATGGCAGCCCCTTATCTCAATGACTAAGCTGAAAGCCAAAGACTGAATTTTCTCAGGGAAGATTATAAGGATGCAATAGAACACCTGCTGAAGGATTTGAAGGATTTGAAGTCTTTCAAAATAATTAGTTGACTAAGAAATCCAGAGCTTTACAAATGGAAATCCTTTACACTGATACTTGTAAAGAGAAAAGAGAGCAGGAGTAAGTGCTCTGCACAGGCCTTAAGATTTTGAAACGAATGAAAAAAATCTTTAAGAAATGGAGGCCTGTTAAGATTGTGTTTTTGAGTAGAAGCTTTTATTACTTTTCCAAAAATCTATGTACCTCCTGAGCTTATCTGAGTTATATGCAGTTGTTCAGAAATCCTTTGAGTCCATTCCAATTTCATTTTTATCTTGTCCCTGAAAGCATTAGAAAAAAAAGTGAGAAAGTAACTTTGAGAATCACCATTTTGGTGAAGCTCTGGAAGGAGGGACATTCTACTACCCACTTTGTGGGAGAGCTGCCATGGGAGAAGAGTATTGAGATGTAGATGGCTAACATGCCCCTTTGAGAAGAGGCCTGCAGTCCAGAATGATGTTTACATGCCTACAGATGTTCTCTCCTAAGTGATGTAAAAACACTTGAGACTGTGAATTTTCACAAGTCAACCTGATGAATTACACACTGAGATAGCTTAATTCAGTATTATAATAGTCAAAATTTCTACATGATATATACCATTAATTTTCTCAGTAGTGTTTATCAAAACTACTTCACATTTTGCAGAATATCCTTTGAATAAAATGCCTGTCTTTACTGACTATCCAAATATCCTTTAAGAATCATATTTCTTTCTAATTCTTCAGACAACATTGAACCATGATTTATTGTTACAGATGTATCCAGAAATTATTTCCAGCTCATGCTGCTTTTTATTGGAATAACAGAGCTACTGTCTGTGTGGATTCCTCAGAAATGGTCTAGACAATTGGATTCTTATTTCCTATTTAAACGCTTCATAACTACATGCTCTGCAGGAAGGGGCTAAGGTGATGAATTTTTCTATTTTCAACTCATATTTAACTTTCTTTTGATAGAAATGAAACATGGATTTTTTTTTAGGATAATATGCAGAACATACCCCTCTTGAACATGCAAAAAATACTTACAGAAGCAAAATGCAGAAATGTGATGAGTAACAGACTTAAATGATGACTATTATGAAAATAATACAAAGACATATTTCCTTATTTTTCCTTCCCAAAAGTGAACAAAAAGCCGCTAGGATGTTCCAAGTTGACAGCAGTGGAACTATTTATGTCTGCTTGCTAGACAAAGCACAACAACCAGGCAATATTTGTTTGAATTTTTATTACCTTTGTTAGGCTTGGCTTTTTCCTTTGCT
Organism: Penelope pileata; assembly: GCA_013396635.1. Lineage (NCBI taxonomy): Eukaryota > Metazoa > Chordata > Aves > Galliformes > Cracidae > Penelope > Penelope pileata. Next base: position 98,454 of record WBMW01005595.1, read on the forward strand.
CTAAGAAAATTGGCTCTTTGTCCACTGAAAATAATGACATCATTTTCATTTACTCCATAGACTTTTAGTTCAGATCGCAAATGCAGGATCTAACAGCAAGCTAATTACTGTTTCTGTATCATGTATATATGTTAAAGTCTAAATCTGTCAAAAAGTATGAGAACAAGAAACTGAACTGTTTGAGGTTATTATTTAAGGCAAGACTTATTCTTGGTTCTTCCACTTACTGAGAGTAGTTCTAGGTACTTCGTAGTGTAGTGTTCTGAATAGTGACTTTACTAAGAGAGAGGCAGCACAATTCCTTAAAAAATAACCTGAGTCTTGCAAGACGGAGTAGAAAAGTAAGAATATTCACACTGACAATGAAAAGTTTGTGTAAGGGCACATCTAGCATAGCTGTGAATACAAAAAGTTTCTAGGACGACAAATATCCTATTCTTTACCTTTCTCTGTGAAGATGCTCAACTGTTACAGAGTAGGAGTGACTCCCTGGAGTGCTATATACTAGCTAACGGTAATAGTGAGGGAGGTATAGACAAAGGAAAAGGAATTCACATTTTTCCCCAGTCTCTGAAGTAAAAAAAATACACCTTTCAACTACTTTGGAATGTGAATGAAAAGAGTAATCATTTTTGCGTTCATTTTCAATAATATTAAAATACTAAATATTATTTAATTAAACAAACGTAAAAATCCAACACAATTAACCAACTGCAGATACATCAGATGCAAACTCTGTGCCAAGCTCCACACAAGCTTTTTGAAGTCATTTCTCCCATTTCATTAAATACTCACATAGATGGTTCTGCTATATATTTTTATGTACAATAAATACTATAATACATATAACACTATAATACATATTTCCAAGGGACTATAATTAAGGTTGCATGAAAAATGTGTATTTTAATTTTGTCTAATCCGAGCATGCAACTTTTATTATTATTATTTCTGACGACATGTAGTCTTTAATACTCTATAGTTTCCCTTCCATTTTCTATAACAGAGTTGCAATTTTGTCCAAAGCTTTGAAAGTAGATGTTACACCTTAAATTTTTTCCTCCTTTGTTTTCCAAAATAATTGATATCTTATGAAATAAATGAAAATAATTTGCAGGATTTTCAGAAAGACAAACCTGCTCAGACAGTTTCCTGGCACCGTGAAACACTGTCAGATCTGAGATGATATGAGAAGCCAATTGTCATGCCAGCATTTAAAGCAGAGTTTGGAGTGGAAATTACTAACAGCATTTTTTTTTTCCATTTCCTTGTCTATATAGAGTTGAAGAGAGCATAAGATTAGGAGCTGAAGTTAATATTCAAGTTGTGCTCATATGTCTAACTGATGATTATTTTTAACCAACTTGATATGTTGATTAAATAATACCTGGCTAGACATTGAAAAAACTAAAATATTTATCATACTTGGTTATGCATGTTCTCCTCAATTTCTACTGTTATCGAGACTGGGATACAGAAGCTTATTTACAACCACCCTGTAACAGATCTTTAGTACTGCAAGTAACAGCATGTTGACTGAAAAAAAATCTTCCTTGAGAGATCATTGGAAGCAGCTTTTCAATAATACTCTCTATGGAGATACACTGGCAGAATGAAAGGCAAAAATTGAGCCATGATAACTTTGAAGTTAGGGAAAAAAAAGAAGTTTGATCAAAGTCCATCACGGTAACTGGGTATCTTCTTGCTAGATTCTGCAAGGTTTGGATTAGGCTGTAGATGGGACCGTGCTGGAGAAGACAAATGACAGTAAATAGCAGGAGTAAGCTGTCTCCTCCAGATCATGAAAATCACTTACAGGCAATAGGTTGGGAGAAGTAAGATGCAAATCAAGCCTTTCAGATTATTTTCTCTTACAAATTATTAGACAAATAGACTTATGAGTTCCTTACATAACTTAAAAAATTCTACCTGTTTAATAAGACTGTCAGTTGGGCAGTCTTAAGATCATTTAATATTTTCTAATTTGGGATTTTGATATTAAATTTTACCTCACGATGTTAATATACATCATATAAAGCTATAGATACCTTTTTCTGATAATTTGATATATAATTTTATCTGAGAAAAATATCCACTTTGATCAGCCGTTTTCACACTAGATCCCACAGAATGACTTTCTGTACTGTTTGTCCTTTTCATTCCTGGTTTCAAGAGCCTTATATTATTCATTGTGCTATTTACATTGTGTCACAATCATATTTCTCTTAGTCTTACAGGAGAATAGGAGAACTAGTCTTACTCCAGCAGATTTCTCAGCCACCTCTGGAAATCTGTTACGTGCAAAGCAAGAAACTTGTGAAATGAAATTGTAAATAAAACCAGTTAAAAAGATTCTGAAAGTAGTCATCAAACAACAATGTACTTTTGTTCTACACAGAGAACGTATATTTTTACTTTAGAGGAAAATTCGTTATTGTTGTCGCTACTTTTGTTTGTGTTGGTCTTCAGCAGAAGCAGACAATTCAATTGTTTAAGGCCTTCAGGGAGTTCTCATCACTTCTATTTTTCCTTCCAACTGGTTTCACTAACTGCATGCTGCTCAGCAGTGATCTCTCATATGCACATGAGCATCTACCTGTGGACAGCAGGTGATAAGCTGAATTTCATTCCTGAGAGAGCAATAAGACACTGTGAAGTATCAAAACCCACAGCCCCTAACCGATTTTGGAGATAGCCTGAAGGATGGATGATCAGGAGACTAGAGTACATGAGCTATGAGAAAAGTTTAAGCTGAGTTTCTTTCTCCTGGCAGGGGGGATATAATGGCACTGTGCACTTATTTGAAGGGAAGTTACAGAGATGATGGAAACAACTCTTGGTAGTGCCATATGAATGGGGACTTGGGAGTCCTTGGGGGGATTAAAATGCAGGACCCAGCACTTAGTCTTGTTAAAGCTCATACAGTTGGACATCTATACAGCCTGTCCAGATCCCTCTGTAGGGCCTTCCTACCCTCAGGCAGATCAACACTTCCTCCCGACTTGTTGTCACCTGCAAACTTACTGAGGGTGCACTCAATCCCCTTGTCCAAATCATCAACAAAGATATTAAACAGGGTCAGCCTCAAAACTGATCCCCGAGGAACACCACTTATAAAAAGGGGGGAAATCAACTTTTTACATGGAGAGATGATAAGACAAGGGGGAACAGCTTTAAACTGGAAGATGAAAGATTTAGATTAGATGTCAGGGGGAAATTTTTCACTGAGAGGATGGTGAGAAGCTGGAACAGGCTGCCCAGAGAGTTCTGGATGCCCCATCCTTGGAAGTTTTCAAGACCAGTTTGGATGGTGCCCTGGGCAACCTGATTTAGTCTGATCTAGTGGTTGGCAACCCTGTCTGTGGCAGGGAATTGGAACTAGATGATCTTTGAGGTCCCTTCCAACCCAACCTGCTCTATGATCCTATGCTTCGGTGAAACAAGACTAGGAGAGTAATGGAAGTTGAATAAGTGTCCTAGAGATGCTGTACAATCTCCATTCATGGTGGTTTTCAAAAATCAGTCAAAAATCCATAGTCAACCATACCTAATATGATGATAGATCTGCTTCAACAGTGACCTTGAACTGGAAATCATCATTCTAACAAACATTTATTTGATATATTTGTGTGTATATTTTTCAATTAAATTAGTTTGTGTTATGTGTACCTGATCTCTGTATGGATTTCACATGGAAAGGAAAAAACAATGCAACCAATTACATCGAGATAAAGAAAAAAAAAAGAAAAAAAAAAGAAAAAAAAAAAAGAAATTAGCTTATGTTCCTCCAGCCTTAAACAGATAGATATTACAAACAAGTACAGTCTCTATGAGACTCATAGTGGAAGCTACCCTATGATAAAACTATATTTACTACTCATTGAGTACTAAATTTAAGTGAATTACACTTATTTAGCAAACCCAGTAACAGTCATATTGGTGTAAGATATTTCATTAACATAAATATATTAACTTCATTATTTAAGTTACTGCTGAACTTGAACCAGCACACAGCACCTATATGTTTTCTTTAACACACTTTCCAAAGAAATTGTCTTTCAGGTGTGGTTCAAGTCAATATTAAGTTAGGTGAAAGCTTCATAGAACAATAAATAAATGTACAACAAACCTAGTAAATTACTGTATCCCTTTGCAGCTCTAAATTCCGTCATTGTCAAAGACATTTACTTGCCTTTATTTCATTGAGTCTCTAGTGAGCTGTTCTGAGGAAGCTGTTGAAAATTTACATACTGAAATACTCAAAAGGACCATATAGAATGCCTGAGGAACTTGCATTTACCTTGGACTGTTTTAAATGAAATAAAAATAGCCAATAAAATCATACTGATTTGCACTCTGTGTTATGACATTTGTAATGATCTCAATATTGCAAGAATCATTGAACTAAGCCAAGGTGTCTTTTGAGAAAAAAAGTAGGTTTAAATGTAAACATGAAACATTTTCGTAGGACAACAGAAAAAAGTTATTTATATTGTGCCCAAGAAACCAAAAATATGTATCACTAAAACTCTGTAAACAATAAATATGAAGTTTTATTTCAGTGAGTTTTCTTAAAACATAAACACAAGCTTTTGGGACATATTTGCTCTTATAGTATGGTATTTCAACATATATTGACAGATCCATTATGTCTGGAGGGTTTGGGAAATTCATTTTTGAATAAAGACGGTGCATGGGCTTTCAACACTGCCTAGTCCCAAAAGCAGAGCATGGAAATTATTTTTGCGCAGTGTCACTCTTCTCCCTTCCAACATTTCCCTAGTTATATCTTTCTGACACTGCAGACAGCTCAGGTAGATCACTGCTGGGAAAAGAACCTCCAGTGGAACGGCCAAAAAGGCATGCAAATTCTCCAGCCTAGAGCTGTCACTTTTGCTGTTGCATAATACAATTCACAGCTATTGACCTTGTAATTTCTTGTTTGGGCATGTAACTTGATGCACCAGTGTGGTGGGTAGCCTGGGCTAGCAGCCAAACTCCCACCCAGCCGCTTGCTCACTCTCTCGTCCAGTGGGACAGGAGGAGAAAATTGGAAGAACAGAAATGAGAAAATTCATGGGTCAAGATAAAACAGGAAAATCAATTAACAATTACTGTTGCAGGCAAAACAAACTCAACTTGGGAAAATTAACTTCACTTATTCTTAATTAAATTAAATATTTAATTACTGATTCAGGTAATGGGAGACAAAAGGACAAACATTAAAACAAGCCCTTTCCTCCCTGCATACCCAGGTTCAACTTCACTCCATACTCCTCCATCTACCACCACAGGTTAACTCAGTCCATTCAGCAAGGAAAAGAGGATGCATACTGTATGACAGTACATAGCAGTTCCTTCTTCACAGAGCTTTCCTCTGCTCCAGCAGTTCTTCTACAGACTGCAGTACTTCAGGGAAGTCGCTGGTGTAGGCCCTCTTTGGGCAGCAGGGTGAACCTGCTCCAACATGGGACTCCTCCTGCTATGCCTCCACTGAGCTTGGCATTCCCTTTGCTGTTTCTCTCACTTTATTTTTTCCCCCTTTCTCCTTCTGTCTGGTGTTTTATCCAAGTTTTTAACTGCTTCTACAAGGTTCTGCCATGTTGGCTGCTGCCCCTCCCCCTGTGGGGGCTATAAGAGCTGGCTGGAACCAGCTGTGTCCCGCACTGGGCAGCCCCATCCTCTCTTCATGCAGCAGCCCCACAGCTCCCTGCTGACATCTGGGCATGGACAGGCAACACAAGCAGCTACATAACCTCCTCATAAAGCTGCATCAAACCTTATATTAGAATTCTCTTTTATATTAGAATTTGTACATTTGCTTCCTTTAAATACATATGAATAAAACTGTTTTGACACAGACTTACTGTATTTTTATTTGCAGATAAAACACACTATAAACAACAATTAAAAAATGAGTTTATTATGGCTGTGTGTAACAACCCTTGACCTGACCATAGAAATCAGAAAATAGAAAGATTTTTAGCTAACATGCCTATTCAGATTTTCTATCCATAAAAGCCAGCATGTAACTGAGTTAAAAGAGCATTTTTTTTCAGAGAGATCTGAACAGAACTCAGCAGATGCTGAACAATGGCTTGAAAAATGAGGCAATTAAAGTTTGTTTATGAACAATAAGCTGTGATGCAATGGGATGAACTACTGAGATGAGTGAAACTATAAATTAGGTACGTGTATACAGTATGGAAGAATAATATTAGATTTTTAAGCCAAGGAAGGATAATTATGTAGGAATTTATCCTGAAAAATCAGAATATGATAATTCTCTTACAGCAGTACCATGAAAAATAACAGAAATCTGCGTCAGTTATGAAGAGTTAATAAATATATTTATACGTTAAGTCTAGGTTTTGAGTTTTCAGCTACTGAGGAAAATAAGAATATTTCAGACACCTGATAGGGAAATTTCTGACAAATATTTAGATTTCAGTCATAATTACCTAACAAAAGTTTCTCAGTTTCTGAGGGGATCCAAAGAGACTTCTGGAAGTTACATAGCTACACACTGCATGAAGTATACAAAATCTGTAATTGGATTCCAGCACCACCTGATCCACAACTGAATCTGAACCTATGACGTCCATAGTGAAGTCTAATCACTGGGCTGTTGGTGATATAGTGAAATGGCTGAATCCAAAGTGACTTCTTTGGAAGAATTTCTACGTGTGACGTAGTAGGTTTTTAATACTGTTTAGTAATAATATAGAGATAATAAACAGAAATAAATAGAGTCCCTACCAACATTGAACTCTCAGTGAGTGAGTCTATAATAAATCTTGATAATTTATCAGGATAATGTATCAGACTGATAATAAATCCACTGAGGAGGACAGTGGGCTAATTTGAGACAATCTATTATGGTTTCAGTATCACATGGGCACACAGCATGTGCACTACCAATGACATTTGTGCTTGATCCAACTGCTGGAAGACCTGGGATCCTCTTGGGATCCTGATGAGTGACCACCTCTCTGATTCTACCAAGCCAGAAACCACTAGTAGCACATTACTGTTTTTACTGAGTTAATGTTGCAACACTTCAGTATAGACATAAGAAAATTGTGCACATGGAAAAGATGCTAGCATGCAGAACCACCACATAGATGCACCCAGTGCTGCACATAGCAGAAACCAGAAACTTTTTCCATTGTTATTCTCCGTGGTCTAAACTTCACAAACTGCCCAGCTCAGAGAATGAAGAGGAAGGTAACAGAAGCTTTAATTCTCAGAAGGCAGCCTTTAAATTATGAATAGGAACATGCCTTGTTTGAAAACAGAAGAGGAAAAGAATCTTTTTATCTATCCCTAGTTTTCTTTCTCCTCTTTTGTCCCACACTTCAGGTCTTTTTATCCTTTTGCTCTGCCTTTCATTTTTTGCTCTTCATTTGTTTTCTTCCAGTCACTCATTTGCTACTAAGGGTGTTTGTGTTCATTCTTATCTCACAGGTACTTGATGTCCACAGCAAGCTCACCTTTTGCTATACAAAATTATTTTGTTATATGAAGAGCAAAAATCACAGTGTGTGATGTCCACACTGAAAAACAAACTATTTGCAGAGAGAGAAATTTCTTAGCACTGGCTGCTCTTTCATAATGAGCTTCAACATTCAGCGAGACAATGAGATAGTCGGTGGTCTAAAGCCAGCATTACACTTATGACATTATTGAGTGGACATCTGGATTTCATTCCCTCACTCAACGAATTATGGTAGTTAGCGCAATCTCCGTTACTGTAATACAGTCTTCCAGAGGCTCCTGTTGTATGTCCTTACCACCAGCTTGTTCTGAGTAGCCTACCTTCAAAATAGATGATGTACATCCAGAAAAAAATCAGTAGGAATCCGCATTAATTTCCCTTAGGAAATGCTTGTGATAAGGTGAGGTGAAAGGCTTCTTAAGAGCACTTTTGTAGGCAGTTGGCCCTTCAACTAGGCTTTCTAAAGGAAGGTCTTGTTTAAGCAGGCTAACGCTGGCACTTAAAACTTTATTTCCCAGAGGTAATTTGAACTGAGCCAAGATTGGCATTTCTAGCCTACGTCAATGATTATGTTAGCAAAGAACCTAGAAATCCTTGGAGGCCATAATCTTTTTGAATCCACCAAAAGCTTTTACCGATAGGAGGAGGAGACCTGACTACTGTACTGTAATAATGTACTACTTCCTTGAGCCCTTCTTATAGCAATGGATGTCTCAGACTTCCAAATGGTTTGTGACATCCTTGAGATCTGTGTTTGCTCAGAGGAGTCTGTGCTCCATGCAGCCTCTGTTCTTGTCATATAATCTATTGTGATCACAGCATTTACAAATAAAAATGGTGTTATGAACGGTCAAAGTGGCCTACAATATTTCTGTTCCAGTATGATGTATAATCAAGAATTTTCCTTCATCTACTTAAAAAATATATGTATTCAATCAAATAATACATGTGTTCAACAACAATATATTTCAAAGTAATAGAAGCAGACTAACAAATTATCTGACTTATTTGAGTTCTAGTCATTCTGTGCAATATTAAAAAAATGAGCATGGAAAATTAAGCAAAATACATTTTTTCATTAGCACAGTTTGAAGAAGAAAAGCTATTGGTTTTCTCATTCAATAACAAATCACTGCAAGTCAAATTGACTTATGCAGATGAAAAACAGACTAAATGGAGTGTTTCTTTCCCTCCTTGCACTACAAAGGCACAGACGGTCTTTAAGATAGGCTTGAAAGAAACAGATGATATGTTTTTTGGGTGCCAAGTAATATTTGGTTCCAAAAATTCCTGATATAGAAGAATAAGGAACAAAACAAAGTTTAGCTCTCTGTTAATACAAATCTAAGAATGATACTCCATTATTTTAGCTACATTAGCTCCTTTTCTTTGCCTTAAGGGACACTATGATTAGATGAGCAATGTAACCACAATTAACTGACTTATTAAAAAGAAAAACAATTAAAAGAAGCAATAAACATAATTTCATTACAGTGCTTTTGTTGGTGGTGGTAGTTGTTTGTTCATTTTTTTTTTTTTTAATTCTTTTGTGAGGGGGGGGCTTTTTAGAGGAATTTCAGCTTTGCATTGTAACAGTTCAACCACTCCATTGTCCTCGTGTCCAACCAGGCTGAAGATGTATTCCCAGCATGCAAACACACACAGAGCACATATATACAAGGTTGGGTGCACAGGTCACTGATGGACACTCAAGAGCACCCACTCAGAGAGCACCATTAGCTTCACCTTGCCCTTTTCCCTGGCTGGAAAGGATGGAGATCTGCTGGTGAGAATGCATACATACACAAGTACAAGCTGGATCCCAGTCTTCCCAGTTGTTGGTATCAGGATATAAGAGCCCCTAAGGCCGCAGTCCCACTCCAGCTGCAGGTACATACTATTGCGCCGACACACTCTCAGCTGGTCAGGAACTCCCTGGTCCCATAGCCAGCCCTTGTGCTTTCACTCCTGGAGACACACAGGTGCTCTCACACCAGAGCTGGCCCTTGGACACCCACTCACCCCCTTGCACCCAGGCACTTCGCCCATTCGGGGGTTGTCTAACTGGATATTCTCCAGCAATTACACGCTCGCACGCTCACTCTCGCTTCAGTCACTGGCACCATGGAGACATGAGCCCTCTGCCCCACAGTCTGGCTCCAGCTGCTGCACTCACACCCTGTGCATGCATGCAAACAGAATGGGAGCCCTCACCCAGGACAAACTTAGGAAGGTAATAAGGAAACAGGATGGACAGGAGTGACCAAGAGCAGGGACGTGGCCAGGTAGGCCTACCAAACAGCAAACTAGTTACATGTGACTGGTCTGTTTTTATCTCCGTAACCGTTTGGTTTCTCCCCACTCATTTCTCCTCAAATCATCTAAACCTTTCCTTTCTCCCTGCCTTTACTTACTCCTCTAAACATTCTATAGTAAGTTCTGTGCAATCCTGAACTACTTTTCCCCTACAATCCATAATACATCCCTGGACAGCAACCTACCCTGGTCTGAAAAGTCATTTGAAGAGCTGGTCCCAATAATTCGTCTTGATGGGTTCCCCACTGCTGTGCAGTGGGGGGTGATGGTCTCCCAAAACTGTTCCGGGACAGGCTCAGGCAAGGTGTTGGTTCTTCTGGGAGTCTTTAGCTTGGGTTTCTACCTGCAGTGCGTACCTCTGTGCCCCAATGTGCCTGTAGAGATGGAAGCCTTCATTACAACTAGTTGTTAGTTCTCTGTATAAAAGTATATCTCAATCCAGACACTTTCCAAGGAGTGTTTTGAGACAAGAGTTCAGAGACATTTCAGAAGGTTCTTGATTCTGCTATTTTTCTAGCATCATAGATTTCCATCTGTGCTCTACTCTAGCAGTCTATTTTCTAGTGATTACAGCTGTGGTTGACCAACTTGAGATGTGCTGCACTTTGCTACGCCTAGCCAATTGCCTCTCACCTATGTAAAGCAAGGTATGTCTCCACAGCCATATGACTGTGTCAGATTTCCTGTCCGTTTCTCGTGACTACTTCTCAAAACTTTACGATTAACAATCTATAACATACTTCTATCTATTATTTCTTGTTTTGAATATAAGAATATTTCTTATATTGCCTTTCCTGAAGTACTGCTCTAACTTCAAATTTGGGTAATAACATATAAGATTTTTTTAATTTTGTCCTGACATCATTAATACTTTCATTTTTAGAGGTGCACTGATTCCATCCAAGGTGCTGGCATCTGTTTTGAAAAAATGTTATGCTGCAAACATTCTCAATAGTGGTTTTGAGAAAGTAATTAACATTTTGTTGTACACCTCTAATTTTTGGAACCTCTGTCCTTGAATAAATCTTTTGCTTTTTTCTTTTTTTAACTTCTCTATCCCACCACCCACTGTTATCAGGGAAGTAGTTTTTCATTAGGTTCTGATATGTGTCTGTTCTGGGTGATGGTTCACTTTGTTAGTGGCAGTAGAGGTGAAGTAGAAACTGTATTTAATGACTATGCTGTTTTCAATAGCTAGGTGAGAGGCAGAAGTATAGTGCTCATCTGTTAAAGGTGAAAAAAAAAGTGTGTGAGGGGGGAATCTGGGGAATTAGAAACCTAGAACTGAACTTAAATTCCTAGAAAAATTACTGGCATAAATAATGTTAGGTAAATCCCTACAAGAATACAAGGAGATGAGTAAGAACCTACGAAGAGCTGTCAAAAACAGTGTTAGATTAACCAACCTTACTTCTTATGACAGGGTAACAGGCATTGTGAATACAGGAAAAATTCTGTACAGGAAGAACAGAGAATGTCAATTTTCTTGATGTTACCAAGGCTCTTGACATTGTTTTCCATGACATTTCATAAACTCAGGAAGCAGGGGCTAGTTTTCAGAAAGACTAGGTGCAAAGCTAGTAGGAAGGCTACATTCAGACAGTGATGATAATCACCGACAAATTAGAATGGCATGTTTCCATGGCAATGTGGTTCGGTGCTCTACTTATCAGTAATATTTTTCAATATTTAAGTTTCAGATAACAATTGGCAAGCATTTTGGAGAACAGTAGTGTGAGTGCTAGGGAACAGGCTGGAATCCAAAATATTTTTGAAAAAGTAGAGATAAAGGTCTGAAAAAATGTTGGATGCTGTTCAAATAAGGGCAAGGACAAGATCATTTGCCATTAATGGAGAAAAAGTCTGGGCACTCAGAGAGACTGGAATGTAAAGAAGAAAAGACAAGAGACATCACAGACTGCATAAAGGAAAGATGTTTTCGACAGATACAAATAAAAATAATAAGGTTGTGTATGTAGGTCGTTCCAAAAGTAGTGCCTCCTATTTATTACCGTGGAAACTACAACAGATACAAAGAGAACAGTAACACGTGATAGAGAAAATTCTCAGTTACACAACATAATTTTCAACATAGTCATCGCCATTACCTATGAATTTTTGCCAGCAATGAACAAGAGCCTGCTTGTCATGCTTGTAAAGATCTGCACCACTAGAGGTGACCCATTGTCACTGTCACCATTGCTGAAACGCACCACCCACGACCTCAATGGACTCACATCCACTATTTGGTCTCTATAAACATTCAGCAAGTGTCACTGAATGTCAATAGGGGCATTTTTTTCTGCATGGAGGAATTCAATTCCACACCTTTACTTCATCTGCACTTCCATGTCAGATGCCATTTTGTCAGACTGTCCCTCTGCTGCCATCTGTCACACGGTAACAAAATGTGATGGGATATTGGCAGGAAGGTTCAGCCTCTACTGCCATATCACCAACATCCACCTCTGATGTCATGGGGCAACAGAATGAAATAGGAGGCTTTACTTTCAGAGAAACCCCCATAAAAAGTATCGTTGATGTGTACAGTACTGTTCGCTCATATTTGTAAGACATTTATTCATATTGAAGTAGATTCAACACAATATTCCTTAAAGTAGATGGGGAACAAGATGCCTATTTTGAAGTAAAAGCTGAAATTAATTGCTTTCTTTTGCCTGCGACTGCAAAACAAAGAGTAAGAAGAAATATAACTGAGGAGATAAACTGTTTTCCTACAACCTACATCACATGAACTTCAGCGTTAAAAAAAAAAAAAAAA
>WBMW01005595.1:111077-177176 GCA_013396635.1 Penelope pileata
AAAAAAAAAAAAAGCAAGCCTTCACAGAAACAGGAAGAACATGTACTGCCTATAAATTAAATTATGTTGTAAATTATAACAGTTCTAACCATCAGAGGAATGAGAGTTGCAGGAATAAACATTCAAAACTAATAAGCTGATTAAAATCTATCTTGGAGCTAGTTACAGGAATTATGATGAGCTTGCTCATTGCAAGAGCAATGCCTCCATTTTATTATGTNAGCAATTGCCTGCTATAGCAGGTGGAGCCGGCCTTCATGTTTCAGGAATGCCCTTCCAAATTCTTCATCTTTAATCTAAACTGGAAGTATATATCGTGGTTGATACACATCATTTAGCAGTATGCACCTGTAGCATTCAGCAATATAAATCTACACACTCTGCCACTCCCTGGCACTTCTCTGGCAGTGCAGTTCTGTTGTGCCATGGGGGACAACATCCCATGGCACTCTCCACCACCCCTGACCTAACTTAAGCAGCCTCCATCGGCAGCTCTGGGCATCTGTGCATCCCCTTCCATACCAATCCCCACATTAACTGCCTTGATTTTGTTTGCATGTCTTGATTTCAATGCTCCTGATCACTCATAGTCCCTGGGCATGCGTTAAATTGGAAGCCAGACACGAATCTACTATTTCTACCTGTGAGATTTCCTGCTCAGCAGGCAGCTTCTCACATTTTCTCTTGGTTCCTCCTTGCAGCTGGCCAGTCCACCTGCCTCTCCTCCCACGCAGCATGACAAACGTGCCTGAGTGTGCCCTGCTAGGACTGAATTACGCTCCATGGAGACCTGTGCTACTGCTTTTGGAGGGCAGAATAGACAGTTAAAGGTGAGGAAGTGAAGAGTGTCTTATTTAGGAATCTGCTTATTAATAGTGAGAAATAGTCTTCTCAGTTAACTTCTCTGCCGTGGAGATGACTGAACAGCTATACTTGAGAGCTGGAACAAGTGGTGCTATTGCAATTGAGGAAGAGAATTTGTGTTCCTTCCTCTCAGAAATACACGCTCAGAAGTTGTGTTCTTTTTTTATTTATTTCAAGAAAGACTTGTATCAAATCATTTTTATATTTTTGGTTTCAAGAGGAATTAAAATATTTTTAAGGATTTTTTTTCCTTTTGAAGTTTGAGAAGAACTTTCTGAACATTGATAAATAATAGTTTCTCAATATCAATTTCATATAAACATGGAATGTTACATTGCTATAGTAATGAAAATACTAACTGTCCTTGCTATACTAATATGCAAAACTTCTTACCAGCTACTTAATTTGCAAATGTAGAATTTAAAAATATGTTATCAAGTTAATAAGTAAATAAAATATAAACAAACTGGACATAACCAAGATATTTTGATCTAGCCATGCTATCTTTAAAATTAAAGAAAGACTTTGAAATAAGAAATTATTTTCAGTAACTTATTCCTGAAAAAATTTCCAAGAGTTTTAACAAAGATAACGCAAATTGGAAGAGATATGGCCTCTGGGACTTGACTTAGGCATTATTCATTTTTACATTCAAGCACTTCAAAGATGACTTTTCAATGTTCCATGTACTGTAACTTCAAGGAATGAAAATGTATATATATATGTATGCACATATATGTATATATACATATATACGTATATGCAAGAGCTGCTCTGAAAGCAATGCCTCCATTTTATTATGTTGGCCAACAACGTCAGGGGCACATGTCAGTGGTATGGCAATAGAGGCTGAACCGTCCTGCCAATATTCCATTGCATTTTGTTGCTGTGTGACAGATGGCAGCAGAGGGGCAGTCTGACACAATGGCGTCTGACATGGAAGAGTGTCTGAAGCAAAGGTGTGTCACTGAATTCCTCCATGCAGAAATAATGGCACCTGTTTACATTCATCAACGCTTACTGAACATTTCTGGATACCAAATAGTGAATGTGAGCACAATGATGCATTTCAGCAGTGGCAACACTGACAGTGGGTCACCTCTGGTGCAGATTTTTACAAGCGTGGCATACAGGCTTTTGTTCATTGCTGGAAAAAAGTGTATAGTTAATATCGGTGTCTATGTTGAAAACAGTTTTCAACATGAAGAACTACTTAAAGAATTCCTGAATGACGAACATTTCTCCTTAGAAAATTGAACTTTTAAAGAAATTGAAAGTTAGGGAAGCTGGTACTGTAAGGGACAATAATAGAAGAAAAGAATAGGCTGGAAAGTGGTGGTGTATCAGAAGCTACAAGCAAAATTTATGCCTGTAACAGAAATGAAAAGGGGTGCAAAGAATACCATAATGTAGTATTCCTGAATAAGTATGTAAAAGGTATTTAAGACAGAAAATTTGTGTGAATAATGCAAACAGATCTGGAAGAAAGATGATAAAGGAAACTGTCAAAACGAGCAAAGAGGATGTGGAAGAACTTGGGGGGGAGCAGTAAATGAGGGAAAAGAACAAAATCAGAACACTTGGAAGTTATTTTAAATATAGAACTAAGATGAACAGTTACTGAATAGTTATCGAAAGTGAGATTTCTTCTTGAGTAGATATAGTAATATAGAAACAGGTAATCAGAAGTAAATTCTTGCAGAGTACATTCATTGGTCTGATGCCTGTAGAGAACAGATATGTTATAATGAATATGCGTAAATGTTGTCTGAAGACAACTGAACTCTTCAGTGGTGCCATCACCCGATCCTGAAGCCTTCACCTTAGAAAACTGTCATGAACACGGGTAGGAGAAGAGTTAAATTCCTTCTTCCCAGTTCCTGTCCTAAGATGTCAGTGTCAGTGATACAACTATGCACTGTGGTGTGAGCCACGGGCTACACTGAGCCTGGGCTGCAGTAGACAGGGCATGAAACACCACAGCCAAGAGATGGGGAGGCAGCAGTGGGAATCACAAGGCTACTGTCAGCTTGAGGCAAACATATGCTCACCTGGAGCCTCCTCGCTGAACATACCCAAGCCTCATATAATTACTTCTGTGAAAACAAACTGTCTCAGAAATTAAGCATGCAGTTTAGATAGGTGCTGAAACTGCATGGGCTTTCTGATGCTATTTTTTGTCTCTTTCTTCATACAAGCCATGGTTTTCTCTTCGTGTTTTGTGCTCATTCTGCACTAAGATTAGTTTTCCTGCAGCTGACAAGAACAGAAATACTTACTTCAACTGATAAAGTTGCAGGAACAGCTATGGGAGATGAGAAATTTTAGAAACCAGACCAATATATTTCCATTACTTTCATTAAGAAAGCTGTCTAGTAAAAAGTTAAAAAAAAAAAAAAAACAAACAAAAAAAAAAACACCTGAAGAGAAAATAAAGGGAAAAGAGGGAAATAACAAGCTTACATGGTGAAATCCATCCAAAGTTATTCCTGAGCACTCTTCAAATTATTTACACAGCAGTGAGTGCACTTTGGACCATATCAGGAATATTTGCACCTATAATGGGGAGGAGATATTTTGTAGACTACAGAAAGACAGTAAGTCTTCCAAAATATTGTTGGTATAGAACAGGTAGGACCTACCTGCTCAGCTATAGGCATTCAAGACCAATGTGGGAAACAATATGGAAGTGACTGCATGTTTTCTAGAAGCTTTAGTCAACTGTTCTGTTAGTACATACAACCAGTAGGTTTGCAAGGCAGACACATCTCATGTCTGGTGCCATAATCCCTTAGCTATTGTCTGTGGCAGGCCTACAATCCCAATTTTCTTCCCTTCTCTTTCTCTGAAAGGTAAAGTTGTTCCTCAATAACAGCAGAAAGAAAACTGACTTTTGAACAAAAGGAAAATTCAATCAAATGGGCAAAACTGCTTAGAATCGATAGAGCACTGCACATGGACATTTAATGTGTGAAACTGGAATAGAAATGATAAACTGAGTTGCACTTAATGCACCGGAGACTAATGAAGAAAACTGATCTAGAAATATCTTTAAAACATGGAGATTGAGGTACAGTTGTAAAGGAGTTTCTAGTACTGAATAAGCTTGCTTAAAATATATATATATATGAATAGAGTAAATTTAAAACTAAATTAATTAAAATTATGGTAGTATTCATTCTGAAATGGCCAGACTGGAGAAAACTTGAAGCATTTTTCTAAGAGAGAAGCCCCTGGCAGCAGCACTCTAGCTCAGACTTCACTGACATTTCCTTTGTTAATATTCTTTTGAATGACATTAGTATTTCTGCAGTTTCATGAGAATGAAATTTAGTTTGTCAGTTGAGGAGATTTAAATAGCTCTATTTAACTGTTTGTCACTTTGATTTAGTAATTGGCAAAGCATTACATTTTTGAGATTTCAAGCACTTTTATATGGCATCTTAATTTTGAGAAGTAAAATTCAATAGACAGACTTTAAAGCTTCAGTTGATGTTCTTAATTGTATTACATTTCTAAACTGTGCAGATGTACACGAGGCTTTCAAAAGAGTTCTTGAACATGCAGCTGAAACTGCTTAGCATAACATTTGTCCATTGTATCTATGGAGCATCATTACTGTGCTTAAACACTAATAAGCAGAATATATATTTTAATAACCCAAGGTTTCTTTTGTGCCAGTCTAAAATGGTTACACAACACTGGAACATTTTGATAGGTTCATATGAGTTCAATATTGGAGCAGTTGTTAAAACTTTCTCCATGTTATCCTGGTGTATGGCATCAATGCTACTGTATTATTCTGTGCAGAGTGGCCTGATTAGTCTAGCATTGGCAAACCAATGAAAGGAAATTGTAGTGGATTTCTATTATTTCTAATTTTTTTTCTTTTTTAGTGTACAAGAGATAGTACCAGTACAGTATATCGTGGGAACAAAGTAAAGTTATCTTTTTTTGCCATTCTGTCAACTTGATTCAAGAGCAAACACTAGGCAGTTCAAGTGTTCCCCATGATATATGAATTTCCTTTCTGAGCAGCTTGGCACAAGTCTGTGCAGGGGGTTATCTTTAATAGGCTTTTACGAACATCATGCAAAATTGCTGGTCTTGTTATGTAGTTTCTGGTATGACACAGGGTCAATTTTTTCTTAAGATTTTATGGAGTTCACCTTATTAAGAATGCAAGCCTCTATCACCCCTCATGTTTGTGAGACGTTCCTGAACATTGTATAGCAATAAGTTAAAACAAGAGAGAAATGGGGGAGATGCTTAAGGCCTTGTCAGAGCAGCAAGAATAGCAGTCTGATAAAGGCTGCATTTTCTCACAGAATTAGAGGTTTGAATGCCTAAAAAGCAGATGATCGGTGGGACCTGTGTCTCACAGTTCCTGATCTCACTCATTAATAATGCAGAAGGTGAGGCTGCATTTTACTCACATAAGAAGCTCTTCTATTTTTTCCAGGTTCTCAGACTTAGGAGGGTTTTTCAACACTAGATCTCAAGTGGGCCAAGACACCTAAGGCCTTTTCCAATTAACCCTAATTCTTAGCATTTCCTTCTGGATATCTCTAATCGTCTCCTCACCAGAGAGCTGATGCTCTAAAGCATGGGTGTCCAACCTTTTGGCTTGCCGGGGCCACATTGAGTGAAGAGAAATTGTCTTGGGATGCATAGAAAAATATAATATAGTGAGTGTATATAAGCAACAACATTTCTTTTATATATATATATTTATTAAAGCATAAAAAAAAAGAGAAAGCAACAAAATCATAAAACTAGTGGGATATTTGACCTTGTTTTTGTGAAACTAATGCATCAGTCTGGTTTGATGAAAGTGGTTACAATTCTTAGTGAAATCTCAAGGTGCTAGTCAGAGATTTTTGGTGAAATTTTACTCTTCCTGTGCTTTATCCTTGGAAACAGTTGCTCACAGAAGTACATACTGCCAAAAAGCAATGACGTGAATAATGCGTGATTGTGAAGCACGGGATATTTTCTCTGGTAGGATAGGTCTTATAATAGTCAGTAGAGAGAGATGATCAAATTTTTGTTTAGGTTGAATATCTGATTGCAACTCTATACATACCATTTGAAAATCTGCAGGTAATGTATTTATGTTGACACTGAAAATGGAGTTGCAAATATACCAAAAAATTGACGATTTTCTGGCAATCTTGAAACCTATTCTTGAATTCCTTTATCAAAACAGAAAACAAGGATGCATGTTTTTTGTTGTTCACAGGGTTGTGTTTAGCCAATGTATCAAAATGCAGAAAATTATGTGACGTATCTTGAGTTAGCACTGCACTGTACCCTCTCCATGTCCTGTGTTCAGCTCAGACAGTACCAATCGCACATCAATGTATGGTTTTTACTGAATGGTAAGTCTGTGCCCGAGCTGCTTGATGAGGAAGAGCTGCCACCACTATGGCACAGCAGCAGGGGGTGGGCCACAGTACGAGCTGTGCTGGGCCATATACAGCCATGGGCCGTGGGTTGGACATGCCTGGCCTAGAACATCATTCAGTAACATTTGAGTAGGCACTAGACAGAGAGAAGTTTGTACTTAACTTAGTATTTTATTGTGAGTGCCTTGCTCTCAAGCCCTCTGGTCAAAATACACAAGTATCTAGGAAACTATATATACAGCGTTCCTCCTGAAAGAAGTAGGAGTTAAGCTCAAGAGTGTTTACAGGTCTTAAAACTTCTATCATTAATCCACCCATAAATGGATAGGAATGCTGCTGTTCACAAGACTTCTCATTCTTACTTACAAAGAGCTTTGTAATGATCCTGATACTCGCTCTTGCTCTAGACTCCATTTTTTGATCCTGCAGAAGAGATTATGCTACCATTTGTATTCTCCATTCACATCTAACCTTTTACATTTTCTATTTCAGCAAGAGGTTTGTAAAACCTAACCTTTTACATTTTCTATTTCAGCAAGAGGTTTGTAAAACCTACCCCAATTCCTATTATTTCCTCTTCTTTTACAATATATTCTTAAAAATATCGGATATAGTGACCCCGAACTATATTTGAATTTGTGTGCAAAACTACTGTCTGTTAATAGACTCAGCTACTAAATCTGACATGAAAAGTAGAGGTGTATAATTGGATTTATTTTCCACATTGAAATTTTTAAAATGTCTGCTGACCTACAAGTCTAAGGGTAAATTCAAAGTAACATGAGTTCAGCAATATTCAGAAGCGTTTATTTCTTTCTTTTAATTAAAGAAAATACATAAAATAAGAAATTTCAAAATGTATGTCATCTGAAAAAAACCTATCCTTTTCCTGTATTTCTAGAGTGCTTTGGAAGCACAAGTCCAAAAAAAATCCCTGAAGGAGTAATTACACAATGTGGAAGAATCCCCATATTTGGGCAAATATCCCCAAACATTTTCATTGTTGAGAGTGAAGCATTGTGATGCTTGTCAATGTCACTGTAGAAAATAATTTTATCTAGGAGTAATGCACCAGCAGTTCTGAGAGACTCCAAATATAAAAGTTCCATTTTAAGAGTGGATGACAAACATGCTAAGTTAAAGGGGCTTTAGTATACATTTGAGCATCCTCCATCAATCCTGACAATTGCCTTCCTCTAACATTATGAGGTTTGAATGGTGCNGTAGGCAGCAAGCAGGCAGCTCCTAGGCAGCTCCTACGCAGCTCCTAGCGTTTCCCCCGTTGGAGGAGATCTTTTTATCCTCCTTTTCGGCCAGCATGACATTCCTGGGCACCCAGGTATGTCACGTATCACACGAACGGGCATGGACGGTGCAAGCCCGGGCTTGCCCGTTCCCTTCGGTGGTTGCCTCCCTCAAGGTGCCAGGCTGGAAGGCTGCTCGATGGCCGTTTAGCGGCTGCTTGTCTCTCATTGTCCCTGGCCTGCAAGCCTTCGGGCAGGTGGGCAAACTTTGAGACAAGAGAGTTCTCACAGCAAACTTTGAGACAAAAGGTTCCAAAACAGTCTCTTACACGGTACTGCTGCAAAATCGTATCAGCTCTTATTTCACTATCAGGGCTGTAATTTTCCGCCACTGTGCTCTGGTTCAATTAGATCCACACTACATATAATGACAGCCTCTACACATCTGAGAGGCATCAGGGAAACTAAGTGTAGGGACCATATCCTTTGATGGTTGCATCGCAATTTACTGATTGTTGAACAGGGCTTAGTTTAGCACTTTGCATTTAGAATTAGATTTAGCTAGTGAGGGAGTATTATGCTTGGTGAAATCTGAATGAAGAAGCAATCAGCCATATTTTAAAATAGAAAATCACAACTTTAAGTTTTGCAAAGAACAAAATACTACAGGCACATTTATGTCTCTAAAAAACCAAAATGAAGCAAACCCCTACCTTGTGTTCCTGCTGTACTTCTAAGCCAGACAATAAATATTCTATGAAGGAATATTCTTTTTATTTTTGCATGTTGAGGAAAAGACCTTTAACTCTATGTGATGCCATAAAGGAGGAAACTATGAATTCCAGCGGAAAGACAGCAATGCATGATGCCTGTGGTCCCCAGTATCCCTATTCACTCATAGGCCCTAAAGTGGACACTGGGCAAGAGAATTCTTTAGGCATTCTTTAAATGGGATAGAAATGCTGAAAATTTCAATGATCCATGAACTAATTTACCTTGCTAGGGAGTTACTTTAAAACTATTCTGAAACGTCATTGAAACAACACAAGTCAGGTCCTTTGGAAACAGATTCATGATATGTAAGGTTTTGGATAAATGTAACAGCTCATCTTCAGTATGAAATTTTTATGGATTCACCATTACTGTTATGTCATGTCCTTCCTACTCCTTTTCCTCTCTTGCTTATTTCATCGTGTTCTATTCTCTCCCCTTATGAGTCTTACAATCTGAGGGCGTCACTCAATGAACAGGATTGAGTGGGCACCTACCTTGTCATCACTTCTAGGACTATTAGAAGGGCTTTTTTTTGTAACTGTGAAAGATAGGTTTTACCACAAGAGATAGCATATTACACTAATGTATTGGACATAAAAACTAAAGTATTGGCAAAGAAGGAGCTGCTGGGGAGGCCTCTGTGAGAAGAGGATAAGGGTTGCCCCATGCCTGATGAAGATGAGCTGTCTTCAATAGACCCACCACAGGACACAGCTGAGGCAATCAGTGAAGCTGGTGTCTCCTCTATGAAAACATATTTAGAAAAGGAGAAAAATCACTGAGAAAAAGGAAAAACATAGCCAGAGCATTAGGAGATAATCCATGGTGAAGCTGGTAACATCTTCAGAGGGACTGTGGCCCTTGAGTAAGCCCATGCTGGAGCAGATACTGCAACCTGTGAAGTACCCATGCCAGAGCAAAGCAAATGAGTAATAAGGAAGGAGAAGTTGAAGAGTACAGTGAGAAATGAGAAGTGGTAAAAAGAAACCACAGTGCTTTGACCCCAGCCTCCTTAGCCATCCATCACCTCATTGAAATGTCTGAATGTAGCCTGCAGTAATAACAGAGGGAGTTGAGACAAAGAAGAGTAAAGGAGAGGTGTCTGGAGTGTTGTGTAGCTTGAGAAAGGGAGAGGAAACATGTTTTCCCTAAGTGTTTAAATGTTTGCCTTTTTTTAAAACACATGAATCATTAACTAAACAATTATGTTAAATGACAATAGATTGTCAGATTCCCTAGGCTGAGTCTGTTTTGCCCATGGAAGTAATAGATGAGTGTTTTGCCTGTCTTCATCTTGACCCATGATCTTTCTTGCTTCTGCTATTAGTTTAGTTTCTCACCCATTCTGGTAGGGAAGTGGAGAGAACAAGAGTGGGTACTTGGCTGCCAGATGTCAACAAACCACCACAAGTAAATTACAACTTTGCAAACACTAATATGCTTTCTTAAGTCATTGTCTGGCTTAATTATGTTCAGTATAAGAGTCAGTTTTAACTATGTCATTCTTAAAAAAGTCTGTGACTACTACATAGAAGGGGTTAAAAACAGGTCCATTACAAATGCTCGTGCTTTTGCCAACTCCAATTTTTCCTCACAGTTAATGTTTCAGTGCAATTTCAAACTTCTTAGACTTTCTGTTGAGCTCTACCACTGTCGTTGGGCAAGTACATATCTCCAAAAGAAGAAAAAAAAAATGAGTTAAATTTATTTGAAGTCTTCTAAGGTACAATTTTAAAGGAAGTGAAAACAAGAACCTGCCAGATTTGAGTTCTGAGCATGTATATTGAAATTATCCAGCTACCTACCAAAAGGCCTCATCATAATGAAGTGCTAGTGTGCTGGTTATGATTGCAAAAGAATTTGGCTGATGCATACATGTTTGACTGAAGATACGGTTGAGAGAAAACAGCACAGATAGAATAGCTCCAAGCAGTTCTTCTCTGTTTTTCTGCCGACGTGGAAATGCCTGGCTATAAGAGTAATGAAAAGCATGTTTTTTACATGAAAAAAAAATGCAGTATAAAATGTCACTGATGACTTCTGGTCATTTTCAATGCATATCTTTTTCTAAGGGTGTTTCTTAACTGAATCAATAATGTTCATATAATTTAAAATAGCAAGTGAATAGTATGGTATTCTGGAGGTGTTTCTGTCTTTTTCTTTTTTCACAACGCCAATCATTCTCCTCTTGATATCATATATATAACAATCTGAGTCAGAGGTATTCAATTTATGGAAAAAAGTTTCTTTTCCAATGTTATTCTCTCAATCAGATTCTCTGCCCTTCTCTGTTTCTTTGAAGTTCCATCTTTATTAGAAAACTGGAGGAATGAAAAAGGCCAAATGTCCTGTAAAAATGTATTTATGCAGATGAACGAACATCAGACTAATATTTCTGAACTTAAACCCTGGCAACTTGGTGCTTAATGAGATAACTGTGCTCAAAGATTTTCTCCCATGCACCATTCAAGATCTGAGGAAAGTTTTCTGGGTGAGATCCAAAAAAAAAAGGACATGAAGTGGGGCTTGGTGAGATGTAACAATGAAGTCTAAAGCAGCCATTGAAAAGCTCCTGTTAGGCCACTGTATAACCCTCAAGGATTTGGGAATTTTTCTAGGAACTTGTTTTCTTGGGGGTCCTTCTGGCCACGAGAGTGAGGGACTCAAAACTTCCAGAAGGGAGTCAGAACTCTTTGCAATAATTTCCCACCCTGGATTGTCTCTGAAGGAAGTTAAAGTGAAAAATGACCACTTTCAAGTAGTTGTAATAGTTATTATAAAGGTTATTAAAAACAATAGGAGCTCACTTCCTTCAATAACTGCAGGCAAAATCCAGAAACGTGAAATAACTTCTTTTATCTGATGACTGTTCTTGCCAGTCTTTTCTATACCAAACACATACTCCATGGGACTTTGGAAACTATTTTAAAGGACAGAAAAGGAAATAATAGAAAAAAATGCTTTTTATTTGATTAGACATTCTGAATTCAAATTCATCTTCAAAAACACCTTAGTCTCTGTTTAGTTGGCTTCAATAGTTTTCCTTTCTCAGGTATTTTAATATCATAGAATCAATCATAGAATCGTAGAATCAGAATCATAGAATTATAAAACTCTTTGTGTTAGAAGAGACCTTAAAGATCATCTGCTTCCAACACCCTCACCAGGGTCAAGGACACTTCCCACTATGTCCCATTGCAATAAGTTCCATCCAACCTGGCCTTGATCACCTCCAGGGATGGGGCATCCGTAGCTTCTCTGGGCAACCTATTCTAGTGTCTTTCAAACCTCACAGTAAATAATTTATTCCTTATATCTAATCTAAACCTACCCAGTTTTAGTGTAAAACCATTACCACTTGTCCCGTCACTATTCCCTGATAAAGCTTCTCCCCAAGCGCTCCATTATTTCTTAAGTATTTGTAAATCTTCCCTATCATTTCCACAGCAATTGGCTATCTATAAACTTTACAGACTTCATAGGCAAGGCAGCTTCGTGAAGTTAGCAGTTTTTTTATGATGTCTGAAACATTTTTCAAACTTTCGTAGAAGAAATAGTAACAGGGTAAGAAACCTGTATTCCAGAGTTATGAGTGTTCAGTGGATTTTTTTCTTTTTTGTTTTCCCTGAGTAACAGTGAATGTCATTTCCAGTGACAAAGTGAAAAGTAATCTGCTGTTACAGGAGAACCTAATCTGAAATACTGAGTACCCCAAATGGAGTGTAAGCAATACTTATATACTGAGTGCATGGGAAGTAATGTCAGATGACAGTGCAGAATCACTACTACTGCAAGCTATAGCAACCCATAACAAAACACCAGTTAAATAATCAATCTCTTCCTTACTATGTTATCTGTACTTCTGTTACTAAATGGTATTTTAGAAAAACTTAGAGAAGGAGACTAAATTCACAGCTGGCATAATGCCCCCAAGCTGGCTGATTTGCAGTAAGGATTAAGGTCTTTGCTAGGATGTGTCAAAAATATCATGTAGAAAACCTGTATCAGAAACAAAAATAAAAAATGTTTTTCAGTGTTAGTAGTCCAAGTTTTAAACCTAAAATCATAGCTTCTTTCCATTGCATGGTTATTTCAAGCTTTTTAGTTCATTCATTCTTTGTTTTTAACAGTATTCCAAGCTATTGACCTATAACCTTAATAAATGAATCACGAACATTGTAAGAGTATATGAAAGAAAGAAAGTCTGTACTTTTGATCATCTAATCTTTTAACGGAATATGTTGCATTTTTTTTCAAGACTAGTATTACTACTTAATTACAACATGCTTTTTATATTTCTTTTATGGTCTTCTTGCTTATAGCTAATTAAAGTTGTTAATCATGCTATCTCATAGTTCTCTGTTTTATAGGTGCAATGATAGCAATTGAAGTTTTCAGAGTACATTGAAACTTAGACTAGAAAAACCAGTCTATTCCATTCTGTATTTAATTTAAATATTTGATTCAATATTTCTAAAGAAGACTATAGGATATTAAAATATAAAGAAGACTATAGGATATGTTGTTGTTTTTCAGTATCAATATTTACTAAGTTATGCGGATGTTTAAACTTCTTTTAAAAAGGCATCTGTTATAGACATCTAACATTAGCTTCTCATTTCTTGATATCTCACCAGCTAAGGGCTATAGTTCCACATTCATCTATTCTACCAATATGGTGTATATGTGCAAAAAGATCTTGGGCACAGATTGACTTAAGTATGTGTGTGCATAGCGAAGGACTTACCGCAGAACTGACTGGAAGCAGAATGGCTTGTTAGCATCCTTTACCTGTACTCAGCATGGGAGGAAGGATTTCTGGGGCACTTACATCCAAAACTTGCAGACTACGTAGGACTTTTCCTCTGTAAGGTAGATATGAAAGACTTCATTTAATGGTTTTAGAGAAACAAAATGTGCACTGTGAGAAAGTCTCTGGTAGTCTGTTATCTGAGCACTACTGTTTCTTATCTTCTTAAATTCATGAGCATTCCTCATTCACAAGCAGAGAGTTTTTTACTTTTAACTTGCTCCTGCTCCATGGCCATCTATACCCTGTCTCTTTCCCGCACCAGAACACCCATCCTTCCTTCTTCTGTCACTCCACCAAAGACAGAAGACATACATTTCGGGCCATGCAGTACACATTTAAACACAACTTTCACATATACATATCTTCCAGTCACAATGATATATGTATCTTGTTAATTATTTGAATATATACACAAAGATATCCACAGAGCTAATAGCAAGATCATTTTATAGTTTGCTCATTTATAATCTGTAGAATTTCAAAAACTAGTGCTGTGGTGTTTTTAATAGAAATCTTTTTGACTGCTTCTGCCTGAGGAAGTCTACAATGGTATATGAATGCTACTTAGAAAAAAGGAAGCTAAATTTGCAAACAAAAATTAGTAAGTTCTGTATTCTGTCTATTTGTGTAAAAGGGAAAGATCCTCCTTGCAAGAAACTAGTAAATGTGAGCACAATATCCTAGATCTTGAGCTAACTTATTCAACAACTGTTTGCAAACTCATAACAGTGGGATAATACATCCCTTAAAGAAATAGCAAATAAATTCATTATCAGCTTTCAGCTAAGGAATAAGAGGCCCCATTGGCAGCTCTGTAGTTACCTAGTTCTTTCATATGGATGCAGTCTCACTATAATTATGGATAGTAATTTAGGTTCCAAACTCTCACATTTTGTAAATTTTTGCTACATGATAAGGAATCTAACAGACTGCTTCTTCATAAATATTAAAAATAAATTAATTTCATTTATCAACGGTTGATGCCAAAGATCTAATCATAAGCAGTTTTTATGTTATTTTACCAATAATGCCTTTTCCTGACAATATTAATTTATCAAGGGTTCAATTCACTAAGAAGAGGAAAGAAAAAAAAAAGTCTTTTTGGTGGCAAAAAGCTCGCAGGGCAATGAATACAACAAATATAATTTATTTTATGATTCAAAGAATGAGCACTAATTGCAGGCAATATTTTTTTCAAAATAACATCCAAATCAGAGAAGATAAAAAAAAAATGATTATTCGATATTTGTAAAATATAAAGACTTAAAATAATAAACTAAAAGTACTAAATATTTCCATAAAATGCATAAAAGAAAAAATCTGCTGGTATGCAAACTGGAGAGTTTTATAATAATAAATGATGCAGAGCCAAATGACGTAAATTTCTCAGGCCCTTCTACCCTATTTGACTCGGTCAAACTTTGCTTGATTCAGATAATAGTGTATATGCATGGTTGACATAAACAGAGTTATATAAACCAGTGTAGCTTTAAAATTTGTAGTGCTCTTCATAAGCAAGACACAGAGACAGCAGTGAGATAAGTCTTAACTCAACTGCTCCAACAGCTTGTACCACAGAATAAACACTTCATTATTAGATACTGTCAGTGCGCACAGAACTATAAGACCTGGAAAGAGCTGGGAAAATGAATTTTAGATTTGAAAGATATAGCAGTCATCAGCTCCCAAGCTGTCAATGTGCAGACCCACTCACTTATCAAAGGTATGAGGAATTCTCACTGTGTTAGATCAGTAGACGAAGAACTCAGCAGTGGCTCATAGTTCCATAGGCAGAGCCTCGTAGGCAAGTTCACAAATCTGATGTTTACCAGGGAGGGGAGTTTTGCCTAGATGCCTCCATCATCAGCAAATAAGGACAGATCCCTTCAGGAGAAAATTCAGAGCAGATGTCTAGTGTAAATGTTCTGAGACATCTGGCAAAATTAATCTCTTGTCATTTAGTGTAGATGGAACCCAGGGAAAGATAGAGAAGAAATATATTGATGCTTTATTTGTTTATGTGAAGTTCGCTATTTATTATGTCCTTTCAGAAAAACTCTGGGCAGCTGAAGAAAAGGCTAGTTTTATCCTGCAATAGAGCTAGTCACACCCTTTTTGGAAGGGACTGAGTTTACTTGGCTGGTAGGGCAGCAGGGTTTACAGACTGCTATTGGTAAAGGAAAGAAGTGGTGTAGTCATACAGGTAGACTGAATAGAGTTTGATGGACTAGGGAAGTTCCTGAAAGCTACCAATTAGAAAGCCAGGCTGGAAGAAAACTCCTGGCTTTGTAGCTGTAGCAGACAGGAAAGAGACTTTTCCAAGGGGCATGTGTTTTCTCATTGAGATTACTTTTTTTCTTTGATCACAATTTTAGAGACTGTTGTGCTGGTCTTTGTGGGTTTGCATTATGGAGGAGGTTTAACAGTTGCTCTTTAAAACTAGCCCAGCTGGATGTCTATTTATGCTGTATGTGTGCCTATTTTCTTTGATGGAACCTTAAGTTTTGGAAGTGTCAAATAATAAGCCTGCCATTTTATTTATTAATTCTTCATTTATTTTGTGAATTTTAGTTTGTTTTCATGCAGATGGGTTCTCCTGCATAGACATGCATGATGTATGACTGCATATAGATTCAAATTTAGCTAATGCTGTCCTGAGGTACAAGTTTGTTTTTTTGAGTTGTGTTTCGTGTCCTAGAGGAAACAGCAAAACATGAAATTCAAACTCACATACAAGTTTTACACCTTTCTTTGTATTAAGCCAGTCCTATAAAATGTGATGGTGTTTCTTTAAACTTCCATTCTCAATCCCAAATTGAAATTCTGAGTCGGTATTTTGGTATTTCCCCTTCTTCTAGGCAAATAAAGTAATTGAAAAACTACAGACTATGCTAAATAGTGTGTCCTGATATATTTAATGAAAGATAACACATGCTGGTAAAAATAGAGAGTAGAAAAGAAAGTACATTTCTGGGAGCTGGAACTATTGTCTGTGAATAAACAATGAACAGTGAATTTAGAAAGATGAAAACTTTTTTTCTTCTACATCTGTATGAGCAAATGGGAGTTCTGAATGCTCGGGCATATACTTGTTAAATGATAATGTACTCTGTACATACTTTGATCCTGCAATTGTTCTTATTGAAGAAAATGAAATCAATGTTAACCTCTTAATGTTTCTAAATGAATGTAATACTTCTAATACCATGTAGGAAATAAACATGATTGAAATTCCAATAAATACTTTTATTATGTTAAATATAATATATATATATATTATTGTCAGAAGTTTTCTTAGCCTTTATAGCATGTTCCTGTCGCTGCCATACCATAAGACCTAGATTTTGGAGAAGCAGAAAAAAAGTAAATAAGATTTAAAATTATTATACAATCACAGATGCGTACTAAATCTGATATATAGTTAGTTTGTGCCCCTAGAGTTAGCTCTTATCAATTTATGCCATATACTGCTGCTGGGACCAATGCAAACATAGGAAGATCATTGTAGTTTAGTGCCCCTGAAATTTCCCAGTTAAAATGTTTTAATTCTGCTCAAATTCTAGAATGCTGAGTAAAAGTTATCATGACAAACGTATACTTTCCTTAGTCTACACTGTCTACATAGCAAGTGACCAGAGAATGTAAAGTCTGAGATTAAAGTAATTTGTTTACAGAAGGGTGTTGATTGTTTTACATGGCAAGTTTGTGAGCAGACTTTGTAAGATACATTATAAAATGGTGCAGCTATATTATAAAACCTCAACCATTCAGTACAGAGCTGGAATAGCACCATATCTGTATTTACAGAGGAAATTTTGCTGTACAAATGAAGAAAGAGCATTAGATTTTAGGTAGTAAAACAAAAACCGTGAAGTAAATCTTAACTAACCTGATCTCATTCTAAAGTAAAACTAACCTGACCTCCTTCTGTAACAAGATAACTTGCTAAGTGGATGAGGAAAAGGCTTTGGATGCTGCTTACGTAGACTTTAGCAAAACATTTGATAACATATCCCACAGCATTCTCCCAGGGAAACTGCTTACAACTTAGATGGATGTACTTTTCACTGGGTAGAAAACTGGTTGGATGGCTGGGCCCAAATGGTCACTGCAAATGCAGTTAAATCCAGCTGGCGGCCAGTAACAGGCGATGTTCCCCAGGGCTCATTATTGGCGCCAGTTCTGTTTAGCATTTTTATCATGGTCTTGATGAGGGGATTGAGTATACTTCAGTAAGTCTGTGGATGACATCGAGTTGCATGTTAACTGCTGATCTGTTTGAGGATGGGAAGACTGTGCAGAGGGATCTGGATGGACTGGATCGATGGACTGAGTCCAGTTGTGTGGCATTCAGCAAGGCTAAGCACTGAGTCCTGCACTTGGGCCATGACAACCACATGCAGTGAAGGAGGGTTGGTGAAGAGTGGCTGGAAAGTTACCCAGCAGAAAGGTACCTGGGAATGTCGGTTGACTGCTGGCCAAATGATAAGCAAGCAGTGTGCTCAGGTGACCAAGAAGGCCAGTGCTGTTCCAGCCTGCATCACAAATAGCGTGTCCAGCAGAACTAGAAGAGTGATTGCCCCTTTGTACTCAGTATTGATGAGACAGAACGAACATGGCAGTTCCTACTCTCACAGATCAACTGCAAATATAGTTCTAGTTATGACTGAATTGGTGGAAAAACCTGAACAGCATGTTTGTGTACTTTGGCTTATATCCAAACGTACATTTGTTACTTTGCTCGTATATAGAGTTTTGCATTGAAAGATCACAACAAAATTTTGAAACTTAAAAGTGACCTCAAATCTTCTTTACATTTCTAGTGGTCAACTGTTCTTTCTTTGAAAACTCAACAACTGATGCTACAGCCTAGCAGTTACAGCACTGCCATTAACAAGAGCTAGTCAACCAAGTGTACTGTATACATTTTTTTTTTTTTGGAGAAGTTCCTTTTCCTATGATTTTATCCCTTTGTCTTCTCCTATATATATAACTGTCTCATCAAGCATCTGTCCCTCTTTTTCTGTTTTTCTAGTATTTAAACCTTACTCTCAGCTCTACAGTTCCTCCTGGTAAAGCACTCAGTCCTCTGATACTGTCCTCTTGTTAGCTTTCTTCTTCTTTCACTTTGTCATCACTAAAAGAGTCAGAAATTTTCAATCTAATAAATATTCCTCAAACTGGCAATATCTTGTGTATGTTCTTGTTTAAACTGTTTCAAAACTTTTCCTGAATTTGAAGAGAAGAAAGGTCTTAATTACTATACATATTGTACTACATGCATTATAGGAAAAGTATGAAGTGCTTATGATTCGATTTTGACAGAGAGATCCTTGAATGACTAGAAATGAGTTAGCTGGACCTAACTTCACCTGTCTAATTTTGTATATTTATCTGGACTGCCCAAGTTAAGAGCCTATTCACCTTAGGTTCCCTTTATCATTAGTGCAAAAAGATATTAATTTACAAAAAATGAGTCAGCTTGTATGAGATATGAATCATTCTGTCAAGATGTCTATAACACTCCATAAGAGAGGCTTTTAGTACCTAGGCTTCTAATTTAATTTCCTCGGTGAAGTACCTAATAGAAGGAGGGATGAACTCAGGTCATTGGTTTTGGAACTTTAGCAAAAAATTGGGAAGATACTATCCCACTCTTTGCGTGTCTACGTCTTGAAAATGAATTTTCATATCCATAACACATGCATGCATATATACTGAAATATATACATGGATTTCTTTTTAAAGCCTCAAGCAAAATGATCCGCGTTATCTACCACCACCATTGTACTACTACTATATCTAACAGTAGTGATGAAACAGAAATCACAAAATCTTTAAAATGCAAAAATGTTTGGAAATAGTATAGATAAACAGGGATGATACAGGGCTAGCTAAAAGTGTGGATATGCAGGTCTGGATGACTCCTGCCCAGCAAGTAAAATCTCTTATTTTATTGAAGAAAATTGCTCAGTAGCAGGAGGAATAATTCAAAGTTCTTTTAACAAATGAATGGTCAATATAATGGAAGTTAAAATTTCAGGCAACAGTAACAATATCCCAAGTCACTTGAGACTTAACTAAGTAGAATAAAAACAACCAGTCAGCCTGGGAGTGCTGTATGTAATAATTTCTCAGCCAAGTTCTGAGGAATTCTACTTGACTGAGAGAGCAATTGCTCTGCTTAGCTGCTGCTTCACATTCTGCAGAGAATGAGGAATTCTTGTGCCTACTGATGCAATTAATTAGCAGTATAATTAAAGAGAAAAATTTCAGTCTCCTAGACATTTACTTCAAGATATCAGTTCCTTGCTACAACCTTCATCCTACCTACACCAGATATGGTGTTTCACTATTTTAAGGCGTTGGATTTATCAGAGTAAAACTGAAAAGGGCAAAATCTTTTAATTCCTCTCAACAATGATGGCTTTTAGCACAAAAATAAATGGAGGCCAGTGGAGGCATAGAATAATATTCCAAATTAATGGTATCAGGAAAATCCCTGACATTTTCCTCCATCAGACAAACATTAGGTGGGGAATAAGGGGAACAACACCTTTCTTGGAATCAATCAATCATCTAGGTCGGAAAAAAGCCTTAAAAATCATCAAGTCCAACCATCAACCTAACACTACCAATTCCACCACTAAACCATGTCCTTTAGTGCCACAGCCACATATCACTTAAATACCTTCAGGGACAGTGACTCCAGCACTTCCATGGGTAGCCTGTTCCAATGCTTGACCACTCTCTCCATGAAGAAGTTCTTCCTAATATGCAAACTAAACCTCCTTTGGTGCATCTTGAGGATATTTCCTAGCATTTTATCACTTGTCACTTGATAAAAGAGACCTACGTCCTCCTTTCAGGTATTTGTAGAGAGCAATGAGGTCTCCTCTCAGCCTCCTTTTCTCCAGATTAAACAACCCCATTTCCCTCAGTCACACCTTATAACTCTTGTTTACTAGGCTCTTCACCAATTTAGTTGCTCTTCTCTGCGCATGCTCAAACAACTCCATATCTTTCTTGTAGTGAGTGGAACAAAACAATGCAATATTCAAGGTGCAATCTCACCAGTGCTGAGTAGAGGGACAATCACTTCCCTAGTCCTGCTGGACACACTGCTTCTGATGCAGGTTGGAATAGCATTGGCCTTCTTGGACACTTAAGCACTCTGCTTAAGTGATGCATTGGCTTAGTGGCTCACGTTCAGCCAGCTGTCAACCAACACCACCAGGTCCTTTTCTGCTAGGCAACATCTGCATTGGGTTATGATTAATAATGAATTGTCCAGTTCAATGTCTTATGGCCCCTACTTTAAAAAGTAAGCTAATACAATTTTTATCATGGTCTTGATGAGAGGATTGAGTATACATCAGTAAGTCTTTGGATGATATCAAATTGCATGTTAACTGCTGATATGCCTGAGGGTAGGAAGACTGTGCAGAGAGATCTGGATGGACTGGATTGATGAGCTGAGTCCAGTTGTGTAGCATTCAGCAAGGCTAAGTGCTGACTCTTCTTCTGTTGCCCACGAGCTCATCCTAGAAATTAAGTATTGCTTACAGGAATTGCTTTCATATGGCTGCAGTTTGAGGTTTTCCATGAAGATAGTCAAATTCTGAATGTGTTGAAATTTTGATCCTCTCTTATGGGAAAATATTCTGTTTCACAATTCATGTGCTGACTGCAAAAAATCTTCAAGAAATCAAAGACATTGTTAAGATTTTTTTTTTTTTCATGTTTTATGTATGGTACCAAGCTTGAACTGGAGAACTTCTTTTCAAGATTCGGATTTTTCTGCATGGGCCATGATACTTGATTGCTATTTTTTTTTATCTTTTTACTAATGTTTGGAAAAGTCCTCTGGAGAAAATGTAAATTCAAACAGCTATAAGCATATAATGCACAAAATGATATGCTGTCTTTTTAGAACAAACTCCTCTCCGGATTCCAGCGCTGGAAAAGGGTAAGGACAAATGTTTGCTTAGACTCTGTATGGGTTTCACACTTACGAGACTGCAGTAAATATACTATAGAATGAAATAGGCCCCAAAGAGGGGAAAATGTAGGGTATTAGTTTTTTTCCACACCCGTGTTAGGTCTGAGATATATTTCCAAAGACTCCTTTATTCTTGAGGCTCATGTATATTCCAAAGGAAAATAACCCCCAAAAATCCCTGTTTTCATAATTCATTTTCTTAACTCATTCTTTCAATTTCAATATCTCTGAGTTCCTTATTCAAGCTACTTTAGCTAAACTGCACAATATAATCTTGGTCTTTACTCAAGATGTTTTTTTACGATCAAAGTTTCTACATTTTCTAAAAGAACATTTAGTTAAATTCTGATTTTCTGTTTCTTTGCTTTTGGAGACAAGAGCATTTTAATCTTAATAGTTAAGTAAATACATGTGCTGGCTCCTCATCAGCCCTGTTGATATATGTATTCAAAAAAGTGCAAGAATATTTGTCATTAGATAACTAAGACTATCACACTGGGAGCACTTTGTGACAGCACTGGAATCAAATCAATTAATTTGTTGCTCTGTAAATACTATATAGGTTGATTTCTACTGCTTGAGGAAGAAGACAGATAAAATCCCAAAGAAATACTGAAATTTTCTGTGGACTGTATAGGCAGAAGTTGTGTTTGTATTAAGTACTAAAGATGAGTGCCCTACTATTTTGTTACTTTGTCAGTATCATTCTATGGATAACATTACACCTGGACTCAACAATTAAGGTATGGTGTCATCAAATCTTGAACTATCCATCCATATTTGTTCTATGTCAGGCATTTAAATGATAGAAAGTCAATATTACAGCATCTAAGATTTTGGATGCTGTAATTTTTAGTTGAAAAATGAAATTAATCCTCTTAAATATTGACTTCACAACTATCACATTATTCTTTAAATATGAAACTGATTTCTGTATTACATTCACTTTAAAACTGCCTTAGAATATCACCAGAAATTTTTTAAATGCAGAAAAAACCTTCTATTCCTTTGAAAGATGTGGATTGTTTTGAGCACACATATCCAGGTCTGCAATCAATTTAGGCATCCATACCGTCACAGGCCTGTGTGGGCAAACAGGAATAGTCATTATTGTTCCAAAATCTGAATGACTGAACTAATCATTGACATTTTACTAATTTCTGCCAATTGTCAGTCAATGTCTAGGATATTTTAATGCCAGCTTCCTCTGCAATCTGTAAGAGCTCAGAATAGAACATCAGGATCATTTTTTTGTGTGTTGATTATGAATATTTGTTTGTGTCTGATACTTAATTTAATCACTGCCCTCAATCATATTATTGCCTTGATAAAGATGCCATGGAAATGAGTCAATTAATGCAAATTACCATGGTCTTTGTAGGTGTTCTAGGATTTTAGAAGAGCAGGCTGGTATAAAATAACAACTGGCAGCTTTTTTAGTGCTTCTCTAAGGCTGTTTTGAACTCTCCATGGTGTTTGTTTTTTCTAGTTGATTGATTATGTCATTGCCCATTGCAGTGAGTAATGATGGATACTGAGATAACTACTCGAGTGTGGAGCCTGGCAACTTATCAAGAGTATTACATGTTTTTGTGTTTCATTGTGTTTTCAAAATTCTCCCATCTTATTTGAAAAGGAAAATGAGTACATTCTAGGATAACATTTCTCTCTTTAATTCATTGATTTTCAGTAGCTTAAACTCCTGCATCAATCTGACAAGGCATAGAATAGAATAGAATAGAATAGAATAGAATAGAATAGAATAGAATAGAATAGAATAGAATAGAATAGAAAATGAACAAAATAGAACATTAGATGCTATCACTTTTACTCTGTTTATGGATGAGACCTTTAAAATGTATGTGATTTTCTTCTATTTTGCATAAAAAGCTCCATTTAAGGGATTTGATTGTTCAGTCTCTGCATGGGATGTGAAAAGTGAAGGTCTAGTAGCACTTTATGAAACTAATTCTATATCAAGATAGATACGTTAACATCTATCTTGAAACAGTGTTCTATATTGTCTGCATCAGTCAAAATACAACTTCAGCTTTATAATACTTTGCAGCCAAAAAAAGACTGTCAGTCAGACTGCTGACAGACCTCTCCTAGCACTGCATCAGCAGGCAGTGATCCTGGCTCCTAGTCATTAGGGATTTTTTTCTTTGCTCTCTGAACAATACAGATTTACGTGGGATGGTGGAAAATATCTCTGGAAGAGCAATTTGCTCTAAAACTCAGCTTGCATCAAAGCCATCAAGAAGCAATGCACCCAAGCTATTTTCTGTCCCTCTCCTGTAGTTACCAGGTCTTGCTCTTTGCAAGTAATTAAAGATCTGCACCATCATGGGATTTTAACCTGTCCTCTCTCTAGGAATTTTGTCAATTTTAGCAGATCAGGTTTTGCCAGAGTAAAAGACACACTTTGTTATAGTTAATAGTTTCGTGGAAGGAGGGCTCCTAAGCCACACATTATTACATTTATAAGTAGAGATAAGATTTCAACATCAAAACAAAGATTGGGTGCATTTAAGTATCAACTCCATCTTTTACTCTGATTTATTATAAGGCAGAGGAATATATATACATCTATGTAATTAACTGTACTTTAAGCGGGGTAGTTGGGTCACTCAACTTTCTGGATTGTCAGAATTTCTTGAGTTAAAAAATCTAGAAGCAGACAAACTTCCCTGAAAATTTATTGCAAATCTCTAAAATCAATTTCCTATATCCTCAACTGAGGAGAGTTTTGCTTGATTTCTTTGAAATTAAATTTTAAAGATTAATGCATTTTCAAAATGTAAAGTACCATATGTAGGATTGTTCCACTACAATTTCAAACTTTTCTGAAAGAAGATAATTCTAAATTTGCACAGCAAAGATCATGTTACATATTTTGAACATTATATTTTCTTTACCCTGAAAGATCATTTGGTATCCAGAGTGGTTTTATGTACTGAGAAGAATGATAACTTGCTACGCAAATTATTTCTGTGTGCTTTTGAACATTTCTACTTTCAAAGTATTGTAAATCTCTGTGTTAATATCTAGGAAAAGCAAATTTCATTTAATGTGGAAAACATGTTCTTAGTTGTGTTCAAACACCCATCACGAAATGGTTTGCTTTAATACTAAGGTTTACATGAAGTCATCTCTTTTTTTCTTTTTTTTCTCTTTTTTGTATGAATTATGCTTCCTTATAAAAGGCAGAAGACCATGGATGGATAATAATATGCCATTCGTCACTTCTTTCAGACCTAGCTAGCATCCTGAATACAGCCTTGCTCTGAAGCAAGCACAAATGTCGGGAAAATAAAACCTTGTAAAAAGGCTAATATCCAAACAAATGATCCATGAAATAATTCTTCCATAAAACATCAAAAACTGAGCTTAAAACAAATGGGATTCTCTAGTCTTTCATCCTAGTCTGAAGTTCTGCTATTTTCACTGAAGTCTTGCAGTAAGCTCAGATTGTCTCTCAGCTAAATAGTGTATGGTTAAAGAGGATTTATATCTGGCATAGTAAAAATTGAATTTTGATTTCTGGATTTGTCAATGACTCCTATGATCTATTTGTCTATGTCTATTAGCCTTATTTAGTTCCTGACTCTGTTTATATTGTTCAATCTGTTCTTTAATGTCAGTATTTCCTAGCTTTCAAAAATTATGTAAGCCATCCACTGAAGTTACTATTTACATGATTTCCTCAAGTATTCAAAGTCTCTACCTTTCAGAAAGTGATCATCATAATTTTTTGAACTACTGAGATGAAAGTCTCAGACTGCCACCATCAGAGTATTTACTTTTTCCAGGGCAAAGTAAGGTAGTCAGAAGGTAACGTACTCCTCAGGTTCTAGAATTTTCAGTAGAGCTCGATCCAACCAATCCAAATGACATGAGAGAGCCAGAACAGGGCTGAAGGAATGCAAATATATAGAAAGAAAAGCAAATGGTAAGGCAAGAGAGAGATCCTGAGAAACAAGACTATGTGAAGTTGGTAGTATTTGACAAAATTTGAGAACCAGAGTGGGAAATAAGATACTAAGATAAGGCACCAGCTGAATATAGAAGGTGTGAGGCTTTCTGTGAGAGAATTTTTCAAGGGAAAAAGGAAATCAGTAGAACTGTTGGTGGAGTAACACATGAGCATGAAAAAAGAGGAGATTTAGATTCTCTGTGGCATTTCCACAAGTGAGTTCTGTCAAAAGTATAAATGGGCTTTCACTATAGTTGAATTTCAGCAAGTTCTGAGTATCTCACTGTTCTGATTTGCTTTTGGGGAAAAACAAACAAACACAATTGTATGCACTTTTCTGCAACTTAGTATAGAGCTTATATTTGTGGATTCTGTTTACATAGCTATATACCATTTTAACTCTATAGACTTCAGTATATTTATTTTTAACTTTATCCTTACATCATTGAGAAAACAACCAGGAGCAGTGTTTTTATCTAATGGTTTGTCAGAAGTGTATTTAGTCTTCCTTAACATCAATCCTCTCCTTAACAATCAGATTTCAGGGCTAGTAGGTGGGAATTTTAATGAACTGCTGAGAACATTTTTGAAATTAGGAGTTTACTAATGGCATTTTCACAATAAAAGAAAAACATAAATCACAATGGATTCCCATGGTGTGCAGATGCTACAGAAGTATCTCACACTCCAAAAAAGACAAAATATATATAATAAACAAAATGGAAAGAAATGATGGATGATACAAAATAAATGCTTAATAGTCAAATTTCCAGGCTATGAACAAGAAGATAGACCAATGTTGTTGCTATTAAAAAAAAATAAAAATCATATCTCAGTATCACCCATGCTGTTGTGAAATTTTGTCTCTGAGGCACGTCAGTAATGAGAGAACAACTGATATTTATTGCCTGCAGAAACTGTATGAAATGTGTAGAACTGATGTTTTATAATGTATATTTATTATGTTTTATAACCTTTGAATACTTGGTCCTTAACTTTTGATTTTGTCTTGCTATTTTAACACCTTTAGATATTGTTTTGTATATACTTGCCTCTCATTTTTCTTTGAAACACTGTCAGTGTTTACATTGTATATACTCAATAGCAAAGAATAGACTGTGGTCAAGAAAAATGGAGTGAGTGTCATATATCAGAAGCTAGGTGAACATCTTTGCCAAAAGTGATGTAAATGAAGTAAGAGCTTTTTGTGTCCAAAACAGGAATTTGCAGACTAAGACCTTCCATATATTCAAGTGTGCAACAGAATTTTTGGCACTATACTTCTGGTCTCTAGATTTTGACCAGCTTTGGAAAAGAGTTTATTAAAATACTTCCTTTGCCAAATTAGAAACCCTTTGGAAGATCTTACACTTTTTCAGGAAAATTGATTTTTCTTGCTCCATTTGTCTGATGACAGACTGGCAGTGCTTCAGCAGCTTTTGGCTCCAGAGTTCTCTCTTTTTTATATATTTTCTGGCCAGCTTGGCATGGCTCTGACTACACATCGTGACCTCCTCCTGCCCTGCTCAAGACCGGTGGCCTGAATGATAGACATAGGTCATGTTTCCAGGAGATGCAGAAATGTCTGGACCCGTCCATGCTCATATTGCATGATGCTGAGATCCTCACAAAACTGGCTACAGAGTCAGCAACATAGCGTCTGGTAAGCTAGCAGTTCTGCTTTGAGATAGCCACAGTGTTTTCAGAACTGAGGTGGACTGCCTGCACAATACTGCAGTGTGCCAAATCAACATGCTATCTTCAGTAGCA
Organism: Penelope pileata; assembly: GCA_013396635.1. NCBI lineage: Eukaryota > Metazoa > Chordata > Aves > Galliformes > Cracidae > Penelope > Penelope pileata. The sequence goes on from WBMW01005595.1 coordinate 137,929, forward strand.
TCAGTTCAGGTGGATTTGCATCCTATTCAATTGAAGAAGGTAGGTGTGTGATATGCCTCTAACCACATTTTGTGGATACTTAAAGTGCAGAAAATCACTCATGAGATTGACATAACTGCCAGATGCATGCACTTTGTTATAATATTGTTACCAAGGCAGTGGTGAGCTGGGATGATATTCAGTGATGGCACTGAAGAAATTAGGAAGGTTTCTCTTTCCTTTGAACATTTTAGTTATAGTTGGGTTAATGCTAAGTTACCTTGCCAAACCAAAACTGCACAGGAAATGCAACCAACAAGCCTACGGCTTTCACCACTAAAGACTCTTCTGATTCTGTTACCACATTGAAACATCCCATGCAGTTAGTACCTAGATTAAAGCTTTTAATAACAGGTAGTGGAACTGCCAAGAAAAGAGTATGAAGTTATTATTTAATTTTCATATATATACATATATATTTCAACAGATATATTTTGCTAAGCATATTCTATTAATCTGTTGATGCTAATAGAGGTGAGAAAAGAATGTCAGTCTTGCTCAGATGACTACATGTGATGAGAATACATTATTCATTATACTGCTATATTTTCGCATTCTGTTTAAATAAGACACATGTGCTAATGAAATCACAGCCACTGTTGAAGATCAGTGCTGGCAGAGTACTAAATATTGTGAAATGCATGGTCTAAAATAAAGACGTATTTATTGTTATTGCATGTAATTTGCCTTTAGTGCAACTCACATTAGTTTGGAACAAACTATTCTCTCCTAGCGTAGGACTGAATACTACGGGGTTCTTTGCAAATTGTAATTTCATATGAAAAATCAAATATGCTATTTTTGTTGAGATAATTTTGCCAAGTGTCTGTTATTGATAATAACAGTTGTACTTTTAACTTGAACCATTATCTCAGAAAGTAAAATGTCTAAATTAGGAGGGTGCCCAATTATACACCTTTTCCTATAAACCAAGAGGCAATACGTGACTGATATTCATAGATATGTGATCATTTCCCTATGGAAATTCTGAGTCAGACACATAGAACATGTTGATTTGAGCAGAACTACAATCATATATGCCAGCTGCTGATCTGGGCCAGTAACTTTAAATAGTGTTTTGTGTCCTCCGGAAGTTGTTATTCAAGATTTTCTAACAGGCTAATGTATAACCAGTACAGCTTTTAAGCATGAAGTGAGGTAATGCTTATTTATGGGAGGTAAAATGAAAAGTATGATTAAGGTATTTTACTTTCAGAGCTTTCTTTCCTCTCAAAACATTTTGGAGCACTGTAATTTTCACTTGGCCATTTTTGCATGTAATAGACAGCTGTTATTGTAATAAAGTGTCCATTCCCCTTGAACATTTTTTAAACTTTATTTTGGTCATTTAGTTCTGAAATTATTCCTCATGGTGCTATTAAGCAGTCCCTAAACAGTTCGCCGAGTTCGAGTTGCTCTTTCACCCATCCACATATTACAATAACTTCTAACGACTTTTAGTCTGTGTTGCTATGCATTTTTATTAATTCATTTGGGAACTGCTTAGTCCTTGTTGAATATATAAATCAATAATCATTGGCAAACAAAACACATTAAGAATTAGTTCATCATTAGAAAAGCAACTGAAATAGAAAATCTGCAGTGCAATTAAGCATAGAGAATTTGAGCTGATAGGAGTTAAGGTGGTATCTACAATATAATTATGTGGTGTTGTTTTCTGATCAAAATTTTCTGGGCAAAATTCTCACAAATAACTACAATAGAACTAGTTCTCATGTACAAATAAAATTGAACCTTTGGTCTACTGCCTTACCTTGCTGAATATTCATTCCCTAGTGTTTCCTCCTATTGCTTTATAATACGACTGCTGCATGACTGATATGACTCCAGCTACTGAATCATACTCAACCTTCATTCATGTTTGGTTCAGTTACAAGCGATACTTACAGATATTGTCTATGGTCTACACTATTTGATTTAGCTTTTTTTTTATTATTATTTGCAAAGATGTTCTGTTTTCCTACCCAGTACTTTATTTTTCTGGCTTTGGTCATAATGCAGGGACTATGTCATCAGCACCTTCTATTTTGTTATGTTTAACTATAGTTACTTTTTTGGGGGGAGTGGAGGGGTGGGATGGGGGACAGTGGGGGAGCTCTTTTCTCTCTTGTAACTTTCCAGTTTGTGTTTTTTTTTCACAAAGTACTCCCAGTGCATTAAAAGGTTGCTGTATTCATCAGGTTTCAGTGGGACATTCAAACACCTCTAACTGTGAAGTATTTTGTTTTTGTAGTACCAAGCAATTTAGATGAGCATGATAAATGACAGCAGGTTGGTTTTATTAAGGTTAATGACTTGATGATTTACAAGTGAAGGCATATTAGAGTCAAAATTATTGCAATAATTGTTCCATTAAACAATGTGAACTTTGAATCTACTGTTTTGGAATGCCCTGGAGAGCTGTTGTTAGTATTATATTAATCGTGACATGGCATCTATTTCAGATGTGCTAAGAAGTTAGGAAGACTAAGTACTGGTGCTTGGAGCTGCCTAAAAACTTAAAGGTTACTGTCTCCTGTCAGCTACTGATGGCTGGTAACTGAAAATTAGCTCAAAGAAAAAGCAGAGCAGGCCAACAGCAAGGTAGACTATTGGACTTCTTGTGGCACTGAGCAATGTTAATGCCTGAGGTGGCAGGTTTGGAGGCTGTTGCCTGCACCTGTGAGCTGCAGTAGCACTACTACTGCTGGTGCCATCTTGTCCCTCTCAGTTTCAGTCCAGTCAGAACTGCTCCGTACAGAAGCCCCAGCTGTGATTTGTTGGGTTACAACCAGATAAAAGAGGAATCAACAAAGGAGTGGGAAGATCGTCTGCATTTAATGAGATCTGAAATGTTTTCTAAGCAAAACTGATTCCCAGGTGGTACTATTAATTATAGGAAAGCTTTACTGCTGGAATTAATTCTCAGAAAATAGAATGGGCATTAGGAAGCAGCTTCTGGTATGAAGATTGTTCTTTTTAGCTTTTGTTGATGGCACCTTAGAATTTAACTATCACATATCAATAATTCTAAAGGGATGATAATGTGAAATCATTATCTTACTCAGGAATTGTATCTTGCTTGCCAGTAGTGTTGCTTTTTAATAATAAAACACTACAGTGAGGCCAGCCAATGAATGGTCTCATCTGAATTTTTGATTTACCAGGGCTATATTGAATTGCTATGCTGCAATGTTGTTTTCAGAATTAAATTTTTTCACAGTAATATTTTTTCTTCTGGGGAGAAGGTCAGTACAATTCAGAGGATACTTGAAATGGTAAAGGATCCCTGGACATTTTTAGACATACAGCAGTTATTCTTTTCTCATTAACATGAGCAAAGGTGTCCAACTCAGCCTTGTTAGCTTTAAGCAGGCCAATCTTCAGAATACCTCAGTAAAGCTACACCTTTTTCCGTTCTGATTAAGTCAATCAGATCTTCCTATGTTTTAGCATAGAGCATCTTTTCCTACCTATATGTGGTGACAGATGATTCTTCTAGCTCCTTTCTGGACAGCTTGGTGTAAGATTACCTGTAACAAGTAAAGCAAACAATAGCAAGCAAATTCGCTTAATGGCTTAATAAACCATTTACTATACTAAGTGATGACTGACATTAGAATTTCAGGGCAGAAGGGTAGAAGATACAGGGTTCAGCATAACAGCAACCAAAACATCACCTAGCAGTAGCTCTAGCTGTAGTTCTATTACTCCACCTCTCCCATTTTCCTGTGTTTTCAGCAGTAAAAACCTGCTGTTTCTGTTCCCTCTGTCTTTGCAGCTTCTGTTCTGTGTTTTGGGAACGAAAAGCAACAAGCTAGGCTGGAAGGTGTTGCTGCTGATAGGAAGAGAGGTCTTAATAATTAGATTCTGCTTAGTAGCTGCACATGGGCAAGGCTTTCACACCGTGTGCTGAGGGGGAGTAGCAACTAACAAACATGCCTATGGCAGACGTAACCTTAAATTGTTACCTGGGTCAGGGAGGGGGGAGGAGGCCTGGAGGAAAGGAGCAGAGACAGGGGAAGCATGGTTAACCTCAGTTCTTCAACAGATGTGTTGAAAAATTGGTAAAATGCAGTGTAACATTCTGTTTTCAATCTATAGTAAAGCATGAATTACACTGTAATTTTAAGATTAGATTCAGGAAATGGCAGTGCACCTTGTTGGGTAGGCTTGGTCTGTGTTTTTTGTAATCCATTCTGTCTGAGAATTAGTCTTGGACATTGCATTATGAAGGAGGCATCAGTCTTTGAACATCCCTTTACTGACTACAGGACATGTGTAGCCCCATGCCTTCGACTTTCCGCAAAATGAGTACTGAAGTGTAAAAATGAGCCAAAAATAACTTGATACATTCAATATTTACACTGAACACAACTGCTAACACAAATTTAACATTAGTTATTTGTTTATGATATTTCTCAAAAGAATCAGAATTTACAAACAGAATGACAATTTCTTAGGTGCTCAGCCTAATTTCTTAATGAGAACTGTGTAATGATATTAAGTAGTGCCTATTCATGGCTCATATGAGTTGAAAATTGATTATTCCACCTTATGTTGAGCATTTTTTAATTTCCTTGCTAACTCATGCAATTCAGTCTCTGCTTTATTAAATATCTTCCTTTTTGTACCAGAGTACAAGTTCAAGCACAATATACAAGGGATGACACAAAAGTAATGCCTCCTATTTTATTCTGTTGGCCCACAACATCAGAGATGGATGTTGGTGGTAAGGCAGTAGAGGTTGAACCTTCCCACCAATATTCCGTTACATTCTGTTGCCATGCGACAGATGGCAGCAGAGGGGCAGTCTGACATGATGGTGTCTGACGTGGAAGTGGGGTTGAAGCAAAGGTGTGGAATTTAATTCCTCAATGGAGAAAAAATGGCGCCCATTGACATTCATCAGATCTTGCTGAATGTTTATGGAAACCTGTCCTGTCTCGGAGGTACAAGATAAATTCATACTAGACACTACGAGAAGCGTAACTTCTGTTAGAAACTAGGACAAAACCAAAGAGTGGATGTGAGCCCAGTGAGGTGGTAGGTGTTGTGTTCCAGCAGTGGGGACAGCAACAGTGGATCACATCCACTCGTGCAGGTTTGTATGAGCGTGGCATGCAGGCTCTTGTTCATCACTTCTGAAAATGTGCAGCTAATAATGATGACTATGTAGAAAATTAGTGTTCTGTAACTGAGAATTTGCTCTATCAAATGTTTTACTGTGTCCTTTGCATCTGTTGTAGTTTCCGTGGAAATAAATAGGAGGCATTACTTTCAGCGAGACCTATGTACCTATCATAAATAGTGAATATTCAAATTCCGTGTATTTAGGATGTAGGCAACAGAATCATATGGTTCGTATGGCGCCATCCAGAGGGACCTTGATAAACTCGAAAGGTGGGCCCGTGTGAACCTAATGAGGTTCAACACAGCAAAGTGCAAGGTCTTGCACTTGGGTCGAAGTAATCCCAGATATGTATACAAACTGGGAGAAGAGATCCTTGAGAGTAGCCCAGCTGAGAAAGACCTGGGGGTCCTGGTGGATGAAAAACTGAATATGAGCCAGCAGTGTGCTCTTGCAGCTTGGAAGGCCAACAGTATCCTGGGCTCCATCAGGAGAGGGGTGCCCTGCAGGGACAGGGAATTGATTGTCCCTCTCTACTGTGCCTTCCTGAGGCCCCATGTTGAGTACTGTGTCCAGGTCTGGGGCCCCCAGTACAGGAAAGACGTGGAACTGTTGGAGAGGGTTCAGAGAAGGGCCACAAAGATGATCAGAGGGCTGGAGCACCTCCCCTGTGAGGGTAGACTGAGGGAGCTCGGCCTGTTCAGCATGGAGAAGAGAAGGCTGCGGGCAGACCTCATAGCGGCCTTCCAGTATTCAAAAGGATATTATAAACAGGAGTGGAACCAACTTTTCAAAAGGGTAGGCAGTGATAGGACAAGGTGGAATGGTTTTAAGCCGAAGGAGGGAAGGTTTAGATTGGACGTCAGGGGGAAGTTCTTTACAGAGAGAGTGGTGAGGTGCTGGCTGCCCAGACAGGTTGTGGATGCCCCGACCCTGGACATGTTCAAGACCAGGTTGGATGGGGTCGTGGGCAACCTGATCAAGTACCTAGATCAGGAGGTTGGTGGCCCTGCCTGTGGCGAGGGAGTTGGAACCTGATGATCCTTGGGGTCCCTTCCAGCCTGGGCCATTCTATGATCCTATGATTCTATGGTACAATGTGCTGGAATACTAAGATGTGCTCCATTTTATTGCAATGGCCAATTCACAAATGAACACAGGTACTGTTTATTGTCCGACTGTAATCCTGATGTTAATAACTGGCTGACACAGCAGGTAAAACAATGTCTGTTCTTTGCACTACATATTATTTAGATTTCAATGTCACAAATTGAAAATCTGGTGAAAAATTACTAGGAAGGATTCCATCCTGCCAGAAATGTGATAATTTTACATTAACTAATAGCTTTTGTAAATGTGACAGCAGAAGCATATGTAGAAATGTTTGCATGTAGAGAGGAATAAAATGTGTTTTGCTGAAAATAAAACTTCAGCAATTGTCATAGTGTATCTGCTGGTTAGCGGTGTTGATCTGCAAATTATGTGATGAAAATTGCAGACTGAACACAAGTCATTTAATGCTCAAGCACAGAGATAAGACAAAAGAGGTGCAAACTGAACATCTGGGTTTTATTGTGATAACACCTAGCTCTGTCTGTAGTCACCAAAACTGGCTTTACTGCAGTGGCAATCTAAAAATCCGTAACACATGCAAATTCACTGTTCCCTCTCTATTCATTGATTTTTAACAAAATAAGTAACTCATTATCTCACACTTAACATCTGCTGAGAAAAACACTATTTGAAAATAAGGTGTGAAATTCCCATGTAGCAAATGCTGGTTTATAATGTTTTGTAAGAAGATAATACAGATGATGATACTTCACTGATAAAAATGGACGTCTTTTTATTTTCATGAGGCACCAGCAGCTTTGTACATCTGTTCATTAGGAAAATATTCTTCAGAACAAGGAGGCAGATTGTTAAACTAAAGTTTGACAGTTGTTGCAAGCAGCAGATAGGATACCTGTTAGAAAAGGAAAAGATGATATTAATAATTCTTGTAGTGCAGTGAAAAGAATAGTTTTATATTAACAAAGAAACCTGTGATGAAGGTGAGTATATTTATAAATATAGATGGCAAAGCATGAGAAAAAGTTTAAAGTTACAGACAGGTAACTTGGGTAAAATGTCCAGATAGGAAAAAATGTGTTCTTCCTTCTATTCTTCTTACATCTTGTTCTTTCTGTTTTTTTTTTTCCCCCATAACTTCCTGAAAAGTATGCTTCAAAAGGCTGAAGAGTATATCCAGCCAAATATTCAAATACTTATCCAAAACTTCAAGATATCCTGGTTTGATTTTGTAAAACTGTTCTAAAAATGACATGAGAATAATCTTTTTGCAAAGTATGTAGACAGCCAGAATACTGTACTACTACTACTGTTCTGCTGTAGTGCAATATGCCTGAAAAATCCTGTATAAAACCAGGAAAAGAATGTTTGTACCATCATTTGCCACTCTTAGTTCGTTATGACTGTATCTCAGTTTTCTCTCAGTCAATAATTTTTTACATGTATTGTACATAAGAAGACTTGAGATCTTTTAAACATTAAAACTATGATTTAGAGACTGAATATTGATAGATGACTGTTTGAAATATCTTTAGATTTTTTTATTTTATTTTATTTTATTTTTCTGCTTTGTACTGGTAAGCCACTCTTCCTGGCAAGAAATCCAAAGCAAGTTGCGTAAAAGTGATGGTTTCCAGCAAGTTCAGTGTTTCTCTGATGTGGTTGATGCCTGTTTCAATTCTAAAATGTGATGCAAATTTTCACAAGTAATCTATTGTAGCAAACTAGCAAACACAACTGAATGTTAGTTTATGTGTTAAGTTCTCAAATGCAAATTTTTGAATTTTCTTATCAGAATATGTGAGTATATAATCAAGCTGATATTGATGTATGCAGTTACTAGTAATTAATTTGTTTCTGTTATAGATGAAATGGCATATGTGGTAAAAATGCAGATCCCAGACTGCATTTGGAGTTTTGACACCAATATGTTTATTTACAATACATTTTTTCCATTAGCATGAGGTCTGTGTGCATGTGTGAAAGATGGGAGGCTGGCTGCAAGCAAAATGTAGACTTACACTTTGGAAGATGCATCTGCTACTTTTAAAAAGAGTGGGCTACCTTAAATGAGCAGAGAAAAGCAAGAGAGACTTAGTAGCGTTTCACAAGACAAAAGCATTTTTGCAAATGCGCTACTCGTACCTGTTCATATCCTGATCTAAAATAGGTTACTGCCTTTCATTCCTATCAGAATTTCATCACTCTGGGGGCAGAGCATGGGAATTTGATACCTTACTTCTGCTATTGCATAACAGAGCACCATACATTAGATGTAGCTCTAAAAAACTGTAGTGCGCTCTTTTAGACTGATTAATATTAATGGTTCTGTCTTTAATGATGCAAAGTTTCCATCACTAAAAGATTATGAGGAGACTACTATCCTTATGTGCAGTTTGATCATTTCTAGGAAAAACAAAAAATACTGAATATAACTGTTTTCTGCCAATACTAAAACTTTTCTCAGAACTTCATAATGACCAGTAAACATTTAACAGAACAGCAACTCATCTACATCGATTTAGCAACATGCCCAACCACGGGCCCAGAATTTTATTTTTCATTTTGAAATGCTGAAAGCATTCTGTCGTTTTTCTGACCTGTAGCTTTTATCATAGTAGCTCAAAAATTCTAGTGATCAACCTATCCCTTTTACCTGTTTTTTGATTCCATCTATATTCTAGCAATAAATTCAGACATCAGGAATAACACTCAAATGAGACATAGAATCAGCAGCTTGTTACCAGTAGACTCTTTCATCTTTCTCCTCAAGTGGCATGTTCAGTTTTATAATTTTTCTGTTCAGTTATGAAACTGAAGCTGTTGGCCTTCTATGCATTCACTTTATATCAGTAAGAACTTGAATAGTATAGGGGTGCAATTTGAAAGGGAAGTGTTTTTAAAGTGCACTTGGACAAGGGAGAAGGATTGGATATGTTATCTCATCTATTGTTTATCTTCATTAGTGTTTAGGGAGGTAATAAATGAAAATTGGGCAGAATTATTTAGTTGTGCAAGGTATTTAGATTTCAGATTTCATGCAGTATTGCCATTATGAGTACTGGTAATGGATTTCATTAGTTTAATTTGAATTCCGTAATTACCATGTTTAACTTTTTTTTTTTTTTTTTAAAGGCAACCACATCTAGATGGGTGCTTCTATAATCTGTGTTCTGTAAAGGTAAATAAACCCCTCTGATTATATCAGCTGCATGCTGATATCTTGCTTGCATTCTACGGTAAAATACTTCTGAACAACATCTAAGTTGCTGATGTTTACAGTCTAGCTGCTAGAAAGTGTATGTGAAGGAAAAGAGGATACAAAGCAGACTTACAAATAATACACTGAGAAGCTTTAGAAGGATTCTGACTTCAAAAGGTAGAATCTAAGATTTCCTATCACTCAGACTTATTTCTATATTCTTACTCATGAAATAGTCCATGTTGTCCATGTGCTTTCAAAAGTGCTAAGAGCTCTGGACTTTGACTGGACTAAGTCTAGGTGTGCAAAGAGATTTGCAATACTGAAACTCACCTGAGCTGCGAATTAAGTGTCCTCATATAAGGCATAGCAAGAGAAATGTATACAAGACTGGCATTCAGTAAGATGATCAAGATGGACAAGGAGACATAAAACCATAAGGAGCAAGTCTCAGGGGAAAACAATACAATTAACACCCCATACAAGATGTAATGCATGTAATTATATTAATTCTTCCAAGAGATTATGTGCAGAAAATTCATGTTGAATCTAATCCATATTGTACCAATTAATGCTCTTTTGGAGCAAGGATTTAAGTTTAACTCCACAGATCTACACGGTTATCCTGCTCATTCGAATTTGGAGGCATTGTCTTACTAATAAAAATAAAGATGATTTCTACACATTCAAGCCTCTTCAATAATGAAAACACAAAGACATTCACACCAGGACAACCAGTGGCACTGTGGTCAGAAGGTATGTGCCAGCATGCAGGTTACCTACACATTGCAGACTGGTGGCTGTCAAAAATCATGTAACATAGAGATTTGAACTGGAGTCTTCCATGTGCAGGATAATAAACTAACCATTGACTGATGAGGATGCACATCAGTATAAAAATCTTGCTCTTTACAGGTTGAGACTTTTTGGGCATGTACCTCGGGCAACATAATTCAAGGAACAGCTACTCGGAAAATTCTGCTTAACTTGAAGCAGCTCAATGACATTACTGTTTTCCAATAGAATCTCTTTCACATGCCCATTGAAACTAGTGGATGTTTTGAATCACAAGGACTTTCCACATTCATAAGGATTCAGGAGGAGAAGGAAAAACAGTCTGTGAATAACGCTGGTGCCTGAAGAGGATAGATTATCTCTTGATTATCTCTAGAGTTCCCTTAGTTCTGTTATATTTTATTTTACTTATTTTACGTCCTGTTGATAAAAGATAATTCAGGAATGTTGATTTTTTTAGCCAATTAAATTTATATTTAAAAGGTCCACTAAGTGAAATAACCATTAAGAGAAGCATCAGAACATGCTGCAATGGCCTTTGACCTGATGGCATCTCTGTTGTGTCTCAGTTTTGGAACAGGATAGGGTCTGGGAATGCACTGCTGTCAAAACCTTCCCCCTCTGCGCCTTTTCCTTGCATTTCTTCTTTTCTATACAAAAAACAGCCAGACGCACAGACCGAGAGCAACTGGCAATGTGTCCCAGTAACCTTCTTGGTAAGGACAGTAGAGGTCCGGGTGACCTACAGGCTACATACACCCTGACATACCTACACTCTTGCAGAAAGATGCCATACTTTTGTTAATGCAGTCTGATTTTTCCGTAAGAAGCAGTTCCATAATCACTTAGTACTAGCAGAAAGCTTTCTCCTAGAAGTTGCCCCACTTGACCTCATTAAGACTGTGGAAAGCACTCTCTCCAATATATACTTGCAGGCTAATGCCAGAAATTCATTTCTGTCTTAGATGCAGACTGATTTCTAGTCTGACTTCCTACAGATGAATTCCTTCAGAAATGGCTACAGAATCAAGCTTTTTGTCTGCACTTGAGAGTGGTGACGCCCATTGTCACCTGTATGAGAATGAGTTTCTGTTCAGTGTGGTAAAATGTTCTTTATTCTCTCCACTCATCTTTACTTTTCTAAAGAATTCTTAAAAAATATTTGCTATTTCAGTCACATTCATACAGCTTGTTCAGAATTCAATGGCACATGTGCCAAAGTATACAACATATTGTGTGAAAGGTCACTACAATACAGTCTATTCCTTTTAAAGTGTATGCCATAATTTTTCATCATGTATGGGCTACTCTGAAAGTAAAGCCTCCTATTTTATTCTGTTGGCCCACAACATCAGAGGTGGATGTTGGTGGTATGGCAGTAGAGGTTGAACCTTCCCACCAATATTCCGTTACATTTTGTTGCCATGCGACAGATGGCAGCAGAGGGGCAGTCTGACATGATGGTGTCTGACCTGGAAGTGTGGATGAAAAAAGGTGTGAAATTGAATTCCTCCATGGGGAAAACATTGCACCCATTGACATTCATCAGCTCTTGCTGAATGTTTCTGGATACCAAAGAGTGGATGTGAGCCCAGTGAGGTGGTAGGTGGTGCATTTCAGCAGTGGTGACAGAGAAATGAAAGACAAACCATGTTCCAGACAGCCATGCACAGCTGTCACACCACAAAATGACGAGCTTCTTCAGCTCATGTGTTAGAATCAGTGGATCACAAACAGGGAACTGCATATGGACTATTGGCTTCAATGTGTTTGAAATTATGGTGACAGCATTGGAATATCACAAAGTTTGTGCCAGGTGGGTCCAATGGATGCTTACATGGGAACAGAAGGAACACCATCAGCAAGTTTGTCAGGACCTATTGAACCAATATGAGGCTGAAGATGACAGTTTCCTCATCACTTCCTTACTAGTGAGGAGATTTTGTGTCACCCTTATTTTAAATTTTACAAAGTAACCTTTGGAGAAAGTGAGCAAGCAGTGATTTCATTTTCTAATTACAGGCCTTGGCAGTGGGCTTTACAGTTTTATACTTCCGCTTAATGCCATAGGTCTGTCTTCTCTACTGGAAAATAGGTAGGTTATCACCTCCAAGCATACTGTTTAACACAAAACTTTTCCCCTCTATTTGTATGATATATTTATTTGAACCTTTAATAGAATGCTAGGTACAGATCTCCTTAACTTTTTAAATCGGACTGAATTCTTCACTTCTACCAGTGGATGGTATTGTCTTTTAGTGTATCTGAAGCCCAAATTATCAAAGGGAAAAATAGCCATCTTCTCCTGCAGTTGCTTTCAGCTTTATCATGCGCAGTTAAATCAGTGCATTGAGAAGCAATATTCTAGAGGGATGGCTGCAGAATTAGTCCCCGCAGTCTCAGCAGAGTTTAATGGGTGGCCTGATGCTAACAGCATCAAAGCATCAGTTTCTGCCATCTGTTCATAAGGGGACCACTGGCTGTTCAGTGAGCCCCTTTGTTAGTCATGCTGAAAGGAACTTGAATGGCAAAAATTGAATCGTGAATACTCACATTCAGAAAAACCATTACTGCAAAAAGTAACTCAAGATAGGAGAAGAACAAAAATTAGAGCAATAGAGTCATTTAAACACTTAGAGAATTAGTTCCATTTTCTCGGTTCTTTTGATTCAAAGAGCTACAGGCCAAGGACGGCAGTAGAGAAACTGCACTCACTACAGATAAATTGTCCAAATTGTCTACAGTTTGTCCAAATTGTCTACAATTTGTCTACAGAAATATTGTCCATTTTAGACCTGTTTGTATAACACCAATCCTGATCTCACAAATGTGTTGTTTTACTTCAGAAGTAGTCTAAACAACATATGTATAGTTTGAAGAAGCATATTAACACTTACAGGCTGTTTTGACATGTGTCTTCTACATCTTGTTTTGTCTAAAATCTAGTATGTAGTTTTTTGTATTATTCCTGATGCCTAATAAAACTAGGAAGATTCTAATATCAGATGAAATAGAAAAAAAAAAAACAGTGATAAAACTAGGAAAAGTGCAAATTTATACTTGTATAAGAGTATACTTGTATAAAAAACTATTCAGAAAAAAATGAATAGGATTTAAAACAGCTGTTTAAATATTTTAAAAGCATAACATGATTAAATAGAATAGTTCTTTTAAAAACAAAGAAATATTTGTACTTTGCTGCAATATTTGCCCAGCTAGAAATCTGTAGAAATATAGAGAGTTTTGCAGGATATAAACACAAACATGAAATAAAGAAGGATTAAAGCTAGTCAAAACCTAAACATAATAAAAATGAGGGATATTTAGACAGATTGTTAATTATCTAACTGTTTAAACATGAACTCCCTGAAGAACAGTCAGCGCTAAAGACATCCCTGAGAAATATGTCTACAGGAGAGAAAGGCTTTTTACTTTAGAAGTGTTTATTTGGATGTTCTAATTAGCCATTTAGGCATACTTTAGTTTGAAAGCAGCTACAAATTATATTAATATCAATAAGATCATGCTTTTTCAACAATGACCTCCATTGCTTCAATTTTTTAAAATTTTCTAATTAGAGTCTGGGGAAACATTTACTCTAGACTAGTTTCCACATCAGTACTGAAGCAAAGTTAGATTGTATTCAGTTCTCTTCACAAGAGCTGAACAAACTCTAGGCAACTGTCTTGTTCCCTACTCTTTTTATTTATTCTATTTTATTTTTTATCTATCTTTTTATTTTATTTCTATTTATTCCAGTTTATGTGGTCTTGAGCAATTAAAAATTGTAGTTATATTACAAAAAGGAGTACAAATAGGAAGTTAGCATGGAAAAGTGAGTTAGAAGTTGAGAAGAAAGAAAGATGTGTCCAAAGGAGGGCTGTGAAGATGGTGAAGGGTCTAGGGGGTAAGACACGTGATTAGTGGCTGAGGTCACTTAGTCTGTTCAGCCTGGAGGAGATTGAGGGGAGGACTACAGCTTCCTCACAAGGGGATTGGAGAGGCAGGCGCTAATCTCTTCTCTCTTGTGACAGTGACAGGGCCCAAACAAACAGCATGGAGCTATGTCAAGGAAGGGTCAGGTTGGGTGTTAGGAAAAGGTTCCTCCCCAAGAGGGTAGTTGCGTGCTGGAAAAGGCTCCCTCTGAAGAGTAGTTGGGTCACAGCCCCAAGCCTGCCAGAATTCATGGAGCATTTGGACAATACTCTCAGACATAAGGTTTGAATTTTGGGTGGTCCAGAGTGGAGCCAGGAGTTGGATTCAATGATCCTTGTGTGTCCCTTCCAACTAAGGATATTCTATGATTCTATGGCTTTTTATCATGAACAAAGCTCCCACTACATTGAGTTTAAAAGGTGTTTTAGTGGGGATCCTATGTCTGAAATATATCTGGACTCAAATTGTCAACCACTTACTCCACATTTATCTGTGGACATGCAAGTACACTTACTGAGTACAGAGATGGAATGTAACTATTCATAGGAATAAGTATATAGAGGACTGTACCCTTCAGTTGTAAAATTATGCTTCGGAGAGAGGAGTGAGTCATTCAGTGAGGGTTAGAATGAGCATTTGTTCTTTGCTTTTATTGTATAATGGATTCACGGCACCACAGATCTGACCAGAAATGAGACACTTCCTTAGCTCACATTGTGTCATAGTTAGAAGATTTATTGGGTTTAAGTGGCAAAGTTTTGGTAACAAGTTGGGGGAGGGTAGAGAGTCTATGATAAGAGGCCAAGGGCTGCCCCCATGTCAGATAAAAGCCAGTTTCATCTAGCTTCAAAATGGCCCCACTGCAAGACAGAGGTAAGTCCATCAGCCAAGCTGGTGGTGCCTCTGGGAAAGTGTATTTGAGAATGAGTAAAAAATGCCATGCAGCAGCTGTAAGAGACAGGAGTGAGAAAAAAATGTGAGATGAACAACCCTGCAGACACTAACGTCAGTGAAGAAGGATGGGGAGGAGGTGCTCCAGGTACCAGAGCAGAGATTTGTCTGCAGCCCATGGAGAAGCCCACGGTGACACAGGTTTTCCTGCAGCCCATGGAGGACCACATCAGAACAGATTTCCACACCATAGCCCATGGAGGAGCCCACAGGGCAGCGGTGGATGTGGTCTGAAGGAGTCCGCAGCCCATGGAGAGCCCCTGCAGGAGCAGGCCCCAGGCCGAAACTGCAGCCATGGAGAGGAGCCCACAGTGGAGCAGGAGGTCTGGGGGAGCTGCTGCCCATGGGGACCCGTGCTGGAGCAGTGTGGTCCTTAAAGGATGGGCACTGTGGTACAGCCCCATATTGGAGCAGTGCCTGAGGAGCTACAGTGAAGCCCGCTTGGGATCACAGCATCCAGTGGGAGGGACCGCACATGGAGCAGGGGCAGAGAGTGACCATGAAGGAGTAGCAGAGATGAAGCATTATGGACTGACTACAACCCCCGCTCCCCATCTCCCCTGCACTGCTCAGATAGGGAGGGGAGGAGGATAAGGTGGAAAAGTGAAAAGCAAAGGAGTGAAGTTATGCGTGGGAAGATGGAGTGGGCTGGGGGAAAAGTATTTTTAATTTTGTCTTTGTTTATCCCTGTCCTATATTTTTTTTTTAAATAGGCAATAAATTAATCTTCCTCAAGTCTATTTTACCCATGACTGTAAGTGATCTCCCTGTTCTTATCTCAAATCATCAGCTTTTCCATATTTTCTCCCCTTGTCTTGCTGGGGAGAGGGAATCAGAGAGCTGCTTGGTGGGTATCTGGCAGTCAGCCAAGGTTAACCCACCACAGAAGTTTGACTTTATCATGTATGATGAGTCTTTTCTGCCTCTTCCCAGTTCTGCTATACTATTTGGCATATGAGCCAAATAGTGATATTGATTTTCCTAATGTTCTAATCCAGTCTCTGTCAGTGTCCTTTGAGGCTGCTATCTCTTTCATGCTATGATCCTAAGCCACAGACACCCCATGCTTCTACATGAGGAAGGCATTCATAAGCTGTTACAAAAGCACAAGCTAATTTCTCATCAGTGAACAAGAACTTTTTTGAAATTGAATTCTATATTTAATATTTACATCCAGTTTATGCTGATTTGCCTGGAAATAATCATCCAAGACTTTACACATTCATTTTCAGAAGGGTAGAGATGAATTGCTTATGTAGATTTTCCATATCTAAAGTTGCAGATTTTGCAGCTAAAGAATTCACATTAAAAAATGTGGCCCTATTAGTGCAAATTATACAGCTTTAGCATCTGCTGGAATTTCAAGGCAAAATGATAAATGCAATAACTAAGATTCTAGAAAATGATGCAATGTATGATAGCATTTATAATATATGGGAAAGTGATATTCGTAATATAAAAGCTAACAAATGGAATAGAAAAAAAGAGCCTGGCATCTTGTAGGTGTGTGTACTAGCAAATCGGAATTTGCATGTAAAGAGTGAAAAAATATAAAATGGAATTTTCCCATAGTGTGGAGTGCACCTAAGCTAGCAATTGGCAGAAATAGTATGGTCAGGTTTTTTAGCACAGTACCGTGAGCCTGTGAAAGCCGCATCTATATCATTGCAAATCTGTGGTGAAAAAACAGCCAAGACTACTTACTCTAAAGGGACTCAAATATGTTTTTTTTTTTCTCTCATAGAGCATTTGGAACAGAATTGGTTTCAAGGTAAAGGAGGTTATGTTTATGTAGGTATAAATTTTTGCATAATATTTCAGAATGTATGGAGAGCACTTAAAGCACAAGTTTCAAGGCTACAAAGACCAATACATGTGTGAAAAAATATGTGAAAAAAGATGATGTGACCACATCAGTGAAGAAAAAGGAACAACAGTTGGAAAAAAAAAATTAAAAAAGGAACAAAAGCATGAATATTCATCACAAGCATACTGTCAGGGAGATTATAGAAATTATTAGGCTAGTTCTCTCTGCTATTACACTCTATTTCACTGTACTAATAGATCAGAAAATTGGAGAAGTGTCAAGAAGCTCTGCTTAAGCACTATTTATGATGAGTTCCCTCCAGAAAACACTGTGTATGCTCATAATTTACGCACTTGCCCTGGGTAACATCTAGTGTTTGTTGTGCCACTTGTTCTTTTCCTCTCAATATTATAGCATAAACTTGGACTATGCATAATATATTCATAACATATTCAGTTACTTTTGTAAATACAGTTTTCTATATCCAGATTGTTGGCTAATTATCTAGAGATTCTACATCTAAATTGTGTTATCTATGTTATTATAGCATATGATGCATTTTAGGAAATAAAATGAGAATCCTCAGTTTTCCAATTCATGAAAATAAAAGTGAATATTAATGATTAAACCATAGGGTACACTTCATAGAATCATAGAATGGCCCAGGCTGGAAGGGACCCCAAGGATCATCAGGTTCCAACTCCCTCGCCACAGGCAGGGCCACCAACCTCCTGATCTAGGTACTTGATCAGGTTGCCCACGACCCCATCCAACCTGGTCTTGAACATGTCCAGGGTCGGGGCATCCACAACCTGTCTGGGCAGCCTGTGCCAGCACCTCACCACTCTCTCTGTAAAGAACTTCCCCCTGATGTCCAATCTAAACCTTCCCTCCTTCAGCTTAAAACCATTCCACCTTGTCCTATCACTGCCTACCCTTTTGAAAAGTTGGTTCCGCTCCTGTTTATAATATCCTTTTGAATACTGGAAGGCCGCTATGAGGTCCTCCCGCAGCCTTCTCTTCTCCATGCTGAACAAGCCGAGCTCCCTCAGTCTACCCTCACAGGGGAGGTGCTCCAGCCCTCTGNTAATTAAAATACACATTTATTTTTATGGAATCATAGAATTGTAGAATCATTACCCTCAGCAAGTTTGCTGATGACACCAAGCTGAGTGGTCCAGTTGACATATTAGAAGGAAGGGATGCACAATCAGATTTCCTAAATGAAATACAACCACATTGTGTTCTACACATACATTAAGAAGTGTATCTTCTTAATGCTTTGATGAGAAGACAATGTGGTTGTATTTCATTTAGGAAATCTGATTGTGCTGTTGAAATTATTCAGGAATGAAAAAATGCCCTTGTTATTTCTTCATTCAACTCTGGTTTGTCTGTACAAGCAACAAAACCTTCTGATTGCCACAAGCATAAGAAAGTCCTTCAAAACATTTTGAAGTCTCCTATCTTGAGCAGATTAATCTAAGATCTAGAGACACAGCTTTAAACCTCCTAATTTCAAGCTTTACTACATTTGGTCGTTTTTATAGTCTTAGGAAAGCAGTCCTTGAGCGTGTGTTACTGAATGTATGTTTCCACAGCTATTGATACTCAGAATATTTTGTAAAAGTTGCCTGCTTATAGTCATTTCTGGTCATAGCAGTCAAATGTAAAACTTCTGAAGTGATTACACCTATAAATTCAATCCATACCAGCGATGTATGAGTATATCAGAGACAGGTTACTATCAGCGATTAGAAACAGTAATTTTGATGTTATGGGATGCAATAAGTTTGATGAACTGAATGTGGCTGCATTTATTAAAATCATGCATGATCATGTGAAAAATACTTCGTTGGGTATTTAATAACAATTTATTGCGAGCAGATAGGCCCTTGCTTCTTTCTCTGCAGAAGACATACTAAATTGTGTTAACTTTTATGGTTTATCAATGAAGAGTTACTCCTTCCTTATTTCTGTCTATCTCATCACAGAAATGAATGTAGAATAAAACTTGTGAAGTAAATCAACCCTTATATGCTCTTGATCAAGCTCTTTTAATATTATTTGTGATATCATTTTTTGTTATTCCCTAATTCAGAATGCACATCATAAAGGTTTTGGCACAGGAACTCAGGTGTAACATCCCTAACAAATCTAAAACTTAAAACTTTACAGAGTCTAGTTTGTTGACAATGGTGCAAAATCAATCTGTTCAGGCAATGTTTTGCTAAACATGATTAGTATAATTTTTCTCATCTAGGGGACTGAGAATTTTATGTTAATTTTCCAACAACAATTAAATGTCTAGTTATTCAAATAGTGCTACATTTAAGATGGCTCTGTAGAAATGGTATTTGTGTACTAAGATGATATTTGTAGAAATCCCACTGGATGTATCTATATGTTTTAGATACATAAATCTTGAAAATGAGGACCCTTCTTTGTATGATGACAGAGATAAAAAGGAGGAGCTCAAGAGTTAGACACCTTTTGGAATCTGCAGCCTGAGTAAACATCTAAGCTGCTATAAATTGTTTGGCATATGGGCAGCTGAAAGGAAGATGCATAATATCTGAAAGATGTGAACATGAACACCAAAGATATTCACATACTGAGAGGAGGAGCAAGAAAATGGAAGGAACATAATTCAAATAACCAAATGTAGAGATCTGCATCTCAGTCATCAGAACTCCTTTTTTTAAGTTGATGGAGGGGAGTAAGTATATCCAAGGCACTATTCATCCAGCATGGATGTCTATAAAAGAATTGCAGAAATGCAGGGATCTTTACAATATAGCTCTCTATATACATCTATGCCATAGATCTATACAATTCTAATAACAGAATTATTCAAGACATGCTAATTTCTTTCTTAAAAGAAGTCCAAGTACCCTGTTGCAATTTGGCTGTTATGTACAGGTATTTACAAATTTGATAAGGAGGCTGAGACTGCCAGCCCTGAACAGCGTGCAGTCAGAACCACTTGTCTCTCCCCATCTTAAATACCCTTGTAAATGCCAAAGATTATTTGCGTTATCAGAAATACTCACCACAGTTTTGTTCTCATCCTACCTGGCTTTTCTCTGAAAGTGTCACAGTTTCTGTCCAATCATTGTCATTGCACCTGGAGTTTTATCAACAGATGTAATCTTTTTGCCGCATAGATGATTGTCAAACAAATCCTTGGCTATACTGTGAGTGATGAGATCAAAACATGGCTCATCTCTTCAAAACCACGTTGAGACTGAGGCAGAGATTTTTAAAAATCCAGAGATTTGATAAGCCTATAAAAGTTAACTGATAATATTAATGTGAAATAAATATTTGAATCTCCATTGTAGATTTGAAAACTTTAAATAAAAAACTAACAGAAAAAAAAAAAGGAATGTATTTATTTCTAGTTATGTGGACCTACAGCATTTTTTGTATTTGTTTGCATTTGAAAAAGAAAAAAAAAATAGCGAAGATTACTGCTCTGATATAGAAGTAAGAAGCAATAAGAAGCACATGTTGATTATTCATAACACTGGTAAGTTAGAGTGGACAAGCAAGATTTTGCTTACAGTAACCATTTATGTAATTCAGCGTTAAACATAAAGCAAGCTATCAGTATTAGCTATAGATTTTGAAACATAACTATGCCACATCATAAAAATGCACATTTTTACTTTTAATACCAACTTTTCCAAATATTCAAGAACTGTGCTGTATTTTCCCAAAGGCAGTTTTGTAAGATCCTTAATTACTTTAATTAGTATGATTTGTTAGAGTGCTTCTTTTCATTTGATGCTTCACTCTATTTGTTACAGTGTGATTATGACTTGACCATTTAACTGCAATAAATGTCAGGTATCAGAAGTAGATTGTGATTTACAATAAGATCAACTTAAGAAAAGTTCCATTCTTTTAACATTACAAGAATATAATTAACTTACCATCTTTCCTATCAGCAAAAACTTTAAGAATGGGTATCTGCTGTGACATTTTCTCTACTGGCATAAATCTTTCTGTCAGAAGGATTGACTAACCTTGCATCTTGACTGAAATTTGAACTGAAAGGACAATGTACCAATGACAGATTTCTTAAGATCAACAAGTTAGCAAACAGAAACCTCTACAACAGTAATTTCTTTTTCAATAATAATAATAATAGCAAACCCAAATAATTCAAAAAGGGAATAAGTTCTTAAACTTTTTTTTTAAAAGTATTGCTGATTAAGAATTTTCCCTTCTAATATTCAGTAATATAAATAACCTATCATAGTTTTTAACCTTTCCAAAATGACATACACTAGACAGAATTAGGCAGAATTCTTGTCCCTTTGACTCTCTACTATCTTTATACTGTATGGTTCACGAAGCAAAATGATCAGCTAGCCGTGTTTCCAAGTCTCAGAATTGTTTGTTCTTATGAACAACAAAACATAAGCAGAAAATTAAACCAGTTTTGTTTTCTATTGCTTCACCAGAGGTGAAGAATATATCTGAGTTATTTGAAGTGACAGTCCCAGTTCAAGTATAGCTCTGTTATTAGGTTCCTTTATTTCTGTTTACTGCCATTCTATAGGTGATTGTTTGCATCCCTACTAATCTTGCTGTATATATTGAAATTTTAACCTATAGGTTGGCTTGTTTGTTTGATCGATTGTTTTTATTATTATTATTTGCAGAATTGCAATGTGAAAAAGGGGAAATTTTATTCCTGCTATTCTTCAACAGCAGTGGTTTTGAACTCCATTCCAAGAATAATAGGTTTTTTTCTTTTTTCTTTTTTACAAACTGTAATATTTCACTGCCTATTAAGAAAAGTATTTCACAGATATACAACCATTCAAAGGTCTCTGAGTTCCTGCAAATAACATATCCTTTATAGCTCAGCTGATAATATTAATCAAGGGAATATATATGATCAGCTTGACCATTATTCCATTCTCTGCATCTCAGAGTAGTTTTAAATGGCTAGCACCCACATTAATATCCTAGAAGGTTGCCTGCATCAGATATTCAAAAGTTCCTTTCACTGTGCACCTGTGCTAGTTCTTCTTTTATTTGCAATCCTCATAAATGATCCACAGGAGAGGGCAAAAGGATCGTAAATGAAGAAACAATACTAAGAGCTCTGCTGTAAGTAAAGTTGTCAAGAAGAGATTTTTAGATAGCCTATGAGTCCAACAGACATACTGATGATCTGACACTCAAGTAACACTTGAGCTGTTTGCAACACTTATGTCTGTTAGTGACAGTCAATGCAATTTAACCTTATTTTCTTAGGTTGTTAAGTTCTATTATCATTCTGCTTTATTCAAGCTTTACAGCACTCAGTTGAACACCCTCCAGTAGAATCACAACATGACTAACAAACTGTCTGAAATGTATAGGTTTTTAAGTGGAAAAATGTCTAATAATATTATTGTTTTACGTATATCTGTTGCCATGAATTTCCAGTAAAGGGAAAAAAATAAACTTTATAGAGCGGTGTTTTCTGTTTAGAGAAGGTGAATTTTGTCAAAGAATTTCATTGTTGTTGCAGTTCATTCTATGTTCTCAGACTGATCCTAGAGAACTTTCAGTCAGAATTTAGATTTCTTGCACATGGTTTATTTATATTATAGGACTCATGCTGTCAAAAAGAAACCAATAAATTGTCTTATCCTTGTACTCACTGTGTATCTTCCAGATTGAGTACAAGATTTTGAACCTGATTCTGTATTCTACAGTATGACAGTGTAAAGAGCTGTAGATTATTTAGATGAGTTCATGATATTCAGGAATACTTCAGAATCAAGAAGTTCTGTTGATGCGCTGCAAGAGCTTAGGTTATACTTATGTGACAAAATTCTGATGTATTTAGAAAAAGTACAAATGAACAAGACATCTATAGCTCATGTTCAGCTACAGCATAGATCTTTTTCTTAGCTGTCGTCCTTTTCTTCTGCAACTGAATATCATTGCCTTAGAACTTCCCACTTGCTGTCTTGAATTAAATCCTATGTTTTTCAAACCAGATCTCCAGCTCAACAAGGCCCTGTTGAACTCCAATCCTGTCTCACAATGTACTTCCCAGGCTTCAGGCTTCATACGAACAATGCCTGTTTTACATCAAGGTTATTAATGAAAATATTGAATAACACGGGGGTCCAGAGAAATTCTGGCATAGCATGTCCACTTCGTCAGTGAAAAATTGAAACATTCTATCTAAATCAAGTTTCACACCAAACTTATAGCAGTTTCTTCAAGAAAATGTTTCCTTTGTTGGTTGTTTTATTTTGTTTTGTATTGTTTTTTACCAGAGCATCATGAAGATTGTCAAAAGCCTACACTTCACCATCTATATGAGTCTGAGCCTGAGATAGAAGCAGTTAGATTAGTCTGGCATTGTTTGTTCTTGGCAAATGCATATTGGAGATACATGTCTTTTGGTTAACTTCCAATTGTGTCTCTAGTCCGCTTTCTCCCTTTCCAAGTATATGACAACCTATTACTAACTCCAGATACTCCATAAACTCAAACAAAGAAGGTCTGAGTATTGGATCTAAAGATTCTACGGTTACCAATATGGTGTGTTGATGTTATCATGATGATGATTATTGAAATATCTAGTCTGGCACTTCACTTTTGAAAATCTGGAAAATTTCTTCAGAATACACAGAGAAGATTTTAGACAAAACAAAACAAGCTCTAACAATGTAAAAAATGGCAAAAGTGAGACTGTGCTATCTAATTTTCCTAATCAAGTACAACGATATAGACTTTAACATGATGGTAAAATTATTTATACTATATTATAGTATAGTATGGTATAACAGTATTCTACTCTTTAGAATGCAAAAGTATAAGCCTCATTTTTTGACTTGTGATGAAATCTGCAAGAGGTAGAGGTAGATGTTCTTAGGACATGCTAATGATACTGCCTTCAGTGGATCGGTTGATGACACCAGGAAGGTGAAGTTGTAGGGAACCAACAGCCAGCCCCGCTTCAAGTTCCAGTTGAGAATATGAATTTTGATATAGTCTTTACTTTTAGTTATGTTTCTTATCTGTTCAATTTCTAGTACATTAGATCTCTGTTTTCAGGTAGCATGTTTGAGAACTACAATTATTAAATCTCTAATTATCATCATCAACCAAGAAGATTACGGGAGAGCTCTAAGAACATGTTGATCTAATTCATCACTGGCTGGGTAGATGGGGGGAGAGCAGTGGATGTCATCTACCTTGATTTCAGCAAGGCTTTTGACACTGTCTCCCAGGACATCCTGATAGCAAAGCTGAGAAAATGCGGGATAGATGAGTGGACGGTGAGGTGGGTTGAGAACTGGCTGACTGGCCGAGCTCAGAGGGTAGTGATCAATGGCACAGAGTCCAGTTGGAGGCCTGTAACTAGCGGTGTTCCCCAGGGGTCGGTGCTGGGTCTGATCTTGTTCAATATCTTCATCAACGACCTTGATGAGGGGATAGTGTCCACCCTCAGCAAGTTTGCTGATGACACAAAACTGGGAGGAGTGGCTGACAAACCAGAAGGCTGTGCTGCCACTCAGCAAGACCTGGACAGGCTGGTGAGTTGGGCAGAGAGGAACCTGATGAGGTTCAACAAAAGCAAGTGTAGAGTCTTGCACCTGGGGAGGAATAACCGCATGTACCAGTACAGGCTGGGGGATGACCTGCTGGAGAGGAGCTCTACAGAGAGGGACCTGGGGGTCCTGGTAGATGACAGGTTGGCCATGAGCCAGCAGTGTGCCCTGGTGGCTAAGAAGGCCAATGGGATCCTAGGGTGCATTAAAAAGAGTATTGCCAGCAGGTCGAGGGAGGTGATCCTCCCCCTCTACTCTGCCCTGGTCAGGCCTCAGCTGGAGTACTGTATCCAGTTCTGGGCTCCCCTGTATAAGAAAGACAGGGACCTCCTGGAAAGAGTCCAGCGGAGGGCCACAAAGATGATAAAGGGCCTGGAGCATCTCCCCTATGAGGAGAGGCTCAGCAATCTGGGTCTGTTCAGCCTTGAGAAAAGAAGGCTGATGTGGGAGAATTTCTGCACAACAACGGACATGTGAGCAATCCAGCAACGGTGGATATTGTACAAGTCTAAACAGTGCTGGGGTCCGTGTGAAGATCAAGCTTAGTTCCGTTGCACATGTCGAAAACAAGGACAGAAGACAGCCAAAACAACAAGAAACATCCTGAGAAAAGAACGGCTCCCGTGTGAACACAAGAACTGTTTTCTTAATAACATTTCATTTCCCAACAGCTGTTAATAACCAATTAGAATTAGACTGCTAACGTGTGTTTTACTGTCTTTAACCAATCACTAATAGCCGTGTGTCTCTGGTAAGAT
The DNA here is from genome assembly GCA_013396635.1 of Penelope pileata. Classification (NCBI taxonomy): domain Eukaryota; kingdom Metazoa; phylum Chordata; class Aves; order Galliformes; family Cracidae; genus Penelope; species Penelope pileata. The sequence continues at coordinate 163,193 of WBMW01005595.1, forward strand.
AGCAAATAGTTATAAAAGAATCTGTGTGAGCTCAATAAATTGGCATTCACTTGATCATATTGATCGTATAAGTGTTTGTTCGAGCCTTCGCGTCGCAACAGGCTGAGAGGGGACCTGATCCATGTTTATAAGTATCTTAGTTGCGGGAGGCAAATGGAGGTGGGGAACCTCTTTTCAGTGGTCAGTGGGGACAGGACAAGGGGCAATGGCCTTAAGCTGGAGCACAGGAAGTTCCGCACCAACATGTGGAAGAACTTCTTCACGGTGCGGGTGACGGAGCACTGGAACAGGCTGCCCAGGGAGGCTGTGGAGTCTCCTTCCCTGGAGATATTCAAGACCCGCCTGGACGCCTACCTGTGCAACCTGCTGTAGGGAACCTGCTCTGGCAGGGGGGTTGGACTTGATGATCTCTCGAGGTCCCTTCCAACCCCTGCAATTCTGTGATTCTGTAATTCATCTTGGCCTTACTTTGTTACAGCCGTGCATTGATTGAATCGATCTACTTGCTGTATTAACACAATCACATGAAAGTCTGTGATCTGATGTAATATGGAAAGAAAAGTGATCTGTCTCTCTGCCAGCAGATGCACCTTATTGAAAAACTATTATTCTCTTTTACAAATATTCTACTAATAGAGGTAATGTTTGCAAACACTAAGTAACCAGTGTTAGCCTCCATTTAGGTAATTATTGCTCTTACACAGATCCTTTTTGTCAAGAAATTGTACATCAGCTGAAATCACCTTTTTATCTGTGTTGATGTTGCTTTTGTATTAAAAGCTCGTACATCAACAAGGTAAGCAAGAGAGAAAATGATCTGGTAGAAAGACAGAATGTGGACTTGCTAACAATACTACTTTATGTTAAGGTCAATGAATAAGGTAAAAAACAAAAATCACAGCTAGCCCAGGTTGTCATTTGCAATAATTGTATTGCAGATGTAAAATTGTGAGACTGAGTATTGCATAATAAATGTGCAGTCTCCTTTTTACAAGTGATCAATAGACTTCCCTGAATCTTCATTGTCAGAGCATCCACAGATAACATTGCAATCACATTAAACTAAAAACCAAAATATTGTACCAGAGTCTTATATAATATTTCCTTTTTAAATATGTATTCATTGCTTTAAAAAGAGCAATGGAAGGATATCTGTAAATGACAAATGAATTCTAGACAATTAGAGTTTAAGGACCCAGAATTGTACCATCATTAATATTTTATGCTGAATTATTTTATAGATGTATATTCAACATTTTAATTACTCACGTTGTTCTACACTCTCCTCAGTGCACTGCCTGTATTTAATTTCCCAGTGGGTTCTGTTCCCTCAGCTTGTGTTTTTGTCTTCAAATATCTGCTAAATTCCCTGATGCCCATTCTCAGGGTTTGTTAACTTCTCATGTCCACATCTTTTAGCTATTCCTGACTGCATTTTTCATTTTTTCTGACATCTTTTGGCTCCTGGTGTCACATCTCAGAGTCGTCTCTCCAGATTTCACTCCCTTTCATCAGTCAAGCTTTTAAACACTCTCTGCTTTCAGCTGCAGCCCTACCACGTACCTGCCTTATTCTAAATGCCATTGCTAGATACGTATCTGTTTCTGTTCACTCCTTCAGTAGCCAGCTCTCCAGACAGCAGCAATTAAATAATAAGCCCTAGTTTCAAAGGCTTTATGGAATCTGTATCTGCCAGAAACACATCTGCATGACCACAGTTGTACATACTGAACTACTTTCTGTCATGTAAAAAGCACAGATAAATGTGATCTGGGAGGCACAGTGTCTCTGAAGCACACTTTCCTCTGTTTCACCCATGCTCCATAGCAGCAAACATGGGAGCTATAGTTGCTTGTGGATGCTACTAAGATCACTGTCTTTTGTGTGTGAGATAACGTGGCATTTTTGTAAGACTATCAGCCAATAGTATTGTTGACATGCTCTGCAAATGGCTCCTGTGTGACACTGCTTTCAAGCTACTATTTTGTACTGCCTGTGTCAGCACAAACAGTGGTGTTTGTCCCACTTGCCTCGCTGTTCATGCCAGGAACTGAAATGTAGTCAATGCTCTGCCCATTCCTTGCTTCTCCCTGCACCCACACCCTAATTTCTGGTCATTTACGAAGTGGAATAAGGTCAAGAACCACGTAAGTAATTAGTTTTTCTAAGTCAATCACGCATGTGGGAAACAATCCTTGTAAACCATCCACATGGATACTCTAAAATACTTTTAAAGTTTATTTTTATTAAATTGCTATTCAATTTAGAAAGGAGGAAAATTGGGAAGCTAATGAAATACTTAACTTGATGTTCAACTCTGATGTGTAACTTGATTATGTCATAACTGGGAGATAATTTGGTGCAGTTTAAAACCAGTTAGCTGTTGGATTCTTGTCTAAGTTAGAGTTTGTTTTTGAGAAAATAGTACACACATTTTTTACAATCATCATGGAAAGCCTCTGTTCTTTACTGTTCTGTTCACTGAAAGTAACCCAATGAAACAAGGAAGCACACAGAGCTGACAGCAAACATTTTTCCAACTGCAACTAAACAATGAACAATAGGACCTACCAGAAAAAATATGGGAACACACCTTCTGATATTCCCATGTTCACTAATTATTTTTGCTTTGGCTCAGTCTAGTTGCTGTTCTGGGAGCCTTCTAGGTAATTGGTATATAATACCTCCACAAAAATCCTCATCCAAAAAAAACTGTCATCAGAAGAAGAGGATTCTTTACAAAATAACAAGGGAAATTACAAGTGTTGTACCCCATAGATACATCCTTGAATAATGTTCAAAGTCAGATAGACTAAAAGTTTATGATCCTTCAGGAAATTCCTTTTCACCAAATTCTTAACCAAAGTAACATAAAACAGTAACATTACTGAAGATGTAGCATGCGCAACAGCTTTGTTGAACATTTTTTTCAGTATTTCTTTTGCCTTGAGCACAATCAACATCTTCAATACTTCAAGTATTGCTAGATTCTGATATTTCTAACTTCTGCCTCTTCAGCGTCAGCAATTTTATACATTCCTTATATATACTTTTTCCTTTGAAGTGTTAGCTAGTGGTGTAGTAGCTACAACCATGACTTGGAATCTGAAACCTGGAAGAATTTCACTGTGCGATTTCAGGGCTGCATAGCTATTCAAGAGATGCCAACAGGCAGAAGCAACCGTAAGATACTCTTGCATGCCAGAACTTCCTTACACTGTCCTTCGCCAGACTTCTTAAAGATGTTCAGTTCTCACATTCAGATGGTTTACATGTAAAAACATTTGCGTGTACTTTATAGTTCCATGTATTCTCTTTTTTCCCTGACACTGTGCACCACCAATTCAATGTCCTGAAACTCTTACATTATAATGACTTTCATATTTCACTAAAGATGCAATTTTCCATTCACCACCTTCTTAAAAACTGTCCCTGGTGTTATCCAAACACCAGTGAAAATGACACATATGCTTAGGGTTTTTATTTTCACCTCTTTGGTGAGGAAATGCAGAAACGTTTCTGCTCTTTACTCTAGTAGGTTAGTAAACTCCTGTAACCTTAAATGTTGCTGACAGCATTCAGGAATTTGAGCCACTTTGACACACTTATTCTCAAATGTGCCCATAGCAACGCTCATCACTGTTATGTGTTTTAACTCAAGTCTTCATTTTTTCAGTTGGCACATAGGACCAAACCCAAGTCACAGTTGTTCCAGTTTTAGTTTGGGCTGAAGAATGATAATATTAATGTATTACCCATGCCAAGTTGTGATGCTCTACATCGGCTTGAAATTTCAAGAATAAAGATCATGGTGACAGACCTTTGTACTCTCTTCTGCTGCTTAAACAAATTTCATATCTATTACTTGTTTCTTTTTTCCTTATGAGTATTTAACTGAAGACAGGAGAGGTTAGGCAAGAGGTTAGCAAAAAGCTAGAGCTCTGTTCTATTGGATTTTTGTTGTTTATGTGTTTCACTGTGAGTCTGGATGTCTGTATTTGGTCTGCAGACAGTGGAAAATTACGAAGCATTGCTAACAGAATATATCTGTGACTGATATAAAACATCCTGTGTTAGACCAAAACGTTGTGGATCAGCATTGTCACTGTTTCTGGCATCCAAGCATGTTTTTCTTATCACATTTTTTTCTAATGCTTCAGCACTTGAGGCCAAGAGACTTTAGCCTTCCAAGGCCTGAATGTCTTGGAATGTACATAGGCTCCTCCACATTTATGACTGTTATAAAAAGCAGGATATAAAGGATAGTTGTTAACATTCTTCTAAAGAATAGTTTTGTTATCTGTTGTGTTTCAGTCTTTTTTGGTTGACATTGTCTGTATATGATGTATATTAAAAAGGGAACATTATTTGTCTTGCACAAAAATACCCTGTCTTGTGTCTTTGGTTACGTACTTTCATCACGGAGAATAACCTTGCAATGGCAGACATTGCATGACACCTATGGTTGGAATATCAGATGGCACACAAACTATGAATGTACCCTCCTCTGAAGATGGTAAAACACTTAACTAATGATCTTTTTAATAGGAAAAGAGAGAGTGGAGACTGACTGGTCAATAAGGCAACAGCAAAATCAAAGCAATGTTTAATTCTCAAAGCAGTATATTGATCTGAAACTCAAATGAAATATATCAGTTCTATAACACTTTTTAATCTACATATATCTATGTTTATATATGTATTTAGCTGGTGTGATATGTCACTTGTGGGTCCTGCTTTAGAGGAAAAAAACCTCCTCCCATTATTTCAACTATTTTCTTCCTTTTTAACCTACGGTCATCAAAAGAAGACTGAGGGAAACTGCAGCCATGCATTTTACTTAGAGTAGGTTTCAGGCCTCTAACAGAAAAGATATCGCTGTTGATTCTGGCTGATCATGCTGAAAAGCAACTCTCTGTCTCTTGTAACAGCCTTCACCTAAGAACTAAACCCTATTCTTGAAGATATTTTGCAAAATGCATCTGTCACTCAATATTCTGGGCATGTACCACAAGCTGGATTTAAAATGCACATCAAGCATGCATCAATAAACCTTAAGTTTCCCAGAGGTGTGTTTAATAGTCATTCTGTGACTGCTGAGTTAGAAAGTAAGGGAATTCTTGTGATGATTTAGATGGTCAGTCTGCTGTTTCATAAGTCAGGAAGGCAAAGGTTTGCTGAGTAGTGGGGAATTCTGCAAGTTTTAATGTCTGTCCTTTTCCCTTAACTGTTCTCCACCTCTTAAGGCAGAGGTCAAGAACACTCTCTTACTCATCCTGGAACAATAAATGGTATTGATGCAATCCCTTCAAGGCCCATGGTATTTTTTTTTTTTTCAGTTTCTGAGAAGTGAAAAGGGAATGAGTGCACTCCCTAATGCACTTGTGGGATTCACTGAAGACACAGGCAGTCAGAGTACATCATGGGATTTTTAGGATTTGCAATATGCAACCAAATGCTTTCCCTAACACAGTATATGCGCTGAACCCTTGCTTTTAGAATGTACTATCCCTCAAGCCCCTCTTAAGAATCCCTCCCTTACTGCTCAATTTAGCGCTTTCCAAGCTTTTGCAGGCCATAGCCAGGCATCACTGCCTATGAGACTCTTGTGTAACAGTTTTCAAATTATCCCATGTAGTTTGAGATATACAGAGCTGGTCCTTGAGTGTTCTAGAGCACTACGCTGGATAGCAGGATACCTTCACATATCCAGCAACCTAACTATGGTGGTTTTATTTGTAGGACCAGAATGTTTTGTTGTCTCAGACCATTTAGAGACAGTTTTATCAAAAGAGAGATTTCAAAGATGAAGTACTGTTTTCACTGAAGAGCACAGATTTGCAAAAATGAAAACAAATTGAAAATGATAAAATCACATGTTGCATTGTGAAGTGACAGATGAAGATCCTTCAGGACTGTATAAACTAGCTTCCATATTTTCTTCATCTGAATTAAGATGGAAGAATCTATTTCAAATTTCAGATGAAGCCACCCTTGCTTCTCTGAATTATACCAGGAAACAATTTCTCCAGGGAAAGAGGAATGACACAAAGCAAAATCTCTAGCCCAACTTTTTTCCAGTTCCAAACAATAAATCTTTTCCCACTTGTCTTTCAAATTATATTGGTTTTTTTTCCATGCTTTGGCATTGTGACACTTAAGGCACAATCGCTCTTTTGATATCTGTCATGTCTAGATATATATATTTGAGCTGTTTAACTTCCCCTTGCCATCAGTGGAGGAAAAGAGGCAGCTCTAGGGCACAAGAAGTGTTGAATTCACCCAAGAAGAACCTGCTTGCCTACGTGAGTTATGGAGTCTAAATAATGAGCTTAAATGTAAACACTTACACAGCAAGCGTCTATATTTAGCCAGATAAATCCAACCTTGATTTTGTCTCCCTCTTCCTCCTCAGATTAAACTGTGTTATTTAGTTAGCAATTTCCTGCCTTTAAGCTGTTTTGCTACCACAAGAAATATTGACAATATGTATATATTATGATATGAAACAACCAAACTCGCAGTGCTTTTACTTGAATCATAACTATTTTCTTTGGGTGAAAATACAAAGATTAAATATGACATCATAGTACTCAAATTGAGTCACTACTTCTATGCTGGGGTTGGAACTCGATGATCCTTGAGGTCCCTTCCAAATGAAGTCACTCTATGATTCTATGCTCTTTGTGCTTTGTTTTATGCAGACTGCTTCTGGACACTCTTGCAATTATCTGTGTGGAATACACACTGGAAGTTGCTAAGTTGAGTATAAGAATTGTATATATACACTTTCTGTCTGTACTCTCGGTTTGCCATCCAGTATACAGCAGAGAGACATTAAATTAAAGAGAATCTCAAATGCATTCATTATTTAAATTTCAAGATTTTGGAGGAACTTGGCATATGACATTTAAGAGCTTGAGTGCTCAGTACTGAGTTATCAGTAACAAATCTTAGAAAGATGGAGATTTTGTTAGTTTTGATGTAGAAAGTCAATATTTTAAAAATGGAAACCACTTTTGATATACATTTGGTACCCTAATAATACAAAAGTGTTTAGCTAAGCTTAGCTTTTCAAAATGTGTTCCCCATCTTCTCTGAAAGATGAGGAAGGCTCATCTTAAACAGTATGAAAGCAGAAGTTAAACATTTGTCTTGAAATTTAATAGGATGGCTTAACCTTAACCAATGTAGAAACAAATACAGAAACTCAGTGCATTCACAAGAGAAAGCTCATCAACAAAGCCTGTACCTGACAATTATTTCTGAAAATGAAATGAAGGAAACTGTGTAATCTGTTTGTTGCTAATAAAATCTACATAAAGAAAGTTATCAAAAGATCTGCTGTTCATCTCCTTAGGAACTTTTCCGACAACCTCCTTCACCTGAGCAGGGGGAGTGGAAACTCATTTCCTCTTGCTGGCATGAGGATGATTCTCATCAACCTGAGACACTGACATGCATTGGCTTTCCTCTTTGCCTTGCTCGCAGCAACTCTCTCCATTCTAGGTACTTCATATAAAAAGAGAAGCAAAACCTGGAGATAGTCTTGGTTTAGTAAATTGTCTCCTTTGCTAGTTTGTCTAATATCTCCTAAGAGCATTACCACAAACAGATTAGAAATGACAGTTTTAATGCCTTACCAAAATCAATTTCTATGCTCAGAAACCTGAAAATTCCAGAAGAGATCTGCATAGACACAGTTCACAGAAATACAGAATCAGAAAAGAAACATAAGTTGAAGCAAAGAAAATTGTGGTAGTGTAAGTGTCCTAAACAGATAAGTCATAATAGCCTGCCACTTTTTCTTGGGTAAGACTGTCCTGGTTTCAGCTGACACAGTGTTAATAGTACACCACTGTTTTGATTATTCCTGAGTGATGAGAGCACAATAGGTGGGTAGTTGGTAGGTGAGACGTTGTGTTGCTACTGGAGTTAATTGGCAGGCAGTTGTATTGTTAGCTGGGAGTCAGTAAGCACGTGGCAAGAAATTGTGTTGTGAATATATATATATAGAGAGAGAGTTATCATTGCATTTCCATTTTCATTTTCTAAGTAAATAGTTTTTATCTCAACCCACAAGTTCTATTTTGTTTCCTCCTTCATCCTATTTTGACTTTCTCCCTCATCCAATTGACAGAGGAGTGAGCAAACAGCTGTGTGGTGCTCAGCTGCCTGCTGGGTTAAACCACAACAAAGACAAAACTCATTTTTTCCAGGTAGAAGGATATGAAGTTCATATATTTGAAAAATATATAAAAATATTTTCCTTTCTTTTTTCTGTATGAACTGCTTTTTATTTCAGGTTTTCAAAGCCATAGAGAACATTATTTAAGTAACTGTATGAGCCATTTAAAGATAAGAGACTAAGACTGAGGGTTCTGAAGTAGCTTGATGTTATATTAAAAGTTAGGGAACAAACAGGGAGCAAAAGCTCGTTAAAAATGTTATCTCCCACTCTTTCTTCATCTCTCCCTCTCCCTCTGGTTTCTTCTGCTTTTCTCTCCTCTATTCCTTCCTATCTTCTTTCCTCTCTTCTTTCTCTCTTTTGTCTGTCCTCTCTTTATGCTAAAGTCTGTATGTTCCTGTCAGCAAAAATCTACCGTAATTTAAAAGCGATAACAGTAATGCAAGTGAACAAATACCCAACCATCTCATATGGCATAAATGTCAGAAGGGAAACTCTCAGAAAATTGCATGCAACATATAAAATGCAAATGTAATATATAATGTCCCATGTGGAAAATGAAAACGCCAAGCTCAATTCTTGCCCTTTACATGCCTTTTACTTTGACTACTATTGCTGGAAAACTAAGCCATAAACTCTCCTGAATCTCATCTCACCTTCACTACACAGACAATTGTGAAGTACTGACGTAGCTAGTTCCTCTCAGAACCAAGCGAAAATGAAGGTTCCTAACAACTTCTTCAGAAAGATGAGTACTTTTTCTCCGTCTCCTGCTATTAGATGAGATTTCTTCACACCCCCAATCTGTTATTTTAATTGCCCAAAGTTGTTAGTAAATGTTATTTTTGTTGTTGTTTGTTTGTTTCTGAGTAAAAGATAGAACTGGTTGTGTGATATACTTCTACAACTTCTGGAAAATTCCTACTGGAGTGTCACATTTTCTGTCATGTTATAACTTAGTATGTTTTTGACTGACTTCCTTTTAATGCCCTGGCTGTCTACCTCAAATCAAACTTGTTTTGGTTTTGTTTGTTAGCTTATTCAGAACAGTTCTGTTATTTCAAAAAGTAATTCTAAAAAAGAAATAATAATAAAAATATATAAAAAAAAAATCTGTAGATCTTTAGTCCTGAACAGCTTTAATACTTTGTGGTTTGGCAGAAGGCTTGGAGTTGGCAGAGGAGCTGCAGTGTGTCACAAGAGTGCTTTTTATACCTCATGAAAATCTGCTTTACTGCATCTTCTGAAGAATTGCCAGTGCAGGAATTGTGAGTGGTAATTAGAAGTAACCTATGATTCTTTCCTCCTGGGCAGAGCTTGACCCCACCAGACATCAGCATCTCCAATGGCATGTCATTTCTACTAACAATTTTCAGCAGGAGTCAGATTTGTCAGGGCTGGACAACGTCAGCCACAACCAGGAAGTGGGAAGTAAACAAGGCACATTTGTAAGCATTCTTCATGATCAGTGTAAAGGATTCCCCACTAGGGTAGAACTGTCAAAATGGAAGGCAGAAAGGACAAAAGCCAAAATACAGAGGAAAAAATGAATGGCCTTAGCAAGTCTGTTAAGACTGCAGCTTCAGAAAATGAGTTAAAAATGGACAACAATTCTGAGCCTGGTAGCCAACCATGGGGCAGATGAGCTGAGAGGTAGGGGAGTTTTCAATGGCCAAGGGCACGAGGAAGAAAAGACACTCTGAAAAGCACATAAGGTAACGTCAGGAAGCTGAATCTAGTTGAACAAGGCAGTCAAGTTTTAAAGTTGTGTGAGGGCAGAAAAAATACCAGAACAGAGAGACAATAGTGAGAAAAAGAGTTGTTAATGAGAGTAACGGATGCATGGCTGTTATGGTTAAAACCATTAGAAGGAGGAGCCTGAAAAATGGCAAGTGTAAATACATATCTGGGCAAAAGAAATGGAGAACCAGGAATATCCGGCAGCTTGCATGGCTCCCTGCACACTGTAGCAGCTGGCTCAGATTTCTTTCCTCAGGAATCATCATCATCTCTGTGTATCGCATAGAGAGTTCAGAGACCTACCTCAAAGCTGTGGATTGCATTTGGCATTAAGATGTTCAAACATTAGTCTTTGCAATGATCTTCCTCCAGCCTTCCCACCAGCGCAACCGTCTATTTTGCTTTTTCCCATATTTGCATCCCCCACAGCAGCACAACCATCTGGTGAGTTGGAAAGTCAATGCATTACAATGGACAAATCTGGATTTATCACAGAATGAGAACTGAGTGCTCATTCTGGGGATAATGGTTTTCAGTTCACCTTGTTTGGTATTGCAGGAAAGAGAAGCAGAGTTAGTCTGAAGTGGTAGGGTAATCTATACGTGGCTTTTATATGAATTCTTCGTAATATTTTTTTACCTAGTGGGCGAAAAAAAAAAGTTTCTTTGATCAGAATCCATCATCTAACTGCAAATAATTGCAGCACGTTAAGTCATAAAGCTTTGTTGGTTTTCAAGCCCAGAAAATATGGCCAAATTTAAACAGAAGGTCTCAATTAAAAATCCTTTTCTGAAGATGTGACCTCCAGTGACTCAGCACTTATTGTCTGGATTTGCAGTACTCACAAGATTGAGGAGAAATATGCTTATGCTGACCAGCTGGAATTGGAGGAAAAGAAAAAAAAGAAAAAAGAAAAACTGCGTAAAAATCAGTTCTTTTTCTTGATGTGGTCCAGATATAACCCTGAAATATTAAGCATCCTGAAAGGCCTCTACGTCTACCTCCCAGCTGCCTGCCATCACAGCAACTAGCTGACCCAGGCTTTTTTTTAATTATCCTGGGAAAGGCAGTAGCATTAATGAAAACATCCCACTGGATGGAGCAAGTCCCAGGTCTGTTAGTTGACCCCTCTAATTAAGTTGCCAGGGTAAAATCACATCCTTGGACTTCACCTGAAATTCCTTATTTCATATTTCAGTTGGTCTTCAGAGAGGTCAAAGCAAAGACAATTAATATTTTTAAAAAGAAAATAAAGTATGTTTCCTTGACTTGAATATATCTGGTTGAAATATTACTACACCTTAAATATATATATATATATATTTGGACACAGAATAATATGGAAAGTTTTCCCTGAAAGGGACAATTTTAACTATTATGCAGGTGTGAAAATTAGGGGTTATATTCAAAACCATTTTGTATCCTTAACTATAGTGTTTGTTACCATGTAATAGAGGTGTTAAGATAACGTATTCTAATTTCGTACATCTCACTGAACTATTAAGTAGTTCAATGAATCCCTATTATGGTTTGACTTAGCAGATAGTTAAGTTCCACACAGTTAGTCACTCACCCTCCCCCCTCCCCAAATGGGACGGGGGAGAGAAGTAGAGAGATATGCAGTAAAATGCGTGGGTTGAGATAAATGCTANTGAAATTTTAATGTGAAGAATTTCCACAAGAAGAAAAAGGCCCTTATATTTTCATAATCTTTTCATTTATTTTTTTCTCTAACACAACACTTTTTCTGTTCACACCTAATATAACTGAAACATACGACAATAATAAATATTTATGAGGAGGATTGCAATGTTAATAGAACCTCAGTTCACATAATGACTCTAATAGGGAAAAGTGCCTTTTTTCTTACATCTTGTACATTAGGATAATCTCAAATCTTTAAAAGCAAACCACCAGTAAACATTCATCTACATACTGAAAAATGGATCTGATAATGCCACAACGATCATGCTATTTTTATGAAAACAAATTTAGCCTGATTAGTAATTGTCTACTGTTTTTTATTTGTTACAGTTTTCCAGGTGAAGTATGGTTATCAGAACTCAAAGTCACTTTAAAACCTCTAATGTCTATAGCCAGCAAAATTGTTTTCCTTTAAAACAATGTTGCTAGGAAAAAGAGAATTTTATGAATAGAACTATATATATCTCATCCACAGTTCATCCTTATTTGGTACAAGAAGGCCCTTGTTAAGCAATGCATTGTATAGTACTGCAATTCTAAATTGTATATTTTGAAGCCCAGAAAGTTATTGTTATTTCTCTGCCAGGGAGAGCTTCTCCATATCAGTGTGACATAGACTGTATCCTGAACAACTTGTTTCTGCAGTGTTGTTGTTGCTATGGGAACAGATGTGAAAAGCCTACTGCTGTACTATAACACAATTAAGCTTATTATGGCCTCTTTAATTGCATTCTTTAGAAGCCACCACAAAGACAGAATACGAGGCTGGATGGACTCTCGCTTATTTTCAAATGACAATTTTGAATGAATACAGCAGCATATACTTTCATCTATTTTAACTGCTTCTTTCTTCTACAGTTCTCATGCCAAAAGAAAAAAGAAACTGTCTTCTAAAGATATCCAGCATATTACTACATTAAAAGATTGAAAGATAAAAAGTTGGACTTAAGGGCTTTTTGGGCCAACAGATCATATTTAGTATATCTTTAAAATTCTAGGCTAGTGGCAGTGTAAAATTCTTGAACAAGAAGATGCCAATTCCTCCTACAACATGGAGTAGCATATTTCATTCTCTCTTTTTAAACAGCTGAGATAAAATGATGATAAGTCTAGATGTAAATATTTCTTATAATTTGTAGTTTGTACCATAAAACAGCTGCTTTGCTTCTTGATTTTTTTTTTTTCCTAATATTGACTCTCCCTTCTGGTTTATGTACTACCTAATGAGTTACTGAGCTGTTGTCTCAAAGTAAAGCTCTATTGTTTTGGTGAAGAATAAAGAACAACACTACAATGCAAAGTTTAGTGAACAGAAACATGACTTGTAAAGAGACAGAAGGATGTGGGGAATTTCCAAGGCTCCAATAGATCTAAATTCTTGTACTAGATTTTAAGTACTGCTAATTGGTCACCATTTGTGACATAATTCTGTCCCTAATCTGTTACTTTTATTACCTAGCTGTTCCCACAGTTCAGTAACAGAATTCTAGCTATAGAACAAGAATTGTTCTGGAATTGCCTTCAGAAAAGGAAAGGAAAAAAGAAATACAAAAAGAAAAGCAGCAAGTAAAGAGGGGAATATCAGATTGAATCATTACTGCCTCCCAGCTAGGGAAAACCACTGCAATCATGATACTGTGATATACTGTGTTGAGTACAACTTCAGACCAATCAAAACTTGCATTTTAACAAATTTCTCATTGAATCTTATTAGTTCGGTTGGAATTCAAATCTCATTTGAAACATAAGAGTCTGGTTTGGAAAACCACATAAACTTGAAATTTATTATAATTGGTAAATATGAATATGCTGTTTTCCAGATCTCATATGTTATTAACCAATACTAACCTATATATATACATATATATTTTAATATAGGTTGTATATATACAACCTATATTAAAATCTGCAGCTCTTAAATAAAAGAGAAAATGCAAAGTGAAAATGTAAATTTTAATACAAAGTTTTTTATACCTTGCTTATGATTGCTGCTTTCACATTTTTTTCAGAGCCATCAAGTAAAGCTGCTTCAGCTTGGGGGTCTCTGCCAGTATTTGTACACCAATGCATGTTATATTATATTATTGCGCCAGATCTATACACACTGGACAGGTTGCCATGGGTACAGCATCTGCCCTTTATTATTTGAGCCATTCCTATCTCATCTGTAGTATACTGCCCCATCACCTCAAATACCGGCAGATATCACCATTTAAAAGGGACCTGGCTTGCCTTTATACCCTTGAGTTCCGTACTCATGTTGTAGCTTCTGTCCAAGGTACATGAGCAATAGAGATGATACTCTCTGAAATCTGTTGTGCAGATGACTTGCGGAAAAAAAAAAAAAAAAAA
>WBMW01005595.1:177265-221074 GCA_013396635.1 Penelope pileata
GTTTTTTTTTTTTTTTTTTTCCTGTTGAAAGTTGAAAAGAAATACGGTATTATCAGGATCTCTGAATCTTGCTGAATTGAGATAGTGAAATAGCAATAGGTGAATTCCTCCAAATGAGGGCCAGTTTTAAACTTTGAACTGAATTGAACTGAAGCATTAGTTCATGAGGGATAGTGAAAGGTGCAGAGAACAAGAGGATCTTTGGGAGTAGAAGAGCAAGGAATAACAGGAAGAAACAATTCCAACTGACAAGATCAGACTGCGATGGAGATCACAGAGCAACCAAAAGGTTTAAATACCTGAGAAACAAAAACAGCAGCGTTATGGTCCAAGCACCATGAATTGATTACCCTCCTTCAAAATATTGTTACTAGAATTCCTACAGCCATCATTACTGTTATTAATTGTTATGATCATTATTAGACACTTGTGTGCTTCCATGTCCCTGCAGTCTGACTGAAGGCTGGATAGCAGGCTGGATAGCAGAACAAAAACCCATGACACTAGAAGAGCTAACAGAGGCCAGGTAGAAATCATGGCCACAGAGACTGACTGACTATGGGTGAGAAGGCAGCAGGTTTTGTTTCAAGGTCTGGGCACAAAGGTGTGCTGTAATTTGTCACCATTATTCCAGTCTCACATACAGTAACCATTCAGGACATATTTGGTTGTCTGGTAAACTCAATATTAGTACAAAACCTGTGATTAAGTCTCCTCAAAAGCTCACAAGAAGTTGGGTGCTGTTGTCCTTTCAAGGATTTGGACAGTTCTCTGCTCGCAATTTGCTTTTTGATGAGAGCACTGGCTACATGAATGGGTCAGAAGATCTGTTTGAAACTCTGATCTTAATATTTGGAGGAGAGAGCACATCAAAGCAGAGGACTACAGAGGGAAAAGTGGGAAAAAAAAATCAACAAACCTTTTCACACTATCAGTGAATGCTTAATTCGTGTCACAACAGTTTTTCAGTACTGATTCATGTTTATTTCAATGGAATAACTTCAAATTAGTAGCACGTCTGTTAGGATGAAAGAAATCACATGGAATGAGGAAACAAAATGATGGAATATACATAAATAATATAAATAAATAATTTCTGTATGTTTGTTATTTCTGAATTGATATATGATTCACATATTTATTGTCTTCATTTCCTGCCTTTGGGAAACAATGTAATGCTCCTCTGAAAGGAGAACAATTATTTTAACTGGTGTGTGACGTGTTTAAAAAATAGAGTGGGATTAACCCACAAAAGGACATAACCTTCTAAATCTGTTCAGAAAATTCCTTTAAGTGCCTGAATCTGTTCTAGGTGACTTCAGCAACAGTCTAGGCAACCAGCTCCAGGTGATTCTGCTTGACCAAGGGAGGTTGAACAACATGACCTCCAAATGTCCCTTTCAAGCATTTTCTGACTCTATTCTAAAACTTAGATTCCAAAAATTCATATTCATCAGTCTTAATTGTAGAATGTCTTAACTTTCCCTGAGAAGAGAATGCTTTCAGATATTACAGAAATATATATGGATAGCAATTAAATGTTATTTGTTCCTTTTTCCACATTGTCTGCAGGGCTAAATTCTGTAGACATTCATAGCACATATAGGCTGAAATAAAGTATGTTACTGTCACAAGAGGATATGTTGCTTTTTCTTGCTTTATCAGAAAAGAATTTCACTTTTTCAGATTTCAAGGGTGTCCCATGTAAAAAACTATCCCATCTATGTCTCCTTCCACCCATGCCAGTGTTGCAAACACCAGACTTATTTCTGTTGTGCAGCCTGGTGAAGCAAGAGCAACACTCTAGCCCCTTCTGGCTTAGCTGTTTCACTCAGTAGGAAATGATTGTATGTTCAGTATTCAATATTTAAGCATGACTTCACAGGCTAGTGGGTAAGGAAATAATCTTTGATTATCTGCTCTACTGAATACTTAACATAGAGTAGTGATCACTTAATGGCCCCTAGTCTTTGTGTTTAAAGGAGTGTGCTGTACACTGGAAGGAAGTTGTTCTGTTTCTGTTCGCTGGTCTAACAAACGTGTATTTATTTCATGGGGAGAATAAAAGACAGTTTCAACAGGAAGTGCAGATAAAAACCTATTTCACTACACTTGAGATATCATTGTCTGGAAATCAGTACATTCATAGGAGCTGCAGAAAATTAAGGTTCAAAACCCCCTTGAGTAAAGATATAAGCATAATCTCACAGTATGGGTAAGCTATTGATCTATTGCATGGAATTTTTGAGGCAACAGATGGAAAAAAAGGACATAAAAACAACCTCACTTCTTCCAGCTATGCACTGGCAGAGAAGATGGAATAAGCAGCTAATGTCAGGAGCAAACTGAATAGTATCCTGTAATTGAGGCTTACATTTCTGGGTTCAAACCCTGTTTTCACTGTGTCTTGTTAAGTAGCTCAATGGTCTCTTTTGCTACCTGCTACATGGATTCTTTTATGGATTTTATCTTTAGAAATGAGCCCTTAATTCTTTTATCAATCTTATTTCTGTGAACTTGATTTTCTTGAGGCATTTATGGGAAGCCTAAGCACTGGAGCCAGGATGGCGGATTCCAGTTCACAGCAAAATGCTTTAAAGAGTCAGTATAGTGCTTACCATCACTATACTTAAATCTTTTCATGCATCTAATCCCATGCTTTTGTGCAAGAGTATAATTTATAGTAAAATTAGACTATGAAATGAAGATAATTTATTGCTCTTACCTTTCTCATTTGTAAAATATGAGGATCAAAAATGACTTGTTCTGACTATGCCCTATGGAAAAAGAAGAATAGCATCAGAACTTGCACCTTATCAGGCAACTGGGTCTCCCTGGACTAGAGTATTGGCTTTTCTCCTGCAGTTCAAGAACTGAACACTTGCTTTTTGTACGTATACTTAGAATATACCTGTTGATTTAATTTGTGGCCATGTATTTCACGATTCTGGCCATGGTTATCAAGAATTATCAACAAGGTCAACACAGTGGATACAGTGGAAAATAAAGATAGTGTTTGTAAATGGAAAGGAGTTTCTTATAAAAACCATTACATTCTAAAATGACTATGAATCTATAAGATAATTTTCAGATCTGGAGCTAATTTTTATGGTTATACATGTTCTGATTTTCGAATGTTTTTGTTTATACAATTGGGAACAGAAAAGGTCATAAATCTCAGACTATATCAACTAATTGCAACTTCTGTGAATGATAGAAAAGGTATGCTATACATTTTCCTTCTTAAAAATAATTTATCATGTCTTTATTGTCTTTTTATCTTTATATGGGATAATATTGTATATACCTGAGTGAATTTTTTTGATTCTTTTTGAAAATAAAAATGTATTTTTTCCAACCTTTCTGAGTTTATGGATATGCTCCTCTGTTTATCCAGGTATGTCTGATGAGCGAATCTAGCTGCAGCACTAACTTTGATTCTGAAACTAAGAGAAAAAACACTCCCCTCAATTGCTTCAATTTAAGGCATTCAAATGCCAGTGGATACTATTTAAAACAGATGTTCTTTATATTTCTAATATAAACTACAACATCATTTTGGGGAACCATAAAAAAGAAAATGAGTGTATGCTGTCACCAGACATTACTGTTTACTTTTATTTTACTGAAATAAATGTTTAGTTATACTGATACTTCAAATAAAGTGGACAGCCAATACGGATGTAACATAAAACAACGGCATTTATTCAGGTTGCTTGTTCATTTTCTTTCTTTCTTCCTTATTTTTTCCTTCTTTTTTTTTCTTGCTAGCTACAATTGAAGAAGTTTATGCTGCAATAAAATTGAGAATGCAATCATTCCTTTGATACAAAAGCTTTGTTTCCTCACTAACAGCTCAAATAATTTCACATCTGGGTTTTATATTCTATTTAAAATAATTATGTAGAAATTAATTTATATAGTCACATCAATGGAGAAATCTACTGTAAATATTTTGATTTGCATATTGTATGCTCATTTTTTTAAATATCCATTTATCTTTTTATTGTCTCTGCAGTGAATCTAAAATCCATATTACAAATTTCATTGTTAAGCACTGCCTTTAGAATCTGCTTGCTCTAAGATCATCATCAGGCTGTGGTTATGGATACATCAATTGTCACTTTCTGCTTGTACACACACAGTCCGAGCAACTACACACTGAGAAAGCATATGAAACTCTACTGCTCTTACCTTGTGTGTATCTGTCTAGTTCTTCACCACAACTGGTACATACAGAGAACAGAAAAAAGATATGGTTATGTGCTGAGATGCGAGAGTGAAGAAGTACTTGAAAAGGCACACTCTTTCCTGCACTGTGATAGATAGCATTTTCATTTAATGTTATTGCTGATCACGTTCCATGTCATCACAAGGTCACTGCCAGTGTCACACTTTCCTTGGGTTACCAGTGTTGTGATCATTGCTCAAATCTCTAACTTATTTAGCTTTTTTTTTCCAAATTATTAAATTATTAATTATTAAAATGGATTAGTGGTAAAATAAGTGGGGAAAAAAAAAAAACAAAAACAAAAAAAAAACCCACACCCTTATTTCCAGTATGAAAATACAAAAAGAATAGCTAAAAGGCATACTGGCACTATCCTGCTCTCAGAAGGGTTGGAGGTGGGGAAGGAGAGGCTGTGGGATTTTCCTGGTGTCGTCATCTTTCTGCCATGGCTGGGGGAGTTTCAGAAGCTTCTGGGAACTGATGGCCTCACGTGCACCAGGACTTCTGCCAGAGACTGAGGGGACTGTTACCAGAAGAGACAATTGACTCTGAGCTTATAGGTGTCTTAAGGGATGACTGGCAACACAGACGTGCTTTTGGACTGTGCTTTTAGGCAGGCGGTTGGAAGACAATAAAATGAAGGAAAGTTACAGCAAAGAAGAGTAGAAAATCTCTTTTACACTCCAAAAATAGTGTCTGAGTAGTGAGATCTGCGTGAGATAGGTCTTTGAAGAAACTCTGGCTCAGGTGAGGCGTCCATAATTCTGTGCTTCTAAAAGTCATGAATGTTCATGATATAGTAGGTATGACAGCAAGAGGCATGACAGATAATGTAGTCTGTTTCATTTCAGCGTCTATGAGCGTCTTCTCACCAAGCTTTAGATATCTACACTGTTTACATCTGAGTTACTTATCCTAGGCTTACTTTATACTGGAAGTGAGTTCCTTGTTCTAAAGTGATATTTACCTTACCATAAACTAGACAACTAAAATTGTCTGAAATTAGGGACCTAGAAATATTTAATTCTACTTACTGAAGGCCTTAAATGTAGAAGTCTAGTTTAAATGAGCTTAAATGAGGTATGTCATTCATGCACTGAATGTATACTTCAGCTCTGATTCAGTATGTCCTTTACTACAGGAAATCTAGTTTGAGAAGCATGAGTACTTATCTACATATTCAGATTAAAGAAGCATGCTATTCAAAATCTTGTGCAAGCATCTAAGTAATGTTTAATTAGGTTAATCATTGCAACTATTTGATCATTATTCCTGTTTATCCACTACAGCTTATTTCCTTCTGCCTCAGCTTCAGATAATCACTGCAGAAACTTACTCATTTCTTTGCTCAGTTGCCTTCATGAGTCCTCCCTCAAAGCCTCCTACCTACATGTTGCATACAGATGCTTCACCTCTTACCTCATGTTCCCTTCCTAGTTCTTCCTCTATTCATCTCTGCTTTTTTTCTTTGTTTGTTTGTTTGTTTTTTTGATGATTTGGCAGCTGTTGTTTGATCTCAGGCAAATCAAACTTGTGAATTCATCTCATTCTTTATCTTTATGAATTACACATCCTAGCAATGTGTTTCCAGTGCATGAAACTTGAGCAGTGAAAGTAAATATATATACTCCATAGGGAACAGCAAAATGAGTGGAGTGACTACATGTGTTTGAATTAGATTGCATGAGTTTTACATAAAGTGTGACTCAGCTGCCTTTAGCATATTAGAAATTGGTACTAATATGGAAAGAAATAGACATATTTTTGCTATAAGTTCATCACCATTAGATGTTCTTGAAAACAATATAAGAGGAAAATAATCCTCCAGTAAAATGATTTCTGAGTTTACAGTGCCCTTTTTGTTTCAAAATACATCATCCTAAACAAAGAATTTTCATACCAGCCTTCAGCCTGGAGCAAAGTTTTATTGATGAATTATAAGCCTCTGAAAATAGAAATTTGTAACGTAAATCCTGACAAGATCCTTGGAAATTGTGGTACAAATAACAATGGTATAACAAGTAGCCTACTGCATATTGATATGTTTATTAAGGTGCACAAAATAAAATATGCCATTTTAATATTCTAAACTCATATAATCAATATGTTAATATATCATGATACACTCTCCTGAAATACATTGGTGTATATACAAATCTAAGACATTATGCTGTTATAATGGCCTAACTAGAAATAAGTAAAAAGGACAGGTGATATCAGAGTAAATAAGTTGATACAATAATGTTTTACCTCAGCAGTTACCTCCATTTACCTATTGATCTTATTTTATTAAAACTCTGCCTGCTTTTTTTACTTTTACATGCAATCAGAACTGAACATTCACAGAAAAAATCTGAATACTAAAATAATTAACAATGTCCTCAAGAATTGTTATCTCGAACACAAATACATCAAAATATAAAATAAAATTAATTGATAGTCATGGATACTGTTGATAAACAACCAAATAAAAAGTAACTACTTCCATAGCATTTTGTAATTTTGTTTTAACTGATTCAAGAAGATATTGTGTAGGTTCCTAGGAAACAGGTGAAAAATCATTTGGAAAGAGATCAGATAGCAATTAATGGCTATAAACTAAAATAAGGTTTTCCAAAGTAGAGAAAGAAACTGAAGTTGTAAACCAGTATATTTCCAACAGTTTTAAGACACTTCAGAACTAAAGTCAATCTGTGGTTTACATAGAATTATAGAGTCACAGAATTGTTAGAGTTGGAAGGGACCTTTAAAGGTCATCTAGTTCAACTCCCCTGCAATGTGCAGGGACACCTACAGCTAGATCAGGCTGCTCAGAGCTTGGTCCAGCCTGACCTTGAATGTCTCCAGGGACAGAGCTTCCACCACATCTCTGGGCAGCCTGTTCCAGTGCTTTACCACCCTTACCATAAAAAAACTTTTTTCCTATATTCAACATAAATCTCCCCTCTTTTAGTTTGAAATCATTTTCCCTTGTCCTATCATCACAGGACCTGCTAAAGAGTCTGCCCCCTTCTTTCTTATAGCCCCCCTCTATATACTGAAAGGCCGCTACCAGCTCTCCCTGGAGCCTTCTCTTCTCCAGGCTGAACAGCCCCAGCTCTCAGCCTGTCCTCACAGGGGAGGTGTTCCATCCTCTGGGCCATTTTTGTGGCCCTCCTCTGGACACACTCCAACAGGTCCATGTCTCTCCTGTACTGACAACTCCACATCTGTTTTTAATATGACCATTCATTTGCTTAGCACAAGGAGAAGTCTTCATGGCCATGCATATAACACTAGCAAAGAAATTCAGGACCTTCATTCATATCTCAAGGGAATAGCTTAGTTCTCTACTTCAGATTTAGCATCCTAAATATTTTTCTTATTTATTTTGGAAATGCTGGTACTTGACACATGTCATAGGATAGATAACAATGACCATGCAGATTAAGCGTATTTAAAACTTCTGAAACAATATGCTTCTGATACTCTATTAATAAAAGTAATTTGATTAAGGTATTTGGAGTGCTGTCCACCAAAACCATTGAAGAATATTTGCTGTATCGAGAGTTTGGACTACCTTATTTAAAGTGTAAGCTACAAGCATATGGCATTATAAGTCATATCAACACATGCACACAACATGCATACAATATTTTTATATTTCAGTTTCAGTTAGGTCTGTAAAAAAGTATACTACAATGTCTGGTAATGTGCTTTTCATCCCTAGCAAGGTCTTTGTTTCAAATCTGCTAGCAGTGAGAATTCATACACTGTAAGCTTTCTTTATAATCTTTTGCAGTCCTCAGTCTTGTCATCCTCAGGAAAGAATCCAGGCTCTGAATCATGGAAACTTAGAAACCTTGTGTTCCCAATAAATCAAAAAAGGAGACAAAATGAAAGAATTTCACTGAAAAAAATAGGGATTCCACTTCTCGCATTTTACCTTTTCTCAAGACAATCTAAAAATGTCTGTGTCCTCAGTAGCTAAACTGTATCTGAGTTTCAGCTGTTTACAATTTTCCATTCAACTGTATCTTGTTCTTGTTCAACTGACAAACATAGATCATACAGTCTGCCCCCTCTCTTTCACTGTATTAATTTTATGGGTAGTGTGACCTTCCTGGAATAGAAAGTCAGAACAGCAATCAGTAAATAATAAGTGCATATCCCAAAGCTGGGCTGCTAGACTTCTGCCTGAGAAATCCTGTGCAGAAACATTAGTATATGGCCTGTGAAACAAGGCAATCCATTACAACCCTAAAAAATGGAATAGCTAAATTTATCCTGAAGTGATATTTTGTTAATTATATGTGTGAAACAGTTAGATAACTTGTTAACAAAACAGGAGGAAAAATTACATTTATACTGTATTGCTGCTCTTTCATAAGAATATTCTCCTATCCTGTCTATTGTCTGAACATGGTAGCAGATTTTACCCCATATACTTCTAGAGAAATCTTTGTCCTCTCCATATAAATAGCTTTTCTGCAACTAGTAGCAACACCTCAGTCCAGCCAAATATTTCTTTAAGAGTATTACAGGGTAAATTAGGGCTTGAGGGCAATAATGTTAGCATTTGGTTATGCTTCTACAAGTTAAAGAGTGATGCATCCTAACAAAGATGAAGTCAAGCAAAAATACCAGAAGGCTTCAATCAATGAACACGGAGATCTTAGCCAAATTCAAACACAGAAAGGGAAATCTACAGTGTGGAAGCAAGAACAAATAGCCTGCATGGAATACAGAGAAATTGTCCAAGCAGACAGGGATTGGGTAAGGAACACTAAAGCCCTGGTAGAATTAAATCTGACCAGGAATGTCAAGGGCAACAAGAAAGTCTTCTGTAAATACATCAGTGATAAAAGTGATTTAAATTTCCAAGGCCTGGAAGAAGATAACAGAAGAGTTCCTGCTGAGAGCCTCAATGCCAGGAGCTGTCACTCCGAAGAGTAGTCTTGACCACTCTGGAATATAAATAAGAGAACATGTATGTTCATTCATGGTCATCATTCATTGCAGTTGTCCATTTCCACCATAGTCAACTGACCATCAAACCTCGGATGACCCATCACTACCAAAGACCAGCACCCCCTGACACCAAGACATTGCTGGAAATGAGTGGTGAAACCGCTCTGCTTAGCTGTCCGTATATGTCTGTCTGTCTGTCTGTCTCTTTCCCTGTTTTCTATCTTTTCTCTTTAACTTCCTTTACTTTTCCACTCTTTGTAGTAGCCAGTGCCCAATATTGTCTTAGAACTTCTGGTATAGAAACAACTCCTTCACCAAAGTACTCTCACCTGTAAAGTTTACGAATTGCTGTTAGCAAATCAGCTGATTTTACCTCCAAGTAGAGTATAGTTGTTGTTAGAGAGCCCTCAATAAATTGATCTGTATTACTCCTTTGAGTCCTGGATGACTTCATGGTGGTAGTGACCCCTGCTGACTGGGGGAGGTGCAACACAGGAGATGGAAAAAGATTCACCTCCCTCAAAACCCACTGAGACGAGACAACTCTAATTAAGCCTATATGAAAAGGGAGTAGCTCAGTTATAGGAATCGAGAATAGGAATATGAACAACCTGTTCATACCTGATCACTGAGAAAGTCATGAAGGTATCAAGAAGCATAGAGTGTGAACACCGGTGATGGCAGTACCCGGTTGTTAGACACAGAGAGAATATGAATGAGACAACCAAGAACAGGCTATTCTCTGCCCAGGCCCAGAACTGAGGGTGTCTGTAGTCACAGAGAGAGAGAGCACGTGGAATTTAAATCCGTCCCCTAGAGTATGTAACGCGTGGATGAAATGGCTGCATTGACCACCCGGCTTCTCTCTAGGACCATGTTGACTTTCTTGTGGGGCAGGGAGGTTATGACACTTGTAAAATTGTACGTATGCATAAATAGGGTGTTTTGGTATCCAAGCCCATTTTATTCTCTTCATTGTCATTTGCTTTTGAATGGTGAAATAGTCAGCATGTTTTAACAAGTGCTTACTTGTTTAGTTTTATTGGCAGTCATTTTTTCTTTTTTTTTTCTTACTAACAGTTTTCTCTGCTGTTGACTTCTATTTCATGCTAAATTTTTCTTGTATTCATGTAAACATTTCTGTGCTATCTTTGACAAACAAGCAGATGTTTTGATTGTCATGAAGGAATGTGTCTGGATGAAAGTAGGGAAATATCTTCTCAGTTTCTCCTTAGGCCATCAAGGGCTAATGAGCCAAAGTAGTTTCATCTAATTAGTGAACAGGTTTGAACATTTCTGAAAAGCATAAATAATACTACTTTAAGGCATGTTTTACTCCTCCCACTCACAGTGTTAGAAATTGAGGAAAATTATGCAAATGTAGCAGATCTCAGATGACTGAAAGCTGCAGAATGAAAAGCTGTCTCTTCAGCAAAGTATTGAAATAGTTTTCAGCTTTGTGGGGACCTGAAGTAGCTAATGGTGAGATTTTAGTATGTTTTCCTAGACAGATATGTGTTTGTATTGTTCTGTATAGCACGACTTCATTATCTGGGCCACAGAGAAGTGACCACAGAACTTTTCTCCTTCAGGCCCTGTGGAGTGGTCAAAAGGGAACAGTCAATAGTTGATGAACTTTTGCTTGACAGCCTGTACAAACCTATTGACTTAATTTCCTGGCACAGTCCTCTTTTAATTTCTATAGCTGCATATCTGTACAAATAAAAGCCTAATTGGCTGATTCTGCAGAGAGAGAAAAATGTGTGGAAAAGTTTGCCCATATTACACATTGGACACCTGTTTCTTCAGGAGGGACTCCTATTTTTTCTTCTGCCTTTCTGTACAAAATCAGTGACAATAAATAAGTTTCAGTTCTGTATCAGTCAATTTTATACTTTCCATAAGCATTAAATTCATTTGAATGTGTGCTGTTCTTTTATGAGACACAAAGAATGATCCTTATTGTAGTATTTTAAATCTTCATTCAAACATGCTAATGCTAAGCCTTTCACAAGCACTGTATTTTGTATTGAAAATTGTTCAGGAAGAACATGTGTCTCCAGTGATTTTGCTATGCAGAAAATGCATTTAAAAGGAAGTCACTCCTAAGAATTTAAGCCCACAGGAAAAAAAAAAGAACACGATCTGAAGAGAAATATATCGTTGTTACATTCAGTGTTCAATTTTCATGCATGTATAATTCCCTGCTCTATGATGCATGCCACATTTTCTGCTTTTGTTGTAAAAATACTGTACACATCAACATTCCACATTTTTAAAATATCTTTCCTACTATACTAATGTAGTTGTCAGTCCATGACACAAACATTTTTAGAAAAGCTAATATTTTAAAATAAAAGTGCTACATACAACCCTATAATCAGCCAATCAATAAAAACACATCTTAAATTTCCTTACTATTGCAGTATGAAAGAGAAATAACAAAGCCAATCTCAATCAATAGTTAATTTCATTAAGAAGAATAAACAGTAGTTTAGTATCTGTGTGCCTATTTGATGTGCCCAATTTGGATGAAACACCACAGTGGAAGTTATTAGATAACAATTAGCTGAACAGAATAGGTTAGTGAGAAGACAAGTACAGGAAAATTTCATTTCTTTTTGGAAGTCAGGGACCATGATAAAAGTGCAAATAACACAACTTACTCAGAGAGGTTTAAAAATATAGCAAAATAATTTGGGACCTCAAAAGAAAAATGCATGTGATACAAAGACAGCTGCAAGATATGAATAAAAAAAAAACAAGAAGCTCACACCTGTCATTTCTTGCTTCAATATATCATGATGTAACATATTTATATAATTGACCATTTTTACTTTCAACCAAGAAACTATAAAAACAGGAATGTAAATAGATTCTTTTAAGTATAAACATTATTTTAATATAGTTCTTGCTTTTTTTAATTAGATCTTTATAAAACAGCACTTTTATGGTACTGTAAATTCAAACTCTTTATAGTGTCCTGCAGATCTTATGAAAGCAATAAATGTCCTCATTTTATTAAAGTGGAAGTACCTTATTTTATTAATGTACATCATTGAATTACATATCTATATGTAATTGAATATATATTTAGTGCATAAAGATGACTGCTTAAAAGGCATACAGCAAAAAAAAATCAAAAATTCATCGGCATTGCAAGCGTAGTGATTGATTCTCTCCCCACATCAGTTCTACAAAGAATATAAATTGAGAAAGACACAAAAAAGGAAGCCAGCAGGAGGTCTCAAATGCAGGTGAAATTAAAAATAAATACAGCTCTTCCAAAAAGTCCCTTTTCTTGTTTTCACTCTGAAATAGATCCATTAGAAATACAGATAGCAATTGCAGTTTTCAATCAAAAGTCTCTGCTCAGAGCTTTTTTTTCTTTACATTGTACAGTATTTCTGGAGGCAAAAATCACATTCAGAAGCTGTGCCTTGCTTAAAATCAAGCAAAATGACGTGTTTGTTTATCATGTGTCTGAGTCACAACATTATCTGCTCTGTTGTAGGTAATTAAAAAAAAATAAATTATATTGATTTTCATGCCCACAGGGCTAACATTCAGAGTGGCAAAACTACAAACAGAACCCAACCTGGACAAACTTGAAAAGGAAAGAGTTAGTGAAAATATTCCTGGGAATCCAGGACAAGAAGCAAAGAGCTAATTTCAGCATTAGGATGCCTGCATTGGCACCCTAACAGACAATGCATACCAAGCCTGGAGGAAAGGGTGTGTGAAGCAGATTCATGCACTAAAGCTCAGGTGACAAGGCTGAGAACACATTCAAATATCCTGCAGACACAGCCCACTAGTACCAAGACCATTCACAGAACGGCTGGCACCGATGCTAATAAATTGCCAAGACTGGGTAGCTGAAGGCAAGCTGCTCGTTGGGTATGCTCCTGCACTGCTCAGGCTGACAGAACATGCTGGGGAGTTGCCGGGGGGACTGCAGTAGTTAAAACAAGCCAAGTTATTTTAATGGAATATGCTGAGAGTTGCAATAGCCAGGATGATCACAATTTCATGCCATGAAGCATTCTCAGCAAACTTGAATTTACTAATATAGGTGCATCCGGAGACTGATATAGGCACTGCTACACAGACACAGGCTCAGCATCCTTAACTGTAAGACCAGAGCTGGCAGCCAGTCATGAATTTCTAAAACTCCTTCTTAGATCTAATTTAGAGCAGACTTTTGTCACAAAAAATATGTAAGGATTTTGAAATTTAAAATTTTTTACTGTGAGAGTGACAAATCATTGGCACAGGTTGCCCAAAGAGATTGTGGAGTTTCCCAAGCTGGAAATAATCAAAATCCATCTGGACAGGGTCTTGGGTGACTTGCTGTAGGCTGCCCTGCTTGAGCAGAGCTGGGACCATATCGTCCCCAGAGGTCCCTGCCAACTTCAACCATTCTGTAAGTATGATTCTGTGAAGTATTTTCACTTCCACATCATGGCAGTCTGTTACTTATGTTGCATCAACTCAACTGCTTACGGCATTTTTCTCTGAACTCACAAAGCAGATCCAGATTACAAACAAAAGAACAGTTTTTATTTCACTTGTATTGTAATGTTGCGTGTAATCCAGATCAATACAGCTGTGTGAACTAGATCATGGAAATAATTGGGATTACAAAAAACCCTGCAATGCAAATGAGCAACAAGCCATAGAGCAGGACTAGGATTGAATAGCAAGGGGCAGAGAGGCAGAATGCCCTAAAGTTCAGTTATTGCCAAAGCTTCTGCATCATAAAACTGTAGTCTGTTCTGAGCTTCTGAATCTATCGCATGCAAGAGAAGCACTAATTTAAAACACATTCTTCTTTTTACCATCATCTGGCCCAGTTTCTTTGAAACACACTAGGATCACTTGCACAATCATCTATGGCTGCTGAAAGGCACTTCAGGAAGCTGTGTTGTCTGAGCAATTATTTATGGCCTCATTTGAAGCACAGCACTCTAACAATATAAATATCTGAAATATATGCTGTCACATCAAAAGAGAATGCAAATTCACTTCATGAAACTTCCTGCACTGAGCAGGGGGACACGCATTGCCAGACAGTAGGAAATGCTGAAAAATGCTCACATTTGAAGTCTTGAAGTCCATCAGAGTCCAGAATTTGGCCTTCTCTATGTAATGATTTCACTGAGCAGGACTCCGTAGTTTTAAAAGGGCAGCAAAGGTGCCTATTTTTGTGCAGACATTTGAAACAGGCAGAAAAGATATCTAGGCCTTCCTTAGATGAAGAAGTTTCAATCTGCGATTTTTCATCTTCCAGGAGTGTCTGTGTAAAGACGGCCTCTATAACTGAACACCTCTGGAATATAACTACACCTCTGGAATCATGAGTTTCTATGCAGAGGAGCAGAATGAGATGTAGTCTAATGGAGCATTTGGATGGAAACGGGAAGCTATAGATATTCCTCTCATGACAGAAATTATGTTTCTGGGTAAGTATTTCAGTTTGCTGCTTCAATACATCAGAAGTGATGTTTCTTCCTTGTAAAAAAAAAAAAAAGTTGTTAGTTGTTTTTATTAGGCAGGTAGTCCCATGCAATTATGCAATTCATGGTTGTTTTTTTTTTTTTTTATCTGGATATGACATTCAATGTGTTGACAATATCTTTCCAATATTATTGTTGTCAGTGGATTTAATACTTCTACTGACTTTCCCAAGTTCACAAATGGAGATATTAACTAACATTTTTCTCATTACCAATAATAGAAACTTCCACTGGTAGTCTCCCTCTATCTTGCTGTTTTGCTGTCTACTCTTCAGCGAGTACCTGACCACTTTACAGTGCCTCTATTAATATTTATATTCTGCAGCTAAACTAAAGATTTTCCAAGTGGTATCATCTCAGATTATTTATGTATGAGCATATAAATGTCAGAATTACTATATAATAGTCATGATATACAGTAAGCACGGTATGTAAGTTTACAGTAGACTTTATTTCCTTTGTCTTGAAAATTATCTAGTTTAACATTAAAAGATATAAACTTAATCTGATACCATTTCCTTTTGGCAAACTCAGTTTGCATGTGTATTTTGGAGTTTTGAGTTTAGGTCAAATCAATAGTTAATCTTGCTATCTGCAAACAAAGATGAGATAGGTTTACAATTGTCTAGACAGCAACTCAGTTCTAGCTAGTGAATTTAAACAGAAAAAAAAAAACAGAACACAAAAGGAAGAGAGAGGCTAATGCCTTGATGCTTTCAATAATCCTATACTTGATAAATAACTTTTCTCACAGAATAGATAATTGTTATTTTATAAGCTTCTTGTGATTCACACGACAAATGAAGACAAGAAATAAAGAAAAATAACAAGACAAATGTTTCTTACATAAGAATATATATAAAACAGCATTTTCTTTTATAACAAATAAAGCATAAGCTTTCTTTTAAAAGAAATAAAGCAGAATATGTTACTAAATTTATTCATATTATAACAGTAGCTTGAAATAATATTTTAAAATGGAATGTGAGTGAAAAATGTGTGGAGAAAAGGAATAGGTCTGCAAATTCATATCAGTAAGTAAACACTCATTAAGGACATTTATGATTTTTTCAAGTTGAAATGGTTGTCTGAATTAATTGAAATAGTGCTATGGAAGTTAATAGCTAATTTTTCTATATTGTGACTAGGCAAGTAGGTCAATGACGGTTCAAGGAAATAGACATTTTTTACTGCACAAATCTGTTAACATTTTCATATAGTTCTGTTTGTATACTTTTTTTTCTTTCTTTTATTTCTTTAACATCTTTATCTTCATGAAGTAATCTTTGCTTATGATTCAGTTCTATGAAATAACCTTGAATTGACAGTCATTTTCAATGGGCTGAAAATGTACTTGCAAATTCATTCAACTCCATTAGATTCACTCAATAGTTCAAGTGTTTTTGACAAACTATGTAAGTCAGTGTGTGGATTTTCATCCTTTTGTAGTGACTGCTTTACCATGTCATTTCACAAAATCTCTCTTAAACTGTGTGCATATTTGTTAATTGAAAGAAAATATGCAATGATAAATAAAATCCTTATGTGTATAAAGGGAGTTTCATACTAGTGCCAATGAGTAAATTCTTGGAGACTCAAACAAAACCTTCAATCATGTGTGTATCAACTGACAAATCAACTCATTTTATGGAATACATATTCCCAGGACCATACTTAGTTTCCTTAAAGACTCTATTTGATTTGGCAGGCATTTTGAATATAAAAAACGAAGACTAAAGAGCTTAATCTGAACATTGTTTCCCTTCCAGAACACTCAGGTCATCTTCAAGTTAGACAAAACTTTATTCGAGGCTTTTGGAATACACAAATCTAGGAACTACAACAGGAATGTGCTCTGGGACCTAATTTTCCATCATTGGATGAGATTCAAAATAGCACTTGCAATTAGATGTAATCTTTTTGCTCTATGACACCTTTCAAATTCTTCCCTGTCTTTCTGTAGGGTACATTCAAGTAGCTCTTTTTCTTTTTTTTTCTTTTCCTAATATAGGTATCAATGTACATTTTTTGTGCATATTTTGGTGAGACAAGCCATAAGAGTATGTGCAAAAATTGATTACTGTGATATGTGGTGCACCAACAGAAGTCACTCAGAGGGAGACTGCATAGGACAAATCTTATTTGTTGCCATCTTTTTGTACAGATCTGAACAAGATTGTACTCCCTCCACACTTACATCAGTGCTCTAGACAGTCACACAACTCTGACTCCACACTCCTCATTAAACCCTCAGAATGACAAATAAGTTTGTCAGTTGCTTCTTCTTTGTTCCCCTCTTCACCACACTTACGTACAGACTCTGGCAAAGTAAATTATTTGCAAAAAATGCAAAGGATATCCATATGTATCTTAATATATACATATGAAGCAGGCTTCACAACTGAACCCAAATGTATGTATGAATATGAACTGTGTTGAAATGAGTATTTATCTAGATGTTGGCCCCCAGCACAAGAAGGATGCAGAGCTGTTGGAGCAGGTCCAGAGGAGGGCCATGAATCAGAGGGCTGGAGCACCTCTCTTGTAAATAAAGACTGAGGAGCTGGGCCTGTTCAGGCTGGAGAAGAGAAGGCTCCAGGGAGACCCAATTGCAGCCTGCAGTACTTGAAGGGAGCTTATAAACAGGAGGGAGATGGACTTTTTACATGGTCAGGTAGTGATATGACAAGGGGGAATGGTTTTAAACTAAGAGAGAGAGAGAGATTTAGATTAGATGTTAGGGGGAAAATTTTCACTCAGATTGTGGTGAGGCACTGGCACAGGCTGCCCAGAGAAGGTGTGAATGCCCTATCCCTGGAGACGTTCAAGGCCATGGGCATCCTGGTCTAGTGGGTGGCCACCTTGCCCACAGCAGGGGAGTTGGAACCAGGTGATCTTTAAGGTCTCTTCTAACTCAATTTCTATTTTTTCTATGATTCTATTACATACCATCAGGGCCATAAAACATGTTGTTCTCATGTGTATTGGTATCAGAACAAGGTAGTTTATCTCCTAAATTTTAATATATTATTCAGAAAAAATAGGTTTATACAATAGAAGTTACAATTTCCTGTCTTTTTAGCTTTTACTGTATTATATCTTCTTGGACTAATTTCCAAAAGGAAATCAGACAAACTTTCTATGGAACAGATTGTCTTAATTGAGTCAGAGAAACTAGTTCAAGTAGAACAACTAATAGTGACAAGCTGTTAACTGAGAACTTGTAATTTAGTTAGGAAACAAGCAATTAGTAAAGAATTTTGTAAGGTGTAGATGCAGGCTCCTCCTTAATTATTGTGTCTAGGTTTACAGTGACAGCAAAGCACGTCTCAAAAGCTGGAACAGTCTATTATTCCTTATGGCCTCCTTCAAGAAAAAACTTCACGCAGGATCCCTTTATATATTAAAATGCTAAAAAGAATGAAGCTTTCACAAGAGCAGTTGATAGCTTTGCTGAATGCTGCAGATATGTGGACTTAAAAGAGAAAAAAGTCATACATTTAAAAGAAGTCAGTTTCTCAGAAGAGTCACTGTCACTCTGATCCAAGCATAGGCAATGTTACTAACCATTCCCAAGCCAGAAGTCCCGTACCAAGTGGCCTCAATACATGGAAGATGAGCAAAACAGAACTGAAATAGCAACAGGAGCGTTCTCATAATACAAAAATAGAGCACAAATAGAGACAAGGGAAAACAATATATCTTCACTAAGAATGGTAAAGCTGTAGAGGAGGGATCAAGATACCAAGCAACAGCTGGAGAAACTATGAACAGAAGCAGAAAGGAGGACTAATAGAAGTATCATAAAATAGGTATTTTCCTTTGAACACAGAGGCTGCCCAAGGAAGCCAGAGATAACACTGCTTTTATCAGTTTACTTTACATGATGATTTCACATTTCAAGGGAGACGATATGCAGGAAAATACAGAATTGAAGTGTCAAATTGAACAAGCCATATCATTCATTAATAATGAACTTGGGGCAATTGCTGCAGTAGTGCCAAAAAAAAAAAAAANTAACAATATTTATTCAAAGTAGGACAGCTGTGAACTGCATCACCTCCATAATAAAAGATGACTTGGCAGAGGTTGTTTAAACCATTCACAGGACAAATGCTGCATACGCTGATTACAAGAAAGACTTAATTAGCAACTCCAAGTATAGTCTGTTATCTGTATTTGTGAAAATCAAAGAAATAGATGAGGCTGATAATACAGAACCAGATAACGCTTAGTGGAGCAAAAACAGATTTAGCAAGAGCACTAAGGAAACGAGATTCTTTACCTTCTCCTGCCCAAACCACGTCATAGGATAACAGCTGACATGCAGCTGCACAGCTCCTGCAGCCACATGAACACACTATGGGTCATGCCATCAAAACACAGCAGATGCTTTAGGGCAATGACACAATGCCTCCTGTTTTATATTCACAGAAAAATACCTATGCATGGATAAAGATATTGCTGATTATACAGTAATTCTAATATCAGACATTAAATTATTATCAAGAAAAGAAGCCCCAGCAGGCTGTGGTACATTTCCACTTGCAACAGTCCTAACCAAGTTTCCAAGATACTGCTGTGTTTACTTCCCTTCCTCCATTAAGAAATATTATCAAGGGCTGACCAGGACTCATCATTACATTATTGACTTTTTTTTCCTCATGCAATGTGAGATTATTAGATTCAATTTCATGATGTTTCCCAAAGACTACAGTCACCCTTTGAGTAGGCAAGGGACAGGTACCCTAGGAAGTACGTATGTCATCAAAGACTATGCAAAACCTAAGCAAAAGTACAATACTATTTATCTTATTTAACACATTTCTAATGTACAAAAATCCACGAAAATAGAGATTTATTTGGGAAAGCATTATTTAATTTAAAGCCTACGTGAAATAATCTCACAATGATTGCAACATAGGTGTGCTGAGGAATTCACAAGAAAAGAAGTGGGAAAATTAGTATCATTGCCTGTTGTGACAGTGTTATGTACTCTCCGTCTACATTAGCAACAAATACATCGCTTAATGCTTTTGGAACAGTGTTTACACACAGCAGCCATCACTAAGCTAAGAACTTTCATTCATGGTGTTTCATGGATGATCGCTATACTCTTATGCATTAATAAGAACTGAAGAGAGCACTTCACCCACAATTCACAGCCTGGTAATGGCAAAATGCTAAAAGCACATGTAAGGCAACTGGCTCTCAAATGTCCTCCATGTCATTACAATCTCCTCTCTTTATCCAATCACTGAATAATCTAATAGCTCCTTTTCATCTGGAATGCATTCAAATTCCTTCTTGATCAGATAGATCTGAGTTGATATCTCTACCCATTTGAAAGAAATCTGTATGGACACACGCCTTCCTTGCCCTGCGGAAAATGTTTCTCTTTAATTGAACTCTTAAAACATATCCAGGCAAGAGACTGACTTTAGGTTTTAGACCTCAGAAAGGTGAATGGAGTATTACTGTCTCAAATATAAGATTTGATGTACAAATGAAACAGATATAAGAAATTTGAGAGGCAGACCCAAAGAGATGCTCATGGTTAAATCACTCTTGGAAAAGATGCACTCAAATGCCCTCAACGTGAGGAGAAGGGTGAAAAAGAACTGAGTGCA
This sequence comes from Penelope pileata, assembly GCA_013396635.1. Classification (NCBI taxonomy): domain Eukaryota; kingdom Metazoa; phylum Chordata; class Aves; order Galliformes; family Cracidae; genus Penelope; species Penelope pileata. Next base: position 197,596 of record WBMW01005595.1, read on the forward strand.
GGATCCATAGTGAGCGCTCTATCCAATTTTTTTTTGGCTATGCTTCATGCAGAACATACTCTGCCCAGCGTGCAGTAAATAATTGCCAGGTCAGACTGTGCAGAAAACCTAAAAGAGGTCCTGAGATTATTACTCCTAGTGGGTACCAGTATAAGAGAAACACTGATCTACTCACTGCTATCAAGAATTGTCTGGTTCTGGAAATTATATTGCAGAAATAGAAGACTTTCAGCACCTCTGAAAACATTATGGAAACATTAACATAGAGGATGATTAGGAGCTTGGGATCTAAATCTGAGAGTAGACTGGCAGATACACTAGAAGAGCCCCAGTTATTTGTCACTGTAGCTCTTGGCATACTGAGCTAGATTTTACTACATAAATAAATAACAGACCACAGTCCCTCAGGTGTCACCACCCATCTCCAAACTGCTAGGTGACCTTCTGCTGCAGATTTAAATGGCCTGAATGCAACATCTGCACTTTTCTTTCAAAAACTGAGCACATCCCAGTCAGAATAACAGACACAGTATGAAGAGCTTCAGTTAAAAAGTTGCTAATGGAAATTCAAAGGACATAGGAAGTCAAACACCATACTGACTTTATGAAAGCAACAATGTTCATATTAGCGAGCTGATACCAGCAACTAAGATTTACTCAGATAAAGGAAAACAACAACAAAACCCACCAACAATCAGAATACACTCATATTTGTCACAAAAAAAAAAAAAATTACATCAAAGGGAATAAACCTCTGACAAACCTGCTGCCATATGAGTTGGCTTACAGCTGACTGCATGCTTGTGGGAGGACAGCACATTTAAATAGAGCATTGCATCTTGAAAGTGATATTTACCATAAAATGGAACCTAGCACTTTGTATAGTAGTCTGTCCTGAACAGGTAAATTCATATTCTAGTATAGAATGGTAAAATATTTAACATTTCAGAAGATAACATTGAACATATTCACGAGTCATTAATTTGACACAACTTTAACTCAACTTTCAAACCTAGAGACAGCAAAATGTGAATGATTCTGAAATCAGCAGGACTCAGAACTAAGGAAAGATGTCTACTAATTTTCAATGAAGTCAGTAGTATTACGCTGATTTCCATGTGCTGGTGATTTAGTCCTTTGCTTTAGCGTACAAAACCATCTTCAGTTAAGGTCTCAGTTTAAACAGTTCTGAGAGATTTCAATTGTTTGGAAAAATCTCTTCTGAACTGTGGCTGGTTTATTGGTCTGTGTCCCTAGATAAAGACGGATTAGAGCTTTAAAGGCAGAGAGAAGCTGAGCTAAGTTAAAACTATAAAGTACTTCATCCATTTGTTCCTACAGAGGATCACTAAATGCAGTAAATCAAATGCTATTAAAATCTTGGGGGAATTGGTTCAGAGAATTTCACTAACAGAAGCATGATGCCTGCTTCTTCCATGGAGTAATACAATATGAAACAAAGACAGTGATGCAGGCCAGAGCTTTGAATGGAAGAACACAATTTTAATTTTGAAATCAAGGCAAAATGTTTAAAAGTAATTATTTTCTCCTACATATTTGGATTTCTGTGACTTAAAATAGAGTTTTTATGTCTGTTTGGCAGATAATGTCTGCAAATGCAAAGAGGTTAAGTGGTAAGTACTTTTGTGGGGCTTCAAATCTAGTGGCTAGCGATTAGCTTCCAGAAAACATGCCTCTAAAATTGTTTTATTGCTTAGTGTCTTAAAACTTCCTGACATTATAAGCACACTTAAAAAACAGTGCATCTGAGTCCTCTATCTATTGACCATTGCTGCTTTATAACTATTACGTAACCTGCTGCACTATAGTTTCTCCTTTTTTGTCTCATTCCTTCTTTTTCAAAATGAGAATAACCTCATCTGCAAATTTTCGGTGGCAGCTTGTCACTTTCTATCCAAACCTATCTTATTCCAAATGCAGATTGATGCCTCTGTAAGAAGATTTTGGAAGGAAAAGTAAATTCTAAAGCACACTTGTAGGAAATTGAACAGATTTGCTATCTGGGCTAAGAGGTGTGAGTGTTTTTTCTTGCATTGATAATACATAGATTCTCTGTGCATCTCTATTCCCTTGAGTGGAACAGGAGAACATGAGTGAAGCTTAGTAATTTTGCACTAAAAAGTATCTTAAATGGGAAACGTATCCATCCTGGGCTAGTATAGTGCTTTATGTGGGAAAGTGGCTCTCCAGCAGCTGAGCTATCAACACCAAATAATGATTTTTGCTGGAGCATCCCACTTTGGGTAGCTTTCATACGGTGAAGATGACTAGAGATTGACTTTAGATGTTCCAGATTACAGAAAAGGAGCCCATCCTATTGATTAGTTAGAATTTGCACTTAACAACTGCTGCCCCAGGTTTTCAAGACCATTCAGATTCAGCCAGAAGAACCAAGGGCCAGACTCCACATGCAAACAAAAGACTTGTTCATGCATATATAACACAGGTGGGAAAAGGAAGGAGGGGAAAGCTTGTTAACCTCTAAAAAATTGTCCTGCAAGCTGCTCTGAGAATATAATTTTATGTTTCATTTCCTTTAAAAAATTGCAATTGTACTTTGGGAATAGGAAAATTGATTCTCACTCATATCTCCTTGGGAGAGATACTACTGACATTTACTGACATTCTCCAGGCATAGATAACAGAGCCATATCTCCTAGGGACTGCTCCAGTTGCAGTAGCCTCTACAGATCTGCTTCACAACCTGCAGGGATATTTTCTCCAGTTTGTCAAACATTCTTCTACCTACTTTCTAGACTAGTCAGACAATGTTTAAACTTCCTTTTGCTCACCATATTAGGCAAATACACTCTAACACTATCCATAATGAGTGAGTACCCCTCACTGTCCCAACTATACTAAATCACTACCAAAATATCCTGCAAAGTCACATACTCACCAATGGGAATATATTCAAACTAGAGAACAAGTGTAGATTCATGTCTCGGTTATTGATCCCACTTTGATTCCTCTAAGGTAAGCTTATCCAGAACTATCTGGGAAGAAAATGAGTCCCAAAATGACTTGCTTTTTTTATTTAAAAAATAAAAAAATAAAAGAAAAAAGAAAGCTATAATACTTAGTCTTTCCTTATGAATTATGCAACTGTACTGTATTGGTAGTATACAGTACAGCTAGTATTTACCCCACAGCTAGTGAAGAGTCATGCCACACATTTTTGATGAACTAGTCTGGGAGGTTCATTCCATGAGAAGATACAGAAGCAGTTTAGGCAAGCGCTAACTACCTGGGAACTAATTAAGGCAACTAAGCCCATTTAGGCCCTTCACTTACAAAAGGTATTAATCTCACAAAGGAGAGAAACAAAGAGAATTTTGCTGGCCAAAAAGTAAGTCACAGCTCTGGGGAAACACAGAAGCAACCTTGAATACTTCAGAGTTTTTTATTTTGGAGGAGGATTTCTATTTGCCACTGTTCAAGAAAGAGACAGGGCTACAGACATTTACGTGTCTGGTGTCAAGCTGGATAAATCCAAAATCCTTGTAATAAATCCCTAACTGCAAAATGAGTTTAAGCCTGAGATTTGAGTGAATTTTCTTCTTGTTCTGCTTTTAACTTGCTTGAAATGACAAAAAAAAAAAAAAAATCATTGCAATCCAGATGAAGAGAAATAGGATTATAGCAACAGAAGAATGAATATACAAAAAGCTAATAAAAGGATCTTAAAAGTATGTAGCTACATTTGACTGTGCAGTGGCATTTTTCTTGGCATTTTAGTAGTGTTTGCCAAGGGTCAAGTTTAAATCTGCTTTGCATCTCTTGTATCAGAGAACATTTAGGTTGAAAAACTTTCCAAACAGACTGTGGGATGACTATATGGAAAGGACAGTAGGAAGGACATACAGGATTAGTAAAGTAGGCAAAAATTTGAGATGTATTGGTTTTAGTAGCTTACATACCTTCTTACTTACTTCATACTACTTACTTACTTAAATAGGTTGTTCTCTGTACTGATTCACTAATTTCCCAGTCAATGGGAAATTTCCGCTTCTTTCTTGTCTTCTGTCACTTGGCTACTGGAAGAAGGGCGTCTGATCAGACTTGCTGCACTAAGGGAACAGGCTCACTCTTCAGCACGTGGTCGAACTGGTAACTCCATCTGTTTTGCCACCAGAGAGGAGGACGTCAGCAAGCGGAACGAAGATTGGAACAATTTATCTCGCTTTCTGAAACGCTCAGGAAGCATTTGGAGCCAAGGCCATCTGACAGATGTCTGTTTTGCTCAGGACTAATATCAGTGATCAGTATGGTGTAATATGTGTTTCTGCACTGAGCTCCCAATGACCAGCTGATATAAGATGCTCTTGCAGGTAGATCAGCCCATACTTACCTTCCTAGTCAAACAGAACCATGATTATTATTAAGTATAACACAGACTTTCAAAATCTATCTTGTAAATGTAAAATACAAGTCTATACTTACATTAAACTATATTACTGAATGCCATAAAATGCTATTATTTAAATCTATAGAGAATTAAAAATAATTATGGGGAAGTTGTGATTCTAGCCTATTATGTTCATACAAACATTAAAGAAATTTAAATAGTAAAATGCTTTTTCTTTTAGTAACTACCAAATACTAAATCTTGCACAGGAAAACATCCAGTCAAAACATCTTACTCCAGAGCTGACTTAAAATATGACGTATCTCTTGGCAGCTTCTTAATGTTCCTCAGAATTAATACATTTCAATAAATGCCTGCAGTGGATGGATTTCTAATGACGTTAATTGACTCTGACATTTTGGTTGTATTTTCAGCCTGTGCTTTATGTTATTAACATGGGGTTTTCCCTTGTTATGCTAAGGAAGTTAATACAAAATGCATTTATCCAGATAGATATATGCATTCAGGTTTCTGCATAACTGAACAGCTTTTCCTCCAAAGTACTTCATACATCTAGTTCATTCTCTGTGCTCACAAACAAACACTGCAAATATTCTTCTCAATGATAGAATGTTACTGAATCTATCTGCCACACCAGATCTGGTAATGCTCATCTAGAATAAACACTTGTTTTACTCTAAAGAAAGACAGAAGGATAAATCTGTACAGATACAGATACATAAGAAGACACTGGAAACACTGTCTAGCAGAGGGAAATTTGACACTCACAGGATACAGAATCAAGTCCAACTTCTGACACTGTTTTACTGTCCTATTTTCCAAAGATAATGTTCCTTTCTTATTTCATTCTCTGTATTTGCAAGACACAGATAATGGGCTCTATTGTTGAATGGATATATAATAAAAGAGCAACTCATACTGTGAATGACTTGGGACAAGTGATATGAGGCATGACAGTATGAGTTTAATTTGTCCTGAAAATATCTGAGTTACTCTGTGAAACTAATCTTAGTTCAATAAAAATACTTATATAAGTACAGGCTAAAAATGCAGTGTAACAGCCAGTAAAAACTGCATTGCTTACAAGTTCTAGATTCTGTTCAGCCCCTTGGGCTCTGTGTAAAGTCATGCTGCTGAGTTGTATCAAACTCCTGTAAACAAGCACTTAAAAGTGTTATTGCAGCTTTAACTTTATATTGAGACCACTGTACCAAGTACAATGGTAGCATGAATGTTTTGTTGGTGGTGTATACATCTAACCAGACCATCCCATATCAGAGAAACTGCAGGCCTATTCTTCCTGTTAAGTCATAAGTAAATCTCCCAGTCAGTTCAAGAGGAAGAAAACAAGACCCTGTAACAATAAAACTGAGAAATGACATATTCTACGTCAAAAGATGCTACCTCGCAAGGCCCAATTCTGACTTTAGTCATCTTGCCAATTTCTACTAGGAAAGGCTTTGAGGACAGGGATGATACTTTATGCTTCATGTGCAAGACAGAAAACTGGGGCAGCAATGACTGAGCCATAGAGCAGAGGGAATAATTCATAGTTAATAATTTATAATAGCTTCCTTTCTTCCTTTCTGAACAGTTGTGAAAGAGCATTTTCCTTTCAGCTGTGAAAGGCAGTGGCACACTGGGTCACTCAAGGTGAGGAAGAGGCCATAATGTACTTTGCACCAATGGAGCCTGCCCTCTTGCTCAAGTCCTTCATGCACAAATCTTTGCTGCATGGTCTGCAGCCATTTGGGTTTGCTAGTTTGTGACACACTGAGGTTGACATGCAGGCTATAAAGCACCCGAGGAACTGTGGCTCTCTGTTGCATGAGTGTAAGATCCACAGGCCTGGATTCAGGTGTTCGTAAGGTAACCATCATCTTCATGAGACTCAAACGTACTACATGATACAACTCTGAACAGGTTGAGATTCGTTTAAATATTCATAGTATAATAATACTATCTATTTATTCCTTCAGATTAACCAAACCGTGTAAATAAACTTAGTAGTAGTGCAGTTAATAAACCGTTTATTGCAAGTATAGAATAACCAGAGACACTGAAAATTAATTTGGTTTAGATATTTTATTATTTAGCTGTAGCAACAAACAGAAATAGGTCTTTTGTTCAATGCGCTGTATCATCTATGTGAACAAAAATCTTACACGAAAGGTGTTATGTTGTAAATTTCCCATTCTACAAATACTTCTGACCACGTCTGGTGATATTGTAAGACCATTTTGACTCTGCATTAAGTTACAAATACATAAAATGTTTGTAGACTGTGTATTTGATACGCACTGTGCATTTGATGATGATGATGAGACATGACTGTAAGGGGGAAAGAACAGGAGATTAGAGGCAAAGTATTGCAGCTAGCACATAACCACTAGTCACACTTTCTGTTTTGTTCTCTGCAGGGCAGAGTAAAACACAGAACTAATAGCTTATTGTCCATTTTCAATAATTGCATATTAGAACTCCAAGTATGACTTTCACTGGTATCATCCACTATTCAGTAACAACACATATTTTAAGCAGCCGCTCAGTAAATTAATTTCCTATAATATTCTTGCAAAGTGAGCACAAAATGAGTTACAATATTGCCATGGAAAATTCAATGTTTCATTTAAATAAATGTTTGCAGATTTCAGCCCTCATTATCTGCTTAGCTATACTCATCTGCAAATAGAGAGCTTATAAGTATTGCCTATTTTGAGCACCAAGAGTTGAAATTTTAGTTCAGATTTTTTAAGGACTGAATGTCCTTAAAGGAATGGGAAGAAGAGAAACATAAAATCCTGAGCTTTCAAAAGTCTAGGTTTTCTAACTCTTTCATGTATACAAAAGTAAATGTATCTTTAAATTCATCGATATTCATATTAGAAATATATGCATGTGTAGGTACATTATATATATAAAAATACACCAAAAAAGCAATAATAGAATTTCCATTAAAGACCTGTAATAACTGATCCATTCTAATCAGGTTGGAAATTTTTTTGAGAGACGTAGTTATGGAACAGCTGCAGAGAAGACAAAACAGGCTTGACTCCTTAAATATAAAGACACAGTAAGGTCATGGCAAACACCCTATCACAACATTAAAAACCAAGACAATGTCAAATGGTTATAGTAACCCGCTGGTTGCTCCGAAAGCAATGCCTCCTATTTATTTCCATGACAACAGACTTATTTCTACAACAAAGAGCACAATAACACTATTTGATAGAGCAAATTATCAGCTACAAAACACTATTTCTCAACATAGTCACCACTATTAGACAATTTACACAGATCTGCAGATAGAGATGCTCTTCATTCTGTGGTGTGACAGCTGTGCATGGCTGTACAGAACATGGCTTGTCTTTTACATCACTGTCACCACTGCTGAAACGCACCATCCACCACCTCGTTGCGCTCACATCCACTGTTTGGTCTCCAAAAATGTTCAGCAAGTGTCATTGAATATGCATAGGGGTTATGTTTTCAATGACACAGCTTTGCTTCATCTGCACTTCTATGTCAGACGTCAGTTTGTCAGACTGACCCTCTGCTGCCACCAGCATTGTTGCCCCATAGCAACACAGTGTAACGGAATATTGGTGGGAAGGTTCAACCTCTACTGCCATACCACCAACATCTGCCTCTGATGTCGTGGACCAACATAATAAAATAGGAAGCATTACTTTTGGAGCAAACCTCCTAATATACATACAATTGTTTAAGCAATGCAGCTCAGTAAAGCAACACCAAAAGGTTAAAATGAGAGTTTCCTGTTTCATTTCATCACTGAGGTTATTTGTTTCATCCTTAGACTGTATCTGCATACTGATTTGATGACAACTCACAAGCCCGCACAACATCAACAATGTCTCTGATTGCCATTTCATCCTTAGAGCAACTGGTGTGAACACCATGAGATGACAATTCTTGTTACTGATAAAATGGAGTTTGCATACCCAATTAGATAAGCTAAGTGGGAATTCTAGTTTTAGAAAGATAGTCTTTTATCCAGTGGCTTCATTTCGATTATCTGAAGGTAAGCATCTTTGACACAGTGGTATGTGACAGTTTTTCACATAGTGGGTGCATGGTATTGTTTCCTCCTGTTATATGAAGAAAAAGAGAATGCGATTGTATTTCCTCAAGGCGTGCAGAAACTAAGAGGAAAATGGGGAGATTCACTTCCCCACTAATCACATTGCCATAAATGCAAAATCAGAGAGACACGGTTTAAATTCAGGTCAGGCAGATTGGGTTTAGGAGAAGCTATGATACACATTTTACATCATCAAAGTTGGGAGAAGAGTAAGCTTTATAAACTGTGTGAAAACAACAAAAACAATTTACACGCAATTCCTTCTTTTCTTCCTCTGAAAGCTAATAGATATATTTTACAACAGAGGAGGTTCTAGGTGACCTCATTAAACTGAAATTCTGAATTTATTCTCATATCTGATTACACACTCTTTATACTCATATATATACTTTCTTTGTACTCATATTTGGGCACTTACTACACCAATGAACTTTTCTCATCTCTCTCCCTCTCCATTTTCCCTTATGTGTTTATTTGCCTTAAATTTCATTTATTTTTCCTTTTCCTCCTCAGAACTCCCTCTCTATTTGCTCCCAATTATCACGAAAAAGTGATATATGGTCAAGATCTTTACCGACAAGATTTCCAGCACCCTCCATCTAAGTGTTGGGTACAAAGTATAGGGATAGCCATGACTCTTCTGCCCCTCTTTTCCTTTTCAGGTCCTCCACCTTGTGAAGGGCCCTTCATTTCACCAGTAGCAGCCTTCATAGGACAATCAAACTACTAACTTCTGTGGTCCGCCTTCCTGAAAAGTGATCCCAACAGGGTAAACAATTACCTTCTCAGGATCAATTGTGAGCATTTGCCAGGTGTACACAGCAGGGATCTCTAGAAAGTCCCTTAGTTGCTCTACAGTTGTTACTCTGTTGTGAATGTGACAAACCACTGGAAAGCCACAGGATCGGAAATCTGAATTTAAAATAAGTCACAATCCCACTGCAATAATTTTGGCCAAATGTGGGGGAACATGCACTCAATTCCCTTTAGAATATTTTTAAATTATTTGCTGTAATAAATTATATATATATTTTATCTCTTGTTGTAACAAATTTAGCTTACCTGTGATCCACAGAGACATGAATTATGTTTAATTTAAATTTTGATGACATTTCTAATTGTCCTAATCAAAATTGTTCCTATTTGACAAATGTTTAGTCTTTTATTTTAAATGAAGCTTAAAATTAAAACCTTTCTGTCATTATTTTTACACGAGTATAATTGTTGGTTTCATTAATGTCAGCACAACTCAGAAATTGAGTTTTAGATGAGTTGAGCTTCTTTTGCTGACTAAATTTGCAGCAGCAAAGCATAAAGCGTTTCAGGCTCTTCAGTAGCACAGTCTTTTTATTATTTGTTGTTGGGAGACCGATAGTTTTAAAAACAAATAGATACATAGACCTCAATACGTTTCTTTTTTGTAATCTCTCCATGCGTTGTATTGAGGAATTTCAGTGCATAAGAAAATCAGCAGGCTTCATAAAGATTTTTGTCACTTGGCACTTGAAAAACATGCACAGTACCATATACCTAAATTGTACAGCTGTTACAATTACACAAGATTGTTTCTACAATTAAGACATACAATATCCCCAAACAAACAATACATGTGTATATGTATACAACATATATTTGTGTATTTGTATAAAATAGATATTTTGCAGGAGGAATTGAATTGCAGTAGGAATTCTGCAGTAGGTGTTTCATGGCATGTGACAGTTCTCTGAGTGAAATTAAATGCACATCACAGAACCACAGAATTGTAGGGGTTGGAAGGGTCCTCTAGAGATCATCGAGTCCAACCTCCTTGCCAAAGCAGGTTCTCATCTGTTGCACGTTGCCCAGTTTTCAGTTTGGCACTAAGTATGCAGTCACAGTTGGAAAATCAGTATGTGTGACATGCCTTTCACCTGCCATGAAGTGCTGAACTCCCTCCATCGTTTTGTATACACAATTTGTAATTCATTTAGTTCTCATACAAGGTATTCCAAAATAGTTCAGTAAAATGATTACTATTAACAGTACTGGATTTAAAAGCAATGAAAAATGAACCTACTTTTAGAAGCTTTTATATGCTCTAATTTCCAAACCTGTAGCCTACAGCACAAGATGAATTAAAATTATGTATGAGATTCTGTATTTTGAGTCTCTGATGTGACTTTTATGAACTGACTTCTGGAACAAAAAGGATTGTATGTATGATTTAATCCTATCAAAGTCAATTGTAGTTTCTCTTTTCTACACTGGGTTAAGAGAAGTTTCATGCAATAGCATACAACTATCTAATATCTATTACATGAGATGGAAGGGATGTTGACTTAGGGGATACAATATAAATATCTCTGCATCAGCAGATGACTTCAATCCTGAGGCCATATTTCACTTTTAAGTCCATTGTCTTTTGTATGTCTTACATAGAAAGGAGTATTTTAAAGATTTCTTCTTGCTCTCACAGAACCACCTCAGATGCCAAACAGCTTTACAATACTACCAAAATGTCTTGACAGGTTTTCCTAAACTATTACCTTAGGTCAAACTATAATAAATGTTAAAAGGAAAGAGGAATATATTGAAAGATACTGTAAGTAAAGATGAGATGGAATTGCTTGCTTTTCTCTTACAGCAATAAAAGGAGCTTAGAGTACTATCTTAGGATAAAATCTTAATTTTTAGACAGTTAAACTTAGAAGAAATGCATCTCACCCTGCAATGTGCCTATAGAGAGCCTCTGCAGCTCTCTTCAGTTCCCATCCAGGGCTGATTCTTAAGTGAGTAATACTTCATATTGCTGACAGTATTCATTATAACCTTACAGTGTCATTTGATGGGCATACGTCATCCCAATAATTACTTTTTTGCTTTATTTGTACACTTCAAATACTTAAAGCTTCATTGAACAATAATTCTGTAGTGCATGCACAATACACAGTACTAAAAAATATTAGGATTTCTTATTGCCACTGGTAATAAAAACTACTCTTTACAATTTATATCAATAAACCTGCTTTTTCTTTCATACTTGTTTTCCTGAGCAATACAGAAAGGCAAGCTTTTCTGCTAGATACTGGCATATCATTAACTGGAGGAAGTAGCATATGGACAAATGTGTTTAATTTTTACAATTTAGACCCAAATTGTATTGAAGACCTAACATAGCGTACTTCGATCACTGTGGGAGATATAAGTAAGTATATAAAAGTACAAATTAATCTTACTTACACAGTAGGAGAAAGATTTTATGTCAAGGAGTAAGAGCTACAGGAGTACAATCAGAACACTTATTAGGTTATTATATATATATTAGTCGTACTGTAAAATATGGAGAGAAACATAAGCAGTACAAAAACAGAGGTAATCAGAGTCCAAGACACATAAGTTTTCACATAACCATTCCAAAACTAATGCAGATATGCTGGATGGCTCTTCAAGTGAACACTTGTTCAAGAGTATAACATTAAACATGTAAAAATTACTATAAGAATCAATGACTAATAAAAAGACTAGCTTTCTCAATTACGGACTTAACCGATCAGTATTCCATAAAGCTGCAAGGTAAGCATGTACATTTTACTTCAGATAACTATGGTTTTCCCAGTTGCTTAACATACTCTGCAGATTCCTTTCCTAAGACAACACACACTGTGGTCATGGTCATGTTTATGGATGTGTCTTTACCTGAAGAATCATGAATTTTAAAATCAGGTCTTAGTTCTTCAGCAAGAATTCTGTATGAAACATTCCTGTGCTCACAAAAAAACCCTGCTAAAGCTCATGGTACTCACAGGGACAGTAAATTTTATATTAGTCATCACTACAGATTCAAACCCAAACAGAGGGTATAAATTCAAATTTTATCACAGAAACCTGTATCACAGACTACGCTAATTAAAAACATGTTTTGAAAACTCTACTGCATGTAGTAAAACTGGGTTTCATGACCTTTTTTCTGCAGTTTTTCAATGAGAAAATCTGCAAGTGCTTTTGGGTCAAAACCATTAATAGCTTTGGCTGAAAGGGGAAATTGTTTAGACAGTTCCTAGGTGAGACATTAGTTATTTATTGTTTTGAAATGTCTTTTTGGTTTGCTAAGTACCAAAATTAGGGAAAATTTAAAACATCATATGAAAACCTGAAATGAAGTGTTTCCAGCAAAATTATATGAATAACTTAATTTGTTTTCATTCTTATATTTCTGTGGCACAATCATACATACAACAGTTGCTTGTTTGTTTTCTTTTCAATTTCTCTGGTCAGCCAGTGAAGTGAAAAAAAAAAAAAAAACAACAATTATTTCCAGTTCTACTACCAACCATAAATTTCTTAATTTGAAAAACTACTTGTTTGTCAACTGCACACCCAATACAAAACAAACTAAATAAACAAACAAACCAGAGAAAATCAGAAAGAAACAAGTCATCTGTCATTACTGTTTTACCATGGAATATGCATTCAGCTAAAGGAAACTTTCTCAGATCAAAATTAAAATGGCATAAGCATGTAATTTTCTTACTTTTGTATGTGTATACATGTACAACTTTTTCCTCATGTCATTTATATTTTTCTTAGAGTCATGCTATTTATCTTCCACCAAAGCAAATGACAGAATCTATTTTTTTCAAACATAACACTGGATTTTTTTTACTTCCTATAAGACTGAGTGCATTTAACCAAACATGGTATTTAGGCTTTCTATATGTGATAAAATATAACAGAAAATTATGAGTTTAGAAGAAAGAAAAACACACGTCTGGTCTGATATCATATCTTAAAAAAAAAATCTTTATTGATCTTTGTTATTTTTAGTCAAAAATAAGAGAAAAAAAGATTATTAATAGCAGAAAAAAGTGTTGTTTTTTTTTTTTTTTTCCTGTCAGAAGATTTCTTCAATGGCACAAATGATATTAACCATTACTTCTACTTTCGAAGTAACAATTTTTCATGATATACCAACAATAGTAAAGGTATTAAAATTCTTCTTCCAGTTACACAAGTTTAAATCCAAGTAAATCTGTTTGCTTCAGTGGATTTAATCAGACTTGCACCAGTGTAAAGTGGAATGAATGTGGCTTGCAAGAGGAAAATCAATCCTTGCTGAATTTTCCTGCCTAATATTGCATGTAGAATACGAATTCTGCTCATTTTTGCACTGATTCATATATGGTAAATTAATTCTAGGAGAATTTTTCTATAATTTTAATTATTTTTTGTAGTTATAATTTTGGATTGATTTTATTGTATTTTAAACATTGAAACACTTGATATTTTAGCTCGTTTTTAGCTTTTAGTGCCTTACATATATATTAGTTAAAAAGAGAATTATTTTGTCTGGCATTACATTAATTCAATGACCAGAAAACTAATATCTATTATTTATATGGCATATCACAGATCAATACATCTTGATGCTGACTTAGAAAATCCATTTACACTTAGGCAGTTGCACTCTGAGCTGTAATTTTACCCATTTGGCAGCATAAGGAAAGCATATAAACAATTCAAATAGCATCTTTTGCTTGATAGTACGAAAATTAATAGGAATGACAAACAAGGGATTTAATTTAATAATTATGACCCACTCTAGCACCTTCACGGGTGGTAAATAAGAACTTGCTCTTGTGAGGTGCTTTACATTCTTAGATGTCATTAATTTCATTAGGAGCAGGAAGTAAACAGCTGTTTTTAGGATGTGAGCATCAGTAGCTCAAAATAGGTTACTAATTCCCTGAGTTTGAATTGTTAACATATTTAAAGCTGGTTCATTCACTGTCTGGTCTTCAAGGTCTGAACACACTTAAACATTTATGAAATATGTCACTGAAAATATGTCATTTGAAAAAGTACTAAAAGTTGCCCAAGGGCCTCAATCACAAAATGATATGGCAGGAAGAAATAGGAGGAACATAACTGCAGATTATCCCTTGAATATTTTCATAGAATAGAAGGAAATTGAATATTTGGTAGAATAGAAATGAATAGAACGGAAGTTTTCAGAGACTAGAAAAACTGTTTTTTTAAACTGCAGTTCTCCCAGTTCTGTAAGTTACAAAGAACAGGGACAGATTTATCTTGCAAATACTGAGCTCTATCCCTAAAGAAACTTAATGAATCTCTGTAAAATCTTTCTTGTTTTAACAGTAACATACAGTGATAACATAAAGTAACAATATCATGCAAAGAAATTTTGTTTTCAGGATAACATTAACAACATAAGAATATTTAAATATTCTACACTTGCAAGTAGGGGAAAAATGGCTGTTACCTTGTTCGTCACTTCTTCTGTGATCTCTTTTTCACATTCACTTAAGTTGCTATATGCGTGTCTGACAGCTTCAGGATAGCCAGACAACTCCCCAGAATATAGGAGGTTGCATCAATTAACAGGTTTCCACAGGTATTTTTTTTTTTTTTACTCATGTTTTATGTTTACCTGTGTGACCTGTTGTAGGGAACCTGCTTTGGCAGGGGGGTTGGACTCGATGATCTACAGACATCCCTTCCAATCCCTGCAATTCTGTGATTCTGTGATTAAGCATGTTATAGTGCTGTAATTCAAAGGTTCATTTACACAGCAGCAATTAGTGCATGTCTTGAGGGTTACTCCCGGGCTCTAAGAGACGGCTTTGTGGGAATGCCACAAAAGTTAGCAGGTCCTTTACAAGTTAAAGAACTTTTTTTTCCTTCCCAGTGACTAATAACTACTCTTCTCTTCTTAGTATTATTATGATAATGAATAACCTATACTGTACCTGTTTTGTATAAAAATGTTCTTTTAAACTTCCATTGCATCATATCCACCCATATACACATGTACACATGCAGGTCTATTTTGTAATATTCTCCTGAAAACCCCACAAACTAAAATGTCCTTCACACTGAGTAGGGTCTAAATGGGATATGCCACCAAGAGCCGTTGTTTAAGAACAACTGCTGATCTAAAGACACCTCTGGCTAGTAAAACATTGATCAAATGACTACAGTTTTTTATTTTAGTAGCTATGGAAAAGCTGCAGAAGGATTTGCTTCATACTCCTACTTCTTAATTGTAATGCTCTGTTGCAGATCAGGGGCATGGTAGCCAGGCAAGAGTAACCCCTCTGTTATTCCACGTGTGTCCAGATCTTCCTTTTCTACAGTAAATTGGCTAGAATATCTGAGAATTAACGTACCAAAATAAGGAGAGATGGCAATTTGCAGCCTGGTTTTCTAGGTAATTGAGTAAATTTCCAAGTAAATTGAGTGAATGCAATCATTTCCCATGTCAGTCTGTCTGTCAAACTCACAGTAAATTCTGGAACATCATTTCAGAGGGCTAAAGAGCCTAAAGATAAGCAGTTTTTATAATTTTATGAGAACTGGGACGTGGATGGAGAAAAGACACCCTATTATTAATCCTTGTGAAAGGGGCTAATGAGATCACCCTTTCTTAGACATCAGAGATAGGAGAGAAACCAGACATCATTAGTTATGCTGCACACAGAAGTACCCAATTTTTTCAAACCTTTCCATGTTATATTATTTTCTGCTCTAATTGCTAGAACTGGAGAGTGAATTGGAGGAGGATGGTATGGATTTGGAAGGGGTGACGACCCATCTAGACAACATTTCCACTCAGTATAACAGATAAAACTAGACAAATAAGCTCATTGTGAAAAATATGATTGGTTTGCCGAGGCTGAGGAGAGCAGATCAGAAGACACAAACTGACTTTGACCTACAGCAGATCTCTCATTGATTCTGGGACCTTGAGATGTACAAGCTGCTTGAAGTTGTTTACTTTAACAGAGCTATATTTACAGAATTACAGAATCATAATGGTTTGAGTAGGAAGGGACCTTAAAGATCATCTAGTTCCAACAGCGGGCAGGGCTGCCACCCATCAGATCAGGCTGCCCAAGCCCCGCCCAACCTGACCTTGAATGCCTCAGGGATGGGGCATCCAGAGCTCTGGGCAGCCTTTGCCAGTGCCTCACTACCCTCTGAGTAAAGAATTTCCTCCTAACATCTAACCTAAAACTCCCTTCCTTTAGCTAAAAGCCATTCCCTCTTGTCCTATTGCTGTACACTCTGACAAAGAGTCCCTTCCCATCTTTCTTGTAGCCTCCCTTTAAGTACAGGAAGGCCACCATAAGGTCTCCCCAGAGAAATGTCCCTACTGCCTAGTGTTTCACTCTTTCTTTTGGAATAATGTAGAGCATACAGACTGGAAAATTTAGGGCAATTTTCAATTGCAATGTTTTGATTTTACAGCTGCTTTGTCCAGACAGTACTAATACCCCAACATCTAGTCCAATTAACACATTTCTCAGGACTTGTTATTTTCCCATTCCTATACCCTTCTTTATTTCCACAGGAAGAAAACTGGTGTTAGATGTTATGAAGAAATGCTAGTTTGTATATTTTTCAATTTGATATTTTTAAATTAAGTTCATGCAAAAGATCATCTGGATAATGCTTCACTATAGTAGACCAACTCCTCGACATTCTATTTCATCCTTTGTTTCTGCTCGTCGTTTGGATTCAACATTCACTGCAGCATTCCCACCAGGACAGCCACAAACATTTTATTCCCTCCCTAAATTGGAGAAGCTGCTTGCTATAAAAGACTGCTTTCTCATTGCAGTTTATGCAATTAGAAAGCAATCATTAACATGAAAGGTTTCTACTTCCTGTTCCGAACTGGGGCTGTTTCCTGTTCTGTGAGGGCTATTAGCAATTACTGGCATAAAAGGTGCTCCTTTAGGCAGCTCTCCAGATATTCTCAGGTTTGAAGAGAAACCAGCTCCATGCCAGCCTGCCTGACCTCAGGCTTCTCCCTCTGCTAAGAGCTGGCTGGACTAAGGAAGTCATTTGTAATGCACAGTAGTAACTTTATTCAAGCTACTAACTTCAGAAAAATCTTCTAGTCTCATTTGTGCCAGTGAGCAACACATTGTATCTATTAACTATGTTTTTGCACGTTTATCCCTTTCACACAGGATTCCTACAAAGCCAGAGATTTGAAGTAGTGGAAGCTTTGCTGGAACAGAAACCAGTTACTGAAATTGGGTAGGATACCATTCCAGTTGCTGTCAGAGCTGTACTACCCCTCTTTGGGTACTCTCCACATAAGGTACTAAATAGCAGAGCCAATCTAGTAACAAAGCAGTTTGGAAAGGATTTGCAGGATAAGAGAGATGGGACTAATTAGGCAAGGAGCCATTGATCACTGTGAGGCTTTTGCAGGAGCGGAGGAAAGTGGCTGACATCCAAATCCTACATTTCCTGGAATACAAAGAAAAAGGAGTATATCTAAAATGGTAACGTTTAGATACAGCTTGAAAGATTGCCATGCTACAAGTATGTCACAGATTGAAAATGAAAGCAAAAAAATAAAAGAAGTAAACTGTGAAATCAAAAAAATTACTCATTTTTATTTTGTTTTGGCTGATACATCATATTACCATACAATTTGTTTTCTACCCGAACAGATAACTGCAGAACACAGAGAAAAATCTGCTAGCAAAATATATATAAACATATATATATACTTAAAGATTGATATTTTATATATAACTCTCCAAGAATTGCCAAAATCCACTACAGAGGCTCAAATAAGAAAAGTCAAAATGGGAACTCCTGAGAAAGAAAAGCATTAATTTTACCAAATTTCATTTACTTATCTACATTCTACACAAATTTACCGCAATTTCAAAATCTTTAGCAATATTGCCCATGTTAATTAAAGCAGCAACAAATACAAAGGACACTGACCTTTTCCTACTTTCTTCAGTTAACATTATGTATCTATTCCATCAGGTATCATCCCAGTTGAGCAATAATTCTGTAATTTCACTGAGCACATGACTAAGATGACTTTTTGCAAGTATAAGTAGACAGAGAAGAATAGTAGGCTCAGGCTCAGGCTTTCCAAAATTGTGCAAATTTATTGTGTCCTTCAAGACTTCATAACCACCCTAGTAGAGTCTGTGTCATTTACAGCTACATTGGGTCACAGACTCCCCATGTCCCTTTCAGTATTACTCCCTGTGGATCAGTTCTTGTTTAGCAATTCTGCAGCTGTCTTTGATAAATATATTTCCAAAGAAATTTCTTCCCTGCTGAGACACTTCATTTACCTTTTCCAGTGCTGTAAGGATGAAGAACTTAATAATTTCAATTTAATGTCCAAAGTGTGATTCAGGGCCTAAGCTAAACTTCTATGTTTTATTTACATTTCAAATCACATTGTTCCTTAGCCAAGCTTTCCTCTGAATAAAGAAGGAACACATGAAGGAATGGCCATGACTGAATCACAGGCTATGACTGCTGCAGATACTTCCTGCCTGTTGCAATCTGTTTTTCCTACGGATATGTCTTTCAGAGAAGCTTAGAACACAAATCACATCTTGACATGTATTTTACCAAATGGCTCAGGAAAATTATGAGACTCCTATTTTAACTGGATCTGAGCACAGAAAAAAGGCAAATAGAAGCACCAAACTCTGCAACTTTAAAAGGCCAACTACTCAAAGCGGCACTTGGCATGCACTAATACACAGACTTGCAAGAACCAAATACTTTACTAGAACCTCTCACTTCACATGAGGAGATAATGTTTCTAATCTATTCTATACATTCAAAGAGGGGTTTCTTCGTGTTTTCTTGTTTTGGTTTGGGTTTTTAAGTGCTTGGGGAGTGAGACGTATCTGATGACAAGAGATTCTGCGTATGATTAGGAATGTGGCTACAGGGACACAGAAAAAGCTGGCAAAAAGCATGCGTTTCAAAGACTTTGCAAAGTGTTTCAGTGCAACCAGGAGTACGAACTCAAGTAGTTAATTAGTTTTCTGCATTAATCCACTTGGCACTTGAAGCCTGGTTGTATTCCCACTGACTCAGCAGACTAGGCTCAACCTGTCAGTCTAGTCCTAACTTAAAGTCCCTTACCAACACTCTTCTAAGTTAAGGACCACAGTCATCCCAGAACGCCTTTTATACTCAATGGATACCTTCCTATATACACTCAGACTGTATCTCAGACTGGATTGCTCTCTGGAGTTGTTTTTCTTACTGTCAAATGTAGGAAGTTAGGGTGAATAGGCTCTTAATTAGGTATCACAGGTGCCTAAAGCTAAATTGGTTGAAATTGAGCCTCATTATATAGATGAAATAACTATTCCTTTGAAGATACAATATGAGAGAAAACATGAATTTAAAATAAGAAATGTGTATTTATCTAAAGTTTAAATGTTTTTATTTACCATTTCGTTAGTGGGTAAAATATCCCTAACTTCAAGAGGAATTCCCAGTGCTTAATATGACTAACACACACTTTAATAGAATTAATATTTTCTGTAATACTCTGTACATCAAGAAAAACACATACAATTACCAAATTGGTATTTGTTGGTTTAGAGGAGATAAAGTAAAAATCTTTGAGATAAAGTCATCCTTTTTGGAAATCTGTGAGGTCTTGAGATCATTCCAAGTATCTACTCAAACTCACCTTAAGCAAAAGAGAAACCACAGTGGTGATAGCTCTGTCATCTTTTCTCTTCCATCCGCTAAGTCCATAATAAATGCACTAAAAACCTTTCTACAGATGTAAGGGATTTTTTTTTTTTTTTTTTAAGATTAATGCTGGCTATACTTACTGTCAGGTTGGCTTTGGAATTTAAAAGAAATGGTGCGTTTTCTACACTTCCCCCACAGTATGTCTTAGTCTTTGATGAGTGGGAGGTAAATCTTGGGTCCAAAGCAACCAATTTGTCCATACAGGAAGAAGGACAACAAGCACATGCACAGCAGAGTGACGTGAGCCTATTTTAGCAAAATTCCAGAAAGATGACTTTCTGTCATTGAAAAATTATGCTCATATCAAAAATCTCCTGTTTATTCTGTCAGGGCCACAGTACCAAAAATAGTGAGATTTAGACAAGACAAATATCAGAAGGCAAGGAAATCGTGACCTATGAATACATATGTGTGCATTAATTACATGCCTGACCAGAGCACCATCTTTTTTTAATTGTATTATTAAAAATATGACCAACAAACTGACAAATTAAAAACAAACAAACAAACAAACAAATAATAAACAAAAGCCCAATCACTTTTGTTCAGAATGAGAAGCAGTCAGACATACTAATTAGCAATATATTAAGTAGAAAAAGCAGATCAGTACAATTTTCTTTTAGTAATAACTAGAGTGGATCTTGGAAGAAATGTTTGTATTTTGAAGATTAGTAAGAAATTTTTGTTTCTGTAAGTCAAGAAAAAAGCATTTTGCAATGTTTGACCAAGTAACACATAAAGATGTACTTTTGTATGAAGCTATCTTAACTAATCCAAGAGGAGAAGAATAGCATGTACTGAGAACTCAGTTATCTCTGCATGATTTTATGCATTTGATATTGAGTATACAAACATCTTAGTATATGAATGCAGGAGTTGCAAAATTACCTTCTACACTAAAGAGGAAGGAAAAAAAAAGTCAAACGCATAACTGAACCTTGAGGTTAAGACTTGCAAAGTGGCACTGAATAGTTGTACTTTTCTGAAAAGGGAAGACCGCTAGCTTAATGCTAAAGGAATTATGAAGAGATGTACATGACTTAGGCTGTAAAGAAAATTCTTGGTTTCAAATGTTCTAAATGCTTTGAAATATTAAAGAAAAAAATTAAATGTGTTAATATAAACTTATGCATCCTAGCTGTTATCTTCTTTAATCCTTAGAGAGTTCTTTGTGCCTCATGACTTTGGAAAGAATTAAGAAGTAGCTCATATTAGAGCCCATTGTTACATTCTCCTCAGTACCATTCTCTTCTTTTCCTACAATTACTGGGATTTATTTTCTTTGCTTGAAAATAGGATTTTTGTCTCATTTGAGTCCCTGCTACTTGATTTCTACTTGAAGTCATAATCTTCCTCATCACATCATGCCGATCTCTTCAAAGCTAATTGTGATGTCACAGGAAGGATTTTGACTTCAGAGGAGATGAGTATTTAGTACATTGATGTACCAGAATTCAGTCTCTCTATAATACGCACACAAAAAAATAAAAATAAAAAAAATAAAAAAAAAATAAAAAAAAAAGGAATACTGCAGCCAGCCAATTTCAAAGTACTATGCTCAAGAAAGTTTGAGCTTCCTGGTTAGCACTCCTCAGCAGTATTTTAATGGACTTTTTGCTGGAATAAGGAGGCAATAGAGTATGCTTAGCTACACAGTCTCTGGCTTTTCCTTTCATGATCCCATTTCTGAAAGAGGCTTCTCTGATACACAGACCAAATACAAAAATTTAAGGTGAAGTAATCATCTTTCCAGACAGCCAGTGGTGTCAGAAAAGACTTTCAGCTTGGCCTGGTTTCAAACCTCTGACTTAAATCAAGCACAGTGTCAGAACACCACCTGATGCTCACACCTGATACCTGCTACTCATTATTGTTTGTGGTTTTTTTTCATTTTTCCTGTTTAAACGCATTAAATGTGTCTCCGAAGTGACATGAAGATTCCAAGAATCAAAGTGGTTCTTTAACAGAACTCATTCTCATCTCTACAGGGGGAAAAACATCTTTGTTGCAAGTGAAGAGTCCCATTCTGTAAAAACCACATGGAAAGAGCAACTGAAAGCAGTAACCGTTCCCCGTGAAGCTGGTCAGGCTAAAAATAAGAGCGACCATTGCCTATAAAAAGAATCTACAGCTGAAAAGGAAACCTCTTCGGATCATTTGTCAGGAAGGGAAGTCTCAGCGCTGAGCTGATGAGACCATAAATTGTACTTTATTAATTGCTATAGGATTGTCTTTTTGCATGAACAAATCAAAAATCTCTAAGTATTCCATAAGGAATAAGAATGATCACATCACTGAGAGCTCCATACCAACAGGTAGGCTAATTTCAAAGCAATGGATTAATTTACAGGATACAATGTACTGAACCTTTAATTAGGAGAAAAAAAATTCAGGAAAACTACAAACAGTATCCTTCATATTATGCGACATTTTATTTCATGGGCTTTGATAAATGCGATCGCTCACCATTACAAGCTTTCCTAAGTCAGAAATCACACTCAGACATTTCCCAGCCTTTTATTCCCATCCCTTCCAGCACTTCTGATGGGAACAGCTCACACACTGCTGGCAGAACTGGCACCCATCGGGTTCGCCTTTTTCATGGGAATTTAAACAGAAGCTATTACGTATTGATGTCAAGCATAGTATCAAAATATAGATAAGAGATAACTCTCAGGCTTGAAAGTGTATTTCTTGGTTGTTTTATTTTTCCCCAACATTTTCCCTGGTTTTCTTTTCCCGATTCTGTGTTTTCTTTCAAATTTCTTTCACATACTACCCGGATGGGTACGTTACAGGGAGGAATACCTCCTGCTACCTGCATGCCAGCTCTGTGAAGACGACACGGAGCGTTCTCAGGATCCTGTTTAGCACCACGCGGAAGCTCCGTCCATCGCTCGGGGATCCGCGCGAGGCGTCCGCGCCGCTGTACCGCAGCCGCGGGGCCCCGGTGGGCGCCCACTTCCCGTCCCCGGGCGCCATCTAGAGACAGGAAAGGGACGGCTCCGCGCGGAGCGGAGCGGAGAGGAGGAGGAAAAGGCTCCCACGCCCGTCCCGGCTCTCGCCTTTCCCACAGCTGGTAAGAGCCATTCGGATGGCGCAGCGGCGGCTCCGCAGCGGCTCGGGGCGGGTGCCGAGGAGCGCCGCCGCATCCCGGCACCTCACCCCACGTTCTCCTCCTTTCAGTGAATCGTTCCGCTCCGCTTGAGAGGAGCCACCGCTCCGCGGGAATCCCCACGATACCTCACCTCAGCCTCAACCTACCCGAGCGCCCATCCCTCCCCGAAGCACCGCCAACTCCGCCGGCTCCGTGCCGCCGCGGCCCCGCAGAGACACGCGCACACCGCGCACACACGGGCACACACACGGCCGCGCACACACACACACGGGCATACAGACGGCACACGCCGCCGGCGCAGCCGCCCCGGCCCCTT
>WBMW01005595.1:221639-320186 GCA_013396635.1 Penelope pileata
GGGAAGGGGCGGGGGGACAGAGCGCAGCGCGCGTGGAGAGCATCCACTTCCAGGTGGCCGCACCGCCGCGCCGGGGCTGGCAGGCGGCTCCCGGGGGCAGCGCTTTGTGGACCGTTGCATCCATGCAGGGGCCTCGCGTGGACCTTGTGTCCGAAGGATCCGGCTGCTAGCGAGCGTTAGCTGCCATGAATACGCTGATTCTCCAAGTGCCCTGATTCATTGTCCTAACTGGCTAAGCAGCCCCTGCAAAGGGTATTTTGGGGGAAAAAAAGGGGAGGAATCAAACAGGCAGCCTGGTTGATTCTGAAGACCACAGCAGTGTTTGGAAATTCTGAAGCCTTGAAAATGTGTGAGCATTTGTATTTTTCTTTTCCCTTTGTATTTTAGTGGCTGGACCAGAACTGTCTGTAGATTCACTCCCTTGGCTGTAGGAGCTGTTTGGGACCATGGCAGCAGGCGTAGCAGCGTGGTTACCCTTTGCCAGGGCGGCAGCCATAGGATGGATGCCAGTGGCCACGGGTCCCATGCCAGCTGCTCCACGGCAGGAGAGGAAGCGAAGCCAAGACTCTCTAATTGTGCTGAATGTGAGTGGCATCCAGTTCCAGACGTGGCTGGACACCTTGGAGCGCTACCCGGACACTCTGCTGGGCAGTTCGGAGCGGGACTTCTTTTACCACCCTGAGACCCAGCAGTACTTTTTTGATCGGGACCCTGACATTTTTCGCCACATTCTCAACTTCTACCGTACCGGGAAGCTTCATTACCCACGCCAGGAGTGCATCTCTGCTTACGATGAGGAGCTGGCCTTTTTTGGCATCATCCCTGAGATCATTGGCGACTGCTGTTACGAGGAGTACAAGGACCGCCGGCGCGAGAACGCCGAGCGCCTGCAGGACGATGCCGACCAGGATCACGCAGCTGAGAGCTCCCTGCCCTCGATGACAGCTCGGCAGAGGATGTGGCGGGCCTTCGAAAACCCACACACCAGCACGTTGGCTCTCGTCTTCTACTATGTCACTGGTTTCTTCATTGCTGTCTCCGTTATCGCCAATGTGGTGGAGACAGTGCCCTGTGGGGTGAGCCCAGGTCGCATCAAGGAGCTGCCCTGTGGAGAGCGCTACGCCGTCGCTTTCTTCTGCCTGGATACCGCCTGTGTCATGATCTTCACGGTTGAATATCTCCTACGCCTGCTGGCAGCCCCGAGTCGTTACAAATTTGTGCGCAGTGTCATGAGCATCATTGATGTGGTAGCCATCATGCCCTACTACATTGGCCTGGTGATGACAGATAATGAGGATGTCAGTGGGGCTTTTGTGACGCTCAGAGTCTTTCGTGTCTTCAGGATCTTTAAGTTTTCCCGCCACTCGCAGGGGCTGCGCATCCTGGGCTACACCCTCAAAAGCTGTGCCTCGGAGTTAGGCTTCCTCCTCTTCTCACTCACCATGGCCATCATCATCTTTGCCACAGTCATGTACTATGCAGAGAAAGGTTCATCAGCCAGCAAGTTCACCAGCATCCCCGCAGCCTTCTGGTACACCATTGTCACCATGACAACACTGGGGTAAGTGCAGCTGGTGTTTGGTTACAGCCAACGTTCCAACAAGTGTGTTGGCCAGAAAGAAAAACACAAGATTTAAAAAAATACATTTGATAGAAAAAATGTGAGGTGAATTTTTGCTGCAGAACTTCATGAATACAGCTCAGCACTTCTAAGTGTTTCATGTACAGAATTGAGTTGAAAGTGTTGCTAAAGTTAAGTAACCCAAACACAAAAACTGCAGATAAATTGAGAAAAACAAACAAAAATTAATTTTCAAAACTATTCGGTGTCTTTGCTATTTTCTCTAACTTTTTATTTTGTTTTGGGTTGTGAAATTGGTTTATTTCATGAAAATCTGTGAGTTATCAGTGGATTTTTAGTAGTGCCTTGTGTTTGCTGACAGGTCTTGTTACAGTGTTGCTGAAGTAATGGTAAAGGCAACTCGGGTGTAATATTTTAATTTGATCATGCATAAAAGGATGTGGGTCTGCCATTTTGTTTGAAGTGATGTATTGATGTAGACTAGGGTATTAAGTTGGATATTACAAAGTGATTCACTGTTATGAAAATAGAGCAAGTATAGATATAATCATTTTCACAAAAATGATTCTTGATGTTACTTAAGACTCTGGATAAATTTCTTTTGATTTCTATGTAAGCTGTAACTTGGCCCCAAGTAGACAACGTGTCTAGCTACACTGACCTGTGACAGATTGTGGGAAATGGTAATGAAGAAATGTGAGACGTCTATATGACAGATCAAGCTTACGTCTTGAAATGTAATTCTAATGACTAAGTGCATTCTTTCAGGAAATTAGGAATTTAAAAATGCTGTTGTTGACATTAGATGGACCTCAATGGATTTTAGTGGAAAGATGGGTTATAGCATTATTTTTTGAACTTACTGATACCAGAGTAGTATTGTAGCAACTAATTCTGTGTACCACGTTGTAAAATGTATTTGTCTGTAGTTCTAGCAGAGATTTAGAAGGCTGACTAATTGAAGAAGCTTATTTTGAGATGTAGAGTATGTGCTATGAAACTGAAAATCTGTTGATTGCTTCAAAATTTTTCTAGCTACTTAATAATTACAGTTGTTAAAAGTCAAATTTTTTACTCTTATATAGAAAAAGCCCTTCATTTCATTAATCAAACATTTTGCCACATCTTGTTGGGACTGTTGAGATTTATGAAATATGTATAATTTTTAAATTTAACAAAATGAAAGTGCATTATTAAATTATTATGAAGAAGTTGATTTATTATGTGTAATTTAATTTAGTTGGGAAATGGATATACAAAATATTGGAAAAGATGAAGGGACTGTGTTATGCCACCACCTTTTACACTAGGCTTTTATCTTCAGCATGATATAACAAATGAAGATAAATATAGTGCATTGTAAATATTTAATACTACTTGTAAGGGCACGTTATGCTAAAAAGGAGTGACAAGAGCTTTGGGGATTTTAGTCAGCTTTTTAGGTTGCTGGATTTTTTTGGTTTTTACATTCTTCTGTTAGTGACAAACTGAAGGGACAAGTTAACCTAAGGAACAAGTTATAAATGCCAACTAGTTCATAGTCCTATGCTTTCTGATGCTCAATCATTTTGTCACATCTTTTTAATATGTGACGATTTCAACACATTAAGTCTTGACAATTTATCAATATTCAGGACATATGATCCTATTGTAGAGGAGCAGGAGCTCATCTGTATTTTTTTGTAGTGAAAAGTTTTTTTAAGTAAGCTGTTTTCACTGTTACAGACACTGTGTTTTGACTGTACTTGTCCATGGTACTGAAAATAATTTTGTATTCAGTAGTATGACCAGTTCGTAGTTGATTATTATGTGTGTATGATATTTATTAGGTGTTGATATGATTCATTTTTTCTTCCGTGAAATAATGGAAACCTCCAGGTTTTGAGGTGTTACACTGTCTACTGATGAGATTTGATCATCATTAAAAAAGTCTTTGAATACAACCTAAGAACCTTTTTTCGTATATGCATACACATATTTACATCCTGAGGATAATTAAAAAAGTTGAAAAGAATACACATATACTTGACTCCGTCATGGAGGTAGTTTGAGAAAGTTTTGAGCAGGCTGCGCAGAGATCCGGGATACCACCCTCGGAAGTTCAGACATAATTATAAGTTCAGGTATGACAGACCACAAATTTCTGGGAAATCTTTAATCAGTGCATTAGCTAGATGATGTCCTTTTAATAATATGATAACCATATAAAGATTATGTTTTAATGTTAAATACATGTGAATAATTTAAATAGAATTAACATAATAAAAGCTTTGAACTCTTTTCAGTTGATGGAATAATTACACAAAAAGAGAGGGAAATTACAAGGAAAAGCAGCAAGGGTCAGTGAAAGCTGATTGTAACTAGTACTGCTACCTTTGCTTCTGTGTAAGGTCCTCTCATCTACTTACTGATATAAAACTCCCATTCATTTTTAATTTTAGTTTTAGCTGAATTAGAGCTATATAAATGGCTTTTATATGAGCGATTTTTTTTCTTTTAGAAAAAAGCTTGCCAAAAGCTTGTATTTATTTAAAGGACAATAGTACATGGTAGGTTTTCTGAAATACTACAAAAATGTATGTGAAAGCTAATACCAAATAATAGACTAATATAAAGTTGAGTTTTTGAGTCTGGGTGTCATATTTTGCCAGATAGCAAGGGTTTTGAGTAAGTGACCTTTGCAGTTTGGGGAGTTATTATCATGGAAGAAGAGTTGTATTTCTCAGTTCTGCATGATTGCTGAGCAATTAAAGCATCTTTTAAAAACATACATTACGTTTTTCCCTGCAGAGTGCCAGTGACTTCGAATATCTCTACATTTTAACCTCCAAGGACATCCCAGCTATTAACTGTTCTTGACTGCTCCACTCAAATGGTACATAGTTCTACATAGAGATGTTATATGAATAAAAGAAAGAAGAAAAAAAAACAAAGGAAGAAAGGAAGAGAGTAAAAGAAAGATTCAGAGAGAGCTAAAAGAGAGAGAGAGGAAGGGAAGAAGAGAAGAATAGAAGAGAAAGGAGGAGGGAAGGAAAAAAGGAAGGAAAGAGAAGGAAAGAAGAGAAGGAAGAAAGGAGGAAAGAAGGAAAGATTAAGAGATAGAAGGGGTAAAAAAAGTGAAAGAGAAGTTAGAAAGTTAGAAAGGAAAAGAGCAAGAAGAAAGAAGGAAGGAAAGACAGATGGGTGACTTTAGAGTCACAGTACACACTCTTCTGGAAACTGAGTAGATTTCAAGTTTCTGTTTAGTGTTTTATCAGTATTAATTCTATCGAGGTAAAATAGAGAAGAGGGTCAAGACAATAAAATTGACAGACATCACAAAGCTGTTTTTGGAGTTCGAAGATAACAACAACATCAGAAGTTAGGGGCAAAAAGGTCAAGAAACAGGGTAATGTAAAACATGGTAGAGAAAAAAGCTCAGGTTTATAGTATTGGGACTGACAGACTTACATGTGGGCTTGTGAACATCTGCACCCATAGTGACACAGTTCTGTCACTTTCTGCTGTCACCTCATAACATGATAATCTAATAACTTTCCTTCTGCCCTGCCAGTAGCCAACAAATGAGCTGGAATAGCTGGTAAGGTTTTGATGGTGTCAGGCTGATGTTTGTTCCCAAATCAGACAGAGCTGTAGTGTGCTTTAATACTTTATAAAGATATTATACTTTAAATAAGGAACATGGTGCTCTTTTGCGACTAGTTCCAAAGCAATCTCACTGCTATATTAAACTTTTATATTCATGGAATTTACATCGGGTAGTTTTGTCAGGTCATATAATACATTCGTGGACAAACATAATATTTTATGAAGAGAGGCTTGCACACAAGACTGTTCATTTATTTGCTTTGATTATGTGAACTAGAGGTGTATCTTCCAGAAACAATACAGCATCCATTCATTTTCATTATTTGTTAATACAGCCCATAATGTATGAGGGATCCTGTCTAAGATTACCTGTACTGAAGACTTTATAATCAAACAGGTGACTGGATGTGACAACAGAAAGCTTCAGATAGTGAACAGGATAGTAGGATGGTGGATTTTGTTTTCCTGCACATTCCATTTTCTTGTCATCATTCCTTTTCCATCCTTATCACATCCCTAGGAAATTTTCCACCTATTCATTTTCTTTGCTTTTCTTTCAAAGCACCACTTTCCACGTTCTTCCTGCTTTGGAATTTATCATCTGGCTTTGCTCCTTTCCTCCCTTGTTTCAGACAAGTTTAACATTCATGTTAAGACTCGTCTTGTTTTATTTTATTCTGCTTCTTTGTTCCAGTGTCCTCATTCATCCTACGCCATTAGACCAAATCTTTCATTCATCATCGTTGTCATTCATTTGACCTGAACTTTTCCCATAAGAAGGTTTTTATCTTGACCTTTGTTTGATAGATTTTTTTCCTTATGAGCATCATAAAATTTCCACAGCACCTCTTTTTTCCCAAATGCCACACACATTATCTGGTTTTCTTTTTCTGCGAGTGCTTTTAGTTTCTTATGGTCTCTGCATGCTAGTTTGAAAACATCCATCTCTTCAGAACTCATATTAAAAAAAAAAAAAAAGTTAAAATCTAATAAGAGAGCACAAAATTAAAAATCCTTATTCTGTGAATAATTTCATTAAGAGTTTAGAAATACTCTCGTGAAAAATATTGCAGAGGTAAAGATTAGCTAAGCTGCAATATTATTTCTGTATCACATATTGGGTCATTCATTCTTTTTGTTTGATATTTTCAACCATGTTTGAAATAGCATTTTTATATTCTTGTATACAACTTACTGAATTTTGGAGTTTATAAATGTGTTTGGTGTCTCAATCTGTTTTCTCTTCACAGCAGAGAATTAGCCTGAATCGTTAGAATACTATATAACAGAGGAGCAACAAAGTGTAGTGTAATCGCCTTCAAAGCATATTGCTAGATATTCAGAAAGGGCTTCAGGGAAAATTTGAAACACTGAAAAGCAAGGGTCATTCTGATGGCAGTGAAAAAAATTATTTGTTCTTTAATAAGAAGATGGCTCGATCTGTATTGGGCTGTTGCTGGCTTGACAGAGAACCTGGGTCATTATATTCCTGTTTAGTTGCACTGAGGATCAGCTCTCCTGTTAAAAAAAAATATACTGTAAATCTCTTAGAGGAACAGCAGTTAGTTTACTTCGTTCATTTCTCTTGATCATGAATTTTCTTGCTTCATTTATAAAAAGCATGAAGGTAATGCTTAACAAAAAGATGTTTCTATGCAGAATTTAATTTATTTCTTCCTTTGGAAACAGATGGAATTTTCTTTCCTCGCGGTTATTGTGAGACAAGAAGAATGAGATTTGTGTGGTCCAGGATGCAGCAAAGAAATACACAATTAGACTGGTGCCTGATCTATTAATTTTGGCCCATCATTCACCTAATCCTCACTGAATATTGTGATTTTAGTAAAAGCCTTAAGTGATCAAACCCAAGAAGTTCGAACTGAGTGATGACAATCTGTACTTGACTCATATAATTGTGCACCTGTCTAAGCAGAAAAAATTGCAATATAAAAGCCATATAAATGTAGGAGTACAGTATTAGAAATAATTCTACTGTGCTAAAAGAACTCCCCCCNATTTCCAAGCATAGAAATTTAAAAATACTGCAGAAATAAGTTGACATCTTGCAGCTGCAGGATGATGGTTACCTTCTCAAACATTTGAAATAAAGTCTAATCGATTATTTGAGTTTTACACCACTATGGTCCACTGGTGGCTGTGATGTAGCTATGCATAATTTACATCATGGTAAACTGATGAGAGTAAAATCTTATCATATAGGTTGTTCAAAAAAAGGAATATAAATTAGAAATCCAGAAGCAAAGTTTAGGTTCAGCTTTATCAAGTCTCATCAGTTACCTGGTGACAACGGAGCTGACAGAGTGATGGAAAAGATTCTGTATATTTCTGTTCCTATCATTTATTGGGCAATAGATGAGAGCACAATTTTTGTGTATAAGACATTGTCTTTAAAACATCTTTTTTCTGCATTGCTCAGGCAGTGGAGGAAAGGTTTTTAAATTTATAGATAGTACTTTGAAATGATAGCTCTACAGTACATTTCCTGGAACAATAATACTTTCCATGCTTGGACTTCAACTCCTATCACAATTAGTAGTATAAATTCAATCATTATTTCTTAAAGTTTTTTTTTTTTTGAAGCATACAACTTTAATCTTAAATACTTGTGACAAGACGTTATAAATATGTTATAATCCTTCTGTTAAGTAAAAACTGTTGGCTTTGTTTTGATGAAAAAAATGGTTTTCATCAAAGCACTCAAAGAAATTTGCGTTATTTCCACAGCATAAACTTAAATAAACATGAATTGTGATGAAATACAAAATAGAGTACCTGATGTGTAACAAGTGTAAGTATTTCGTAGAAAAATGCTGGGTAGAAATATTTGCTCATATATCTGATGTAGGAAGGATCTGATTTAGCCATAAGCACATATGAAGATCATGTGACTAACACATCAATCCTATATTATTTTAGTTTCATTAGAAAGAAAAACAATTTTCCAATAAAATTCAGCTCTATTGTAATTCAAGTGAAACTGCTGTATTTTTCTTACAACAGAATGAAGAAACTTTATGCACTATTATAAGGCGTATCTTAATGTACTCAGTCAGCAGTACAGGAGTTCCTATTGCTATCAGTTTAGATGCACTTATCAGTTAAGTCTGCAATTACAAAAGCTGACAAAACTGTATGACTGCTATCTGTGTAAATATTAAAGATATAGTCATATTATTCATATAAGCAATCATGTTTCCCATGTGTTTAGAAAACTTTCCTTTCTTACGTTCGCAGAATTTGCAGATTTGCTGCAAATTTTGTTCCCTACATGTCTGCAGGTCTCCATCCCGGAGGTGGAAGCCTTTGGAGCAAATGTACTGTGCAAATGTACTAAATCCTGCACTGTTTTAGAAAATGGGAGGATGCCTAAAAAACATTAAAAAAAAAAGTTATTAATGTGAAAAAAGTACAATTTTGCATATTGAAAGTCTGTACGAGTCAAACACTGCAAGGAAGATTTTTGAGGACAATCTGGGGAGGCGGGTAGGCACCCAGCTTGAATTCTCACAAGAGGCTTAGGTGCTTAGAAACATAGGAGAACACTTGAAAACAACGAAACTGGGAAACTACATAGTTGCCTTAGGAAACATGGTGCTGTGTACAAAAGAATAACTCTAAGCTAAGTAGAGTACTGTACAGAGACTCTGAGTGTGTCTTGCCCCTAAAAAAATCCAATAGATCTTACAAGAGTCTTGTGAAAAATACAATATGACCCATATTCACATAGCACTGTAGAAGAAAATAGACTGCTGTGTGTACAGCACTCTTCAGAAAGAGAAATACGTAATTCAAGGAAAAAGAAAAGGTAATGTAACTGGAAGAGTAATGTAAGGCATCTGAGGGAAATACATTTTTTGATCCTCATTTTCTGTCCTTTTTCTAACCAACAGTTCAGTGTGAAAAGAGATGTAAGAAAAGTGAGTTAAGGCATGCAGATATTCTTGAAGTACTGAAAATGTTTTCTCAGAAAGCAAGTGCAGAATTTTAAAACTGCATGAGGTAAGGGAGACCATTTTCTCAATAAAACATTCAACTTGAGGATTTATTGGTTTCAATATGTCTCATAATTGGAGTATGTTAAGATTCTGATGTGTGTAAGAAAAAGTAAACTGTAAGTCTCAGTTTGGACCACTGCAAATTCATCCCCTACTCTGGTGTGCTGACAAATATTTTGTCTTTATTTGAATTTTTTACACCTGCGTTACGGTTTTTAGACTTCAGTGGGAGATTTGAGGAGGAATTTTCCTGCATATACTTTTATCTTTATTTTTGGAGTAATATGAAGCATATTTGCTTCAGTATGTCTCT
The DNA here is from genome assembly GCA_013396635.1 of Penelope pileata. Taxonomy (NCBI): domain Eukaryota; kingdom Metazoa; phylum Chordata; class Aves; order Galliformes; family Cracidae; genus Penelope; species Penelope pileata. Next base: position 231,139 of record WBMW01005595.1, read on the forward strand.
TTAATATTTGTAAGTGTGGTCTATAGATATGCTAGTAGACTTCTACCTTAATCTATGTTTCTAAGTGAAACATTGTTGCAGCACATTTCCCTGATTTTCCCCAATTCTTTGCATAGAGTATTATTTTCTTAAGGTAAGCATCTTTTACCATCTTTGTACTACCACTTGCAGTAAAACTTCATATAAAATATTGACATACGAAACAGAGCTGCCAGTGCTAAGAACATCTCCCTTCATATATTTTTAAATATAATGCAGAATAACTTAATATACACGTTAGGAAATATTTTAGAACATTTTTAAAAGTATCTACATAGACAAGTTTGGCTGTTTGAGTATTGAAGACTCAATTTCTTAGGCAGATAAAAATTCCTGTGGTGTAAGAAACAATATAAACTTCTAGGAATTTATATAATTCATCTGAGTACTTTGGTAAATTAAAATAAAATACGTATATTCCACTATAGTTTTAACTATTCTGAATAAAAAATAGCTGTGAAACTTCATGGAGGTACCTGTACTGATCTGATATTGCGAAAATGCATTACATTGCTTTTAGTAATTATCTTGAAACAAATTATTTTGAGGCAAAACCCCAGCTTGCTTCAAAATGTGTATCCAGAAACATGTTCTTTTTTATTGTACTGGCAGATTGTCAAAATATTTTGGCTGATACACAGGGAACAGTCTTTCAAGTTATCACTTGCAAGCTTGGCCATCCAGGCGTTCCTTGCCGAGAGTGAGACTGTGAGGTTGTAAAGGACATAATGTAACATTGTCTAATACTAGCTCAGAGTCTGAAACTGTCTGTTGCATCCTCACTCATTCTCTTCATTTAGTAAGATGAATCAAAAGAATTTTCTGTACGAAAACAAGTGTAATGTGAGTGGGATCCTTAACTCTTCACTGTTGTTGATTTCCCTCCTTTTATAAGCCAAGAAAGGAACTGTGTTACTGTGATGGTGGCCTTACTTTCAGTTTCTGCAACTTTCATCTCTCCCACTTTGAGCCAGTTAACAATTCCCTGAGCATCCTTATCAGCTATGGACAGCAACTACTGCACTGTGCAGGGTTGCTTAGGAACAAAATTGATGCTCTTTGGCATGGGGGATTACAGCTGCAACACTCTGGTCTCCAAACTCCCATACTTCCCTCAGAGAATGAAAAGGTTGAGGATGCTTTCCATGTCTGACTTGGAAGAGGATATATACATTTTTGTTTTGATTATCTAATCTCTTCATTGTCGGTTAATAGCAGGTTAAGAGTTGTGACCTTTCTATTGAAAGCACTGTAGTATTGAAAAATCTTCTTTAGTACCAACTCCTGTAAGAATAACTTCATAATTTAAATACCAAGGTATCTTGTATACCTTACAGAATTGAGAACTTTTAGCTTTTCTAAGCTTTTTTGTTTGACTTTAGTTATTGATGTACTTGTTTGTATTATTTGATCAAATTCATGATGTGACATGGATATCAAGAACAAGGGACATGCAAAACTGGACAACAGAGGATAAAACTAGGCAACAGAGGATATAGACAATGAGAGCTAGAAAAGTTAAAGGTGCAATTGTTTCTTGTGATTTTAGATACTTACCTAAAATGTTAGATTGAGTATTTCCATTGTAAACTCTCCAGTGATAGAGAATTTAGTTAGTATCAATTGTATTACCTTTTTTTTTCATCAGGATAGAAAACTTCAAAGAGTACAAATTGAAGCTGCCCTGCAGACAGACAGCTTATAGTAAATCTATCCTCAGACTGGCTTAATGATTTGATGAGCTCAGTGTTTTCGAAGTGAGAGGGAAGCTATAGTTTTTATCTGATTTGCTTGTAAGCACACTAATCAACCCATAGGATGCTAATCTGTGTCAAAAGGTGCAGAGTTTTTTGCTCATTACAAAAATGTGTAATCTGTGATATGTATCATACACTTGTGGGCCATTTGCTACTTCTGGCACCTCTCCTTCTTCTCTCCGAGTGAGTCAGATCATTGTGGAAGTGGTAGCTGCAGAAAGTCTGCCACCCAGAGCACTTTTGCCATTATCATTCATTTAACCGACAGTTTCTTCCCTTGAAGGCCCGAACTTTTGAATTGTAATGCATTAAATCATTCATGGGTGAGGCGACATTGCTAGTCATGCTGGTGAGCCCTTCAGCACACTTCAGTCTCTTGCAGTAGCAGCGTGGCCGTGACAGCCTCTCTCCTCTGGGGACAGGCACAGCTGCAGATCACAGATGATGCTGACTAGTTGTGTCTGGCACATGCGGTCAGTGATTTTAGAAGACACCTTATTTTACACACGTAAGATAAAAACGTAGTTGTGGGGGAGGGAGGTAGGAAGCAGTTTTGTTCTTCTCAAAAAGACAGAAGGAGAATGCTTGCCTACTGCAGAAATTGCTTTGAGGCAGCTGTCCTCTCCTGCCACTGTCTTTCCTGAGCCCTCTTCACTCGCTGAGTGCACTGTCTGTCCGGCAGTGGGTAATCCAGTGAGTAGATTTACAGTGGGTTTGACTCTGCAGTAGGAAAGAGACTGTATTTTTTGGTACGTTTCCACCGGGAGGAGAAAGTCCGGAAGCTTTTCCCTATTTCTCTATGTAGCTACCACCTTTAGGGTGTAGTGTTTGCTATGTCTTTGCAAATTAATGAAATGGATACAGAGAAAAGAGCTAGATGATGGCATTAAGAATATAGACAGAACACTGGTCTGAACTATGGAACTGGATCCACACATGTATTTGAAAGACACTGACAGCTGAAGTCTGAAAACAAGCTGCTCCATCTCTTTACTGTCAAGTGTGTCTTCTGTCTTAAGATACTTTCTGATGCCTATTTTCCATCTTACTAGTTATACCAGAAAGTTCCTTTGTTTTCAGAGCAAATAAATCCAAATACAGCAGGAAAGATTCCTTATATTCCATGTGTATACAGTTCTTCCAGTCCTTATCTTTGTGTGTATATAGCTGCAGAATGTACAGTTCATGTTTTAGCTGGGGAAGTTTAAAGGAGACAATCAGGACATACTGTAGAAAAGAATAATTGGAGCAAAATCTGGAGGTGGAAGTCAAGCTTAGCTTTCTGTCAGTTGCTCATCATCTCTGGGAGATATTTATATGTCCTAACTTCTCCATAAGTTAAATCCTTCTGAAGTAGTCATCCTTGTCCCATTTGACAGGCAGCAAAGAGAAGCAGGCATCCAGAGGTACTCTTTTCTCTCCACTGAGTATAAATGAAATTTAGTGTTATTAGTAGAGGCATTAACTTAAGTCTAAATATTCAAATTCTAGGTAAAATATGAGGTAAATCTGAACCTCTTTGTCTAGCTGGTTTGGTCTAGTCACCTTGTTCTCAGCTGCATAACTTAAAAAGGCCCATAACGTATTACTTTCACAGATCTTAGCAGAGTACATGCTTTGGATTTGATGAGAATTTCTACTTTATTAAAAAAAATGTCTTCTGCTTTTAAACTCAAAATATTCCTTTTTTTTGCATAACCCTCCAGGCCCTTTCCATGCTTTTGCTGATTTTTTTTTTTTTACCTTTTCCAAGCAAACAAAATAATTTGGGGAAAACATAATGAAAAAAAATTAATGTTTCTGCTATTCAAACATTTGGGTAGATATCCACTGAAATTTTCTGTATGAAAGAAGTATTTATTCAAATATCAATGCTGTTTTAATTAACATAATGAGTGTATGAAGACTTTAACTTGAAAGTGGTGCAAACCACGCCTCTTCTGAATGAGAAGCCTAGAGACTGATTCACTGTCCATTTTTAAAGTGCCTCTAAATAAAAGTACTTATTTACAATGGGTTGCTGTCAGGCACATTCCTACATGCCATTAATTTAGTGTCTTCCAGGAGGAGTCTGATCTCAGTTTGCATTGCCAACGCGTAGCTCTGAAGCGGACTGAAAATCTTAGAGGCACACTAAGCTAAATTTCACCAGAGACGCTCTCTTCGTTGCAGTACTCATTTCCATATTTAATTCAATTTTAAAAGTTGCCATTTTCTTCTACTTAGAGCTACCTCCTGAATGAAGCTTTGCAGAGGCTTGAGGGTCACAAGAGAGGATTATGGTTAAGGCTGCTTCAGAATTTTCTCATTTGCCTTCTGATCTTTGTTCATTTAGGTGCGAGTCATACCAATCTCTCTGGTGAGAAAATTCTGTCATTTGAACGGAAATGCTGTTATTGACAATGACTTGGTTTAACTCATTTTAGTTCATCTCTATGTTCTGCTCTTTCAGATCAGGAAATCTCAAATTTGCCAGCTAGTACAGTTCTATACTATTGTGAGTTAACCACATTTCCTTCAGTCTGCTTTTTCTTTTGTGTAAGGTTTCATAAAATTAGGTTGCTTTATGCGTCAAATGCATATTAAACTTTTTTGGGGGTGAAAAGAGATAAATAAATAAAAAATCCTGTTTTTCACCCTCAACTGGGCAGCTTTATCATAAACTTCCAAACAAATGATAAAGTGCTACCCTGCAGCACTACAGAAAGTTTGCTTCTCTTTTGAGGTGCAACAGTTCTTGCACCCTCGTGATTTGGGGAAAATAATTTTAATTACATAGAAATGTGTGTGTATATATATAGTATCTCTCCCATTTGCTGTCCTATTGAATGCTTTTTATGAGCTTGAGGGCTGATGATGTTGATGGGAGAGGATACAGGCTCTTTCTTGAACTTGTTGCCTAATTCTAAGTTGTCCTTTGAATAAGTCCTATGAAGGTTTATTTATTTACATACACACTTCTGAGACTGGAAATGATATTTTTAATCTGCCAACTGCTTTTCCACTGTCTTAAGAAACAGACTGAGAACATGAACTCATGAAACATATCTGCAGAGAAACTATTTAGCTAACTAGTTTGTTGGAAATTAAGAAATAGACGTTTCTCATTTTAGTAATCAAATAGAAGAAATATAAGTCTGAACTACTTGTTCTTGAGAGGGGGAGCCTGGTAGGGATTTATGTTCTGCCCTGTGGTGTGGTGTGAGGTGAGAGAGCAATGGTGCAGCAGGCTTTTTCTGGATCTTGAAGAGATAGACCTGACAACAAATGGCTTAATAAAATAGCAGTTTTAATAAGGTGGAACAGCAATTAAATCTTACATCCCTTCAGATGTGGAGAAGTGCAGGATTAGATGGACCCCAGATGGATTTTCCTGTGGCACGCTGCACAGACTGTCCGTAAGAGAAGATTGTCCTTTTTGCTTCTTTGAGCCACTGAACAATTTTTATTTTTGTTTTACAAGAAACCAACCCTATTCATAAAGGATTCTCTCATCAGAACTTCTTTCTGTGCTTTTAGACAAAGGTAAAACCACACAGGTGGTGTAATCATCATCATGTAACCATCATGTATGAAGTGGGAGCTGCCTGCAGGCTCCTCTGGCACAAAGAGCTGGTCAGGTTTATCCACAGAGGAGGGATCTGTGCAGCACAGCACAGCCTGAAGGCCAGGCTGCACAGGCAGCACAGATCTGCACCTGCTCAGGCTCACTGTTACATGGACTGCTAGCTCCTCTATGTAGTGTTCCTTCATGTTCGCTACAACCAGGCTGTGGTGCCAGGCAGAAGGACAATATAACTGTTACCAAGTTTTCGTTACTATAATGTGAAAATTCAGTAACTTATTTACTTATTCAATACATTCAAATAGCTTATTTAACTTATTAATTATCTGTTTCCAAAAATCTATGAATGAAAATGACTTACTCCTTATTAATTTTTGTTAAAACGCATAGATAAAAAATTTGAAATGAAATGACACATTTTGATTGTTTGATCTGAATTGCTGTTGGGATTTCAGTTCAAAGCAGTTTTGTTTTTTCATTCTTATGTGTAATGGAGGATATATTTAAGAAACAATGCTCTGAGAGAACCATTTGATCTTCTGATGAAAGGCCCCATTCCAGCCATTGCTGTTCCATTCTTTTTTGACTGAGAAAAACAATTAGAAAAATTAATGGCAAAATGTCCATTAATGTGTATCAAGCACAAAAGATAAAACATCTGTCTTGGGAAGTCCTTAAGCTGCAGAATGCTGAAAGCTGAGGAGGTATAATATTCTTGCCCCCTTTTTTTTTTTTTTATGTTTTACCCTTGTCATTTGCTTGTAGCCGCTGATAGAGAGAGGGCATTGAGCTAAATGGATCCTTCAGCTGACCCTGAATGACCACTCTCATGTTCTGAGTTAATGGAAATGGCATAGCTGTGGCTTGGATCAGGTTTAGATTAAAGAATTTAACTGTTCTATACATTTTCTTCCTAAATTCTTTTTACAGCACCATGGGCAATGGGTAAAAGATATTCTTACACTATCAAGGGTCAGAAGGTCAAAGAATATCATAGAGCTTGAAAACTGTGCAAATAGGATAACAGCTGCTTTAAACTCACATTTCTTACGTTGCTGTTTGTTCAGCAATTTATATAATCAAAGGTCATAATCTACACACGGTGCTAAGAATTTATGTCAGCTTCAAAACACTTAAACGCAACAAGCATTTCAATTGAAGATGCATAAATGCTGCAGAACCTGTGAGTGTGGAATACCCCGTAGGATTTAGTGCTATTCACTCAATCCAAAGCCAATGTTAATCAGAGACTTGGATTTGACATGAGAGGACTTTGCATCAAGCTTGTGTATGAACACTTCTAGCAATATTTTAACCAGGACAATAGTTATTTATTTGCATTATCTCTTACTCTAAGGGTTTAGAACAAACTTAATGGAGATTCCTGAAATATACATATAGCTGTCAGTGACTTACAGTTACTGATATGGTGAGATATGGTGGAAAAAGCAAAAAACAGAGTTTTGTTTAATTATTAAAGCATAGTTTCATCATCAGTAAAACAGTAAGATACGAGACTCCACGTTCTGATGTAACCTGTTTATTCTGTCTGTGGATTATCAAGAGGAAACTCTTTATGGACAGCAAATAATAAAGCACCTCCTCTTGTAACATAGAGATTGAGTCATACATGGGATCTTTCCCTAATTATTTCACAAAAATTGGTCATAATCAACACTGGGGTAGAGAATTTGCTTAGAATTTCTTACAGATAAAAAGGAAAAAAGTTGTCATATTTTTTCCTTAGCTTAAGAAGTCTTGTTAACTCACAGAAACTTTCAGGCAACCTTGAAAGGATGTCACACATCAGAGAACATGACAGCCAGAGCTGATGTAACTAATTTTGGACTGGTATAACAATGCTATTTAGAGCAATAAAGGTTTTGTCTGTTGGGTGATCTGTTTACTAAAATAGTCGGTGAAAAATGTGCCTTATATTGTATCTCCTCATTATTCTGCTAGTTTATAGGACTTCTAAACTGATAATTCTGCCTATACTTTGCGATTGTCTTGTTTAACTGTATTAGGATAAGGTCATCTGTGTTAGATATAAAGAAGAAATACACAGTTCACTAATAAGAATCTGTTAAACAATCTGATAAAATGAATAAGATTCATGTATACCAAGGACACAAGGATTGTTACACGCACTCCTGTGCTTGCTCGCTTTTCCACATTAAAATCCATCACAGAATCATAGAATCATAGAAACACTAGGTTGGAAAGGACCTACAAGATCATCTAGTCCAACCGTCCTCCTATCACCATCCCTACCCACTAAGCTACTAAATCATATCCCTTAGCACCTCGTCTAGACGCTTCTTGAACAGCGCCAGGGACGGTGACTCCACCACCTCCCTAGGCAGGCCATTCCAGTGCCTGACCACTCTTTCACAGAAAAAGTTTTTCCTCATATCCTATCTAAATCTTTCCTGGCGCAACTCATGGCCATTCCCTCTCGTCCTGTCATTAGTTATCTGGGAGAAGAGGCCGATCCCCTCCTCACCACAACCTCCCTTCAGGAAGTTGTAGAGTGCGATGAGGTCTCCCCCCTGAGCCTCTTCTCCAGACTGAACAATCCCAGCTCCCTCAGCCGCTCCTCATAAGACTTGTGCTCTAGACCCCTCACCAGTTTTGTTGCCCTTCTCTGAACACGTTCCAGGGCCTCAATGTCTTTCTTGTAGTGAGGGGCCCAAAACTGAACACAGTACTCGAGGTGCGGCCGCACCAGAGCTGAGTACAGGGGGATGATCACCTCCCTGCTCCTGCTGGCTACACTATTTCTAATACAGGCCAGGGTGCCATTGGCCTTCTTGGCCACCTGGGCACACTGTCGGCTCATGTTCAGCCGAGCATCAACCAACACCCCCAGGTCCTTTTCCTCTACACAGTCTTCAAGCCAATCTGCCCCAAGCCTATAGCGTTGCATGGGGTTATTGTGGCCAAAGTGCAGGACCCGACACTTGGCCTTATTGAACCTCATCCCATTGACCTCAGCCCAGCTATCCAGCCTGTCCAGATCCCTCTGAAGGGCCTCCCTACCCTCAGGCAGATCGACACATCCTCCCAACTTGGTGTCATCTGCAAACTTACTGAGGGTACACTCAATCCCCTCATCTAGCTCATCAATAAAGATATTAAACAAGATGGGCCCCAGTACCAACCTCTGGGGGACGCCACTCGTAACGGGACGCCAGCTGGACTTGACTCCATTAACCACTACCCGCTGGGCACGGCCCTCTAGCCAGTTCTCTGCCCAGAGAAGAGTGTACCTGTCCAGACCACGGGCTGCCAGTTTCCCCAGGAGAATACTGTGGGAGACCGTGTGAAAGGCTTTGCTGAAGTCTAGGTAGACTACGTCAACAGCCTTTCCCTCATCTACCAGTCTGGTGACCCAGTCATAGAAGGAGATGAGGTTGGACAAGCACGACCTGCCTTTCATGAACCCGTGCTGGCTGGGCCTGGTCCCCTGGTTGCCATGCACGTGCCATGTGATCTCCCTCAAGATGATCTGCTCCATAACTTTCCCTGATCCCTTTTCCCATCACTCTCAGTGAGAAAGTCCATGCTTCATTAGGCTCCTCCCATACTGATGGCCATTAGCTAAAGAATTTGTTTATTGAAAAGCAAATACATTTGCATTTAAGTTTTTTTTTTTTACAGGAATGACAATAGTCTGAAAGTCCTGGAAGAAGGACTGAGAGAGTTTAGATTTTATTCTTAGGTCGTAATCTGTTTAAGAGTGTTTGACTGAAGCTTTGTTGACATGGATGTACTGCATGAGTGACTTTATGCATATTCACAACTGTTTCTTGTAAGGAAGTGACTTAGTAAACAGCAATCATGTAGCATGCGTAAGGTAGTTTTGTGGATAAACACAGACCTTTATCCTCAATGCCTTAGATAGGCTGAAGAGATATATATATATATATATATATATAAAAGTTTTTTTCTGATGGTATTTACTTTTGCAGGAACTTTACCAGTCATCTCATGTCTCATTTCCTTTTCTGCCTGAGAAATTTCCTTTTCCTTATTTCATATATAAATAATCATGATTTTTCACTGTTCCTCTTGAATCACACTCTTGCAGAAAAAGAGGATAGAATTAAGGGGTGTCTAGGTGTGACCTTAGGTGAGATGATCAAATATTTATGTCTACTTTCTGGTGAGTTAAATCATTTCTAGAACTCATTGACTGCAATAAAAGCTTCAACACTAGCTCAAAGGCAAAAATCTACATGCACACATGAAAAATGTGTTCATTTTGGACTTGAATCCCATTCCAGGATGGCAAAATGGACTGTCTGTTGTATCAGGCTTATGTTGTTTTGTTTTTCCTTCCAGTTTGGGGTACTGTTCTCTGTAGTGGTCTAATGCAGTTAACTGCTCCGTATTCCATTTTCAAGCTTCTTTCCGCAAGGTACTTTTTCCTAATTTCATTGTCCATACAGAAAGAGTGACAGTATCTTTCTCGGGAGAAAGTACACAGTGTTGAACAGGTCACCTCAGAACTTAAATGCATGTACCCATAGTCTCATTATGGTTACACTACAGTCAGTTCTACACGTCTTTAAAAAGTTTATATTTTAAGTGTTACTTCTGCAATAAAGCATTTTTTTGTATAAAAAACTGAATATTTTTATGCTAATTGAATGGTAAGAGGGAAAGAATACAAAATTAACAGCTTTTTAATCTTCTGTCCTTGTTAGTGCATTTAACAGTCATCGAAATGCATAGCTGAAATGATATTCCAAGATATAAACCACTGTTAGGAAAAAAAAAAAAGAGGAATATTATAGAATTGTATTTCAAAGTAGTGAAATGAAATGAGAGAATCTATGGCAAATAAAATTAAGGAAATGTATGTAGTGAACACTGCATCTTATGGTAAAAAGTCCACTACAGACAACAGGGGAAACTGTACTCATTGATATAATACCAAAAAAAAAAAAAAAGAGAGAGAGAGAGAGAGAGAAACACTTTTTTTCACCTTTTTTTTCTAATCAGCAATGTAGATAAAAGGATGGAAAAGTTGATAATTTCTGCCTATGTATGGATTTGGAGGCAAAGCCCACCAGAGCCAATGGAAAGGTTTTCATTTTCTTCAGTGGGCTTTAGATCAGGTTTCTAGTTATGTCTTACATATAATCTACCATGGTACATATAATCTACCATTTCTATGTTGTTCATTCGTAACTTTAAAATAACTCATTCCAATGAGTGCTGCTTTGTTGGATTTTTATATGTGAAATTTAAGGTAAAAGATTTGGCCTGCTTTCCTTGTCAGAAAGGTAGGCAACTCTCTTGTGACAGACCAATGGAAGTGTTAGTGAAAGAGCTGAAAACACTATTAGATTTTTTTTTAATATTAAATGTTAAATGTGTCATAGAAAGGTTTACTTATGTTATGTAATCCACTTGAAAACGTGTGTCTCAGACATCAGTTTAGGACGTATCAATGTGTAAAAAATGCAATTACTCCTCAGGGCTGAGGCAAACTCTAATAGTTGGATGCTGTGCAAGCTTCTGAGACTAGACACCATGACGATTTTGTAGTCATCTCATTAACGAATTGTAGCACTGCAGCATGCTCTGCTTTACTTATTTATTGAAAAGATAATGGGAAATAACTGGTTTCTTTGTGAAGCCATAAATAATATGACAGAAGGATATTAAAGGCACTGAGATGTGACAGAAAAGGTAAAAACTTGTGGGGTTTAGTATTTTATAGTGCCAGTTCTCTTTTACCAATACATGTAAAACCAACAGATATGTTTTAGCTGTTTTTGTGAACAATTATCAATTTAATGTGATAGCTACTGAAATGTAGGCATCTTAAGTCATAAACAGTGTCTCAGTTTTGCTATTTTGCAGTAACATTCAGAAGTTAATAATAAATTTTCCCCTTATTTTGCTTCTTTAGGTCTTTGTCCTTTTTTATGTTTTAGGTAGAGATAATCTTTCTTCATTTTTAAATTCCTGATATGAAATATTGATTCTACAAAATGAGAACATTTCTGACATGCATTCTGTGCATCTTTTGTTCTTAGTGGGAGTCCTGTCCTGAAACTACACACAAACATACGCAAATGGTCCACCGTGCCTTCTCAGTACCTTGCGCACTTGATTAACATAAAAGCTACCTCTTTTTTTTAGCTGTGTGTATACATGCATGCGTGTGGCTGAATTGAAGAGAAAAAAATGTTTTATTGTAGAGTTTCATTCCAGGTTGAGGTAGCAACGTCCCTTTTGTCTTCATTCCTGTTCTTTTCAATCAGATCTATCATGCAGTAGGTTGCGAATTTCCTCAGATCTGGTGGTGATTGAAAAAGTAGCAATATCCTTGGATACATGGATTAGTCTTAGGGGTGTTTCTGAATATCATGACCCCATTTTTCTTTAGCCTGGGTTTGTATCAGATTTTATCGTGAAGCTGCTATTGAAGACAGAGCTCCGTAGAAACGCAGCGTGTTCTGCTTAGATCTGTATACACTGTCTAACTTTATGGCACCCAAGCACCTATCTTCTAAAAATGTTTCTTCAAGCCGAACAAGGTATTTTTCCTTCAGCAACAGGAACTCCTCTAAGGTTGATAGTTTAAATATTCTTACAGCAGACAAGTGTTGAAGTCACCAAGGTGTGGATCTCTGACACCATCCCAGTGTGAATTTTGTCTGTGCAAAGTCTTATATGATTTTATAGAATCCATTACTACAGCATCTGAAGGCTAAGCTCATCTTCTGAAACATAACCTATTTATTGGAGGACTCCCAAGCATCCTTATATGGGATGCCAAACCTTCCTGCTTATTTATCCCATATACATCAGTATTACCGCAGCATAAATGCATTGTTTCAGGAGCCACTCCCAGTTTACAGTAGTGTGAAAACAGAATGATGCCTGACCTGTTGTGCTTAGCTTTGCCAGCAAAGTACATTTTTTATTCTTCTTGCAATAGTGGGATGCAGGAAACAGGTGAAGCAATTCAAGTGACATATATAAACAAATCTCAGGGTAGAAACAATTTACATAAATCATTCCAACTATTACATGAAGTTTATTATTGTAACTTTAAATTTCAGGGCTGGCAGTGCCATAATGACTTAGGAAAATGATGCAAGTTTTTTACTGAGCAACAGAACGTTGACTTGGAATTCCTGGGATCTTCAAAATACTTTTCAGTTACCATTTCTATTTTTTGTTCAAGTGCAACAAAAAAGATAAATTGTAGATACTGAAAGGGAATTATCGCACAGTCATTGAGTGGTTGAGGTTGGAAGGGGACTCTGGAGGTCATCTGGTCCAACCCTCTGTTCAAGCAGGGCCCCCTAGAGCAGGTTGCATCTGTACTACGTTTGTGAAGAGCAGAGTTTCATCTGTTCAAATAACTGAGAAGCCACTGGATAAAATGTCATGTAGTTCTGGAAAAAAAAAAGTGCTATGGACACTTGATCTCATAAATTTTAGAATACTACAGAATTCTTGAGATAGAAGTGCAGGAGATGAGATGCTCTTTTTGTGATCATTTATAGCAGAAAAGGTCAGTTTATTGTTCCTGAAGTACTTGTCCATTTCTGCTGGCCATTTCATAGGAATTGTTAGGGTTAGGTTATTTTTTGCACCAAGACTATGTCCTTTCCAACTATTACATTAGCTGTGCTTTTTCTCCTTTCCTTTGTGGACACCTGGAAAGTAGAGAGGTAAAATAGCTGGTGTATACAGCTTGCAGCTGTATTGCCACATGCATTTGATATCTGTCATCGAGCAGACTGAGGATTTACAATTCATCAGATCACCTTTCAGGGAAAAAAAAAAAAAGCAACAAAAAAACCCAAACCAAACTGAATGCTTCTCTTTAAATGTCAGTTCTCCAATGTGAAGAAGCTGTCAACTTCTCACATGAAATATCCTACTATTTGAAGAGTTACCAAGAAGTTATGTCTTGAAGCGATTATTTCTGTAATAAATTAAAAGATCCAGGATGCAACCTGGGGGCCTAATTTTGGTACTACATATATGTCACTGTAACTCTCTTTCTTTGGACTGACTGACTGTGAGACACAGAGCCTTTAATGGATTATTTCTATCAGCAGTCTGTTCAATTAACCAGCCACGCAGGGATAATGGAGGATAATAAATGGATATCTTTGTCTGGAGTTTCAAGTAAAAGAGGTAATAGACAGGATCACTGTCATAGTGGTTTGTGGTAGAATAATTCTGCATTCATTACTTTCTATGTTTAATACTGCTGCAAGCTGTTTCACCAATATTTCCAAGTACTAAGTTTCAGGAAGAATGAGCCTAATATGCTTTGGTAAAAGCTGGGTCACTTTTTCTTGAAAATAATGCAGAACGTACGCTAAAATACCGTATAACAATTCTATTAAAAGCAGTAGATGTTGATTAATCAGATAAAGTGTTAGATGTATTTTTATTATACATTTTGCCTCTTCTTTCTTTTGAGATAGCCGTTACAGACCCAGATACCCAATATTCACATTCATCTGTAGCTTAATCTCATCTCTTTGGTGCAGCGACTGGTCTTATATAAATAGACTGAAAAAAAAAGAAGGAGAAAACATACTTTTATATGGCAAGTTTCACTATGGCTAAATAAGCATGAAGTACAAAGAATCTCTCAAGCATTCACTTGTTCAAAACCAGTGGTGAACCTTTTCTCTTTTCAGTACATATGATATAGTAAGGTGCAATAAACACTTTTCAACTGTGAACCACTTTGTCAGGAAAATTGTAAAATTATAAGGGTTAATTTAAAAGTCAATGAAAATAAATGCTACACTAACATTTTCTCAGCTATATATAGAACACAGCTTGAGGAAAAAGAGTCAAACATCATAATTAGACTTTCAGCTAACTAGTGTGGCCATTCTGTTCTGTTTCCATTCCTAGGAAAATACCTGATTATCAGGCATGCATTGTTGTGAGTCCTTCTTTATTTCCTACTGCAACTTTTTCACATTTGTAAATGTTTATTGGAAAAGAGCCCTAATTACTAAGGCTTCCCCTTTGCCTTTCTATTGCCATAAGCAAGTGCATACAGCAGGACTGAACTGTTGCATCAGAAGAGCCTGACATTATACTCTGCTGGGAGGAGGACAGAGCTTCAACATTTCACAGAAACTTAACATAAAGGGTATTCTCACACCATCTTGTTCTTGTGAACATTATATTATAGAATATGAATTTCCAGAATGTTTTTTTCAAAGATGTTCCTTGTATTATGTTCCTCCTTTTATATCCAATTTATTTTCCCAAGTTGTGTCACACCTTTGCAAAGATGTCTATTCTTTGCAAAGCAACTAAGATCTCTGCTAACTTTTACCTGAGAAGCTTGTAGTTCCCCAGGCAACTGTCTTCAGGAGACTACACTGTTACATATCTCATTCCTTCTGAGACAAGGTATGAGATATCTCAAAGCTAATGTAGTGCCTGTTTGAATTTTTCTTCCATACACAATTTTTAGAGTCCATTAAAAATGTACTCTATACACATTCCATTTATAACAAATATTTATATAATGTGTATGTAACTATGTTTATGTGTACACTCATAATATAAATCATATCATATAAATAAAAGATATAGGCAATTACACCATATATTCTAGCAGCACACCATGCCTATCCTTCAGTGTGTTCAAAAGTATTGAGATGTGAAAAGAGCTACAGATTATTTTTTTCTAACTGCGTGTTATTTTTGTCTGCTACAGAAATGTCTCCTTTTTCTGAGCATTTTATTTTTGCCTCACTAATTTCAGTAAGATTTCTTGCATATGTAAGTACTCAAAATGTAAGGGTTGCTGTTTCTAGATTCTGACTCAGACACTAGCTAAATAGTAACATCTCTACCTTGAATCTCTCTCTTTTCTTTTGCATTGGCAGGAAGCCCAGGAGTTTTCTTCGTCGAAGGCATGTTCACAATTTTTAGCCAACTTTCATGCTAATTTGATCTTGTAATCATAAAATTAATCAAAATCTTTTCCCTTGTTTAAAACTAAAGATAACATTTTTACAAAATCATTTTAGAACATTTGGAATATAAATTGACTATTAATGACAGAAAAATAATTACAGTTAAAGTTGTGTCCTTTAGGCAAGTGGTAGGTAAATTAGTAGCTTATTCAAAGCCCATTAAGAATTCTGTTGACTTCAGAGTGTTATGGATTAGATCTCAGTAAAGAAGCCTTACTAGAAACGGACCTCAGAAGAGAGGAAAAATTAAGTAGCTTTAGAAGTATAAATTGCATCACAGCTCAATCTTTGGCTGTAGCAATGACTAGATTTGGTCAAAAGATGTGGAAAAAATGTAGAAAATATAGAAAATGCTTGATAAAGGAGGATTTATTCTCTTGCATTTCCTTTTAAAATTATCTTGTCCTTGTCAATATTATATTCTAAAATATAGATTTCCAGAAATGTTTTTTTCAAAGGTAGTCTATATTCTTCCTTTTCTATCCTGATTGCTGCTTCTATGGCATTCTGTGCAAAATCAAAATTCAGGACTGTATGAAGCTGATCATGGAAATTCAGTTCTGGAAAATTCAAAAGAGAATATAGGTGGTATAATATTCCCAAATGGGGAGGAAAAAGAACCGTACGATTTCAGAAGAAGAGTTCAAGACCTGAGAGTCTTGAGTAGTTGAATATTAAGGTCCTTGAAGAAGCTTTCTTTCATTAGGTCATGAAAGGTCCAAGGAGATTTTGAAAATTGCTGGTTCTCTTCCCGTGCTAGCGTGAAACTGAGGACAGCAGGCTCAAGTGCGCAGCAGGACAACGAGGTAACGAAGAGGAAGGCATTACCAGGTGGTGCTCTTGTCCACTGTGGTCCATGTTCCTAGCGCTTTGTATGTGCGTGTATGTTCAGTCTTAAGAAGACATGTAGAGCTGGTCTCGTTTGGGGTTATGCTTGAAGAAAGTTCCCATTTTCAATTGGTTTCTAATTAGAGAACATTCCTGAGAAGTATTTGCTTTCCAGGAGCCAATCATCAGATTTGAAGTTCAAGGCGGAGAAAAGATAAAATGTTATTTACAGTATGATCTTTACGTTTCTTTCAGCAAGGAAGGCTATTTTTACTTCAGTTAAATGAGGGAAAAGTGTTAGAGTAACTTTAGTTTGGGTAGAAGCCTAAGTAGTCTAAGGTGTACTGATTCCATTAAATATTTTTAAGGGCCATTTTCAATGCTCGGTTTTTTTGAAACATTGTAACTAAATTATGAAAAAATAACAATGTCAACCATATTGACTATTCTTTAAGAAGCCTGGAGAACTATTCCATGAACATTTTTAGGTGTCGACTTACTCATCAATCACGTTACTTCAACAGTTGTCATCAGACATTGTCCTGTCTAGGAAGACCTTAAATATGTATTGAAGGAAATATGATGGAAATACTGTTTATTAAAATGATATTAATGCAGAAAATCAAGAATGTATATAATGTGACTATGTGTCAGACTTCGTATCAAAAAAATGGCAGGCCAAGCTACAATGCATAAGCTAAAAATTTAAGGATTATTTTTATGATTCTATTTAAAAGTAGAAACCTCTTGCATAGTTCTAAATTTTCAGCTATGCTGCCATAAAATCTATGGAAAAATAAGTGTTTCAGAATTTCCTCTGTCATTTTTAGATTCTATGATTATGAATGCTTTAATGCTTTATTAACCCTTGCTTTCATCCTGCCTTAAGAGAGCTTGTAGTTCTTAGGAACTCAACTTTTTTCCAGGATTTTCAGTAAATCAGAAACTCTCTCTGTTATTCAGTTTCTCATGTCATGGAAGTTAAAAAATGTGTTTAAGGGCTACTGTGCTAGGTAAATTCTTGAAAGAAAAATTCACTTATGCCTCTAAGTATATAGGAAAGCTATCTGCTTTATAAAATCCCTGAACTGAAAATAGATGAAAGCTCAGACAGTATTAAGGGAAAATATCAATATGTTTGCCTTGCTTTTCTCTGGTTTCTCTGCATTTGGTAATGGCCATGGATCCTGGCCTAGATATATCTTTGTCTGACACAGCTTGTGAATTGTTATGTTCCAAAGTTCTTATATCACTTCAAGACCAACTGAGTATAACATTGCTGTGTTTTGGGTTGATGCATCAAGACCTTGTACTATGGAAATTCCAGAATGTCCCCAGTGTTACTGCTTTTGAGTCATCAGAATTTCATTGAACTATTTGGGATTCAACATGTCATCACCACATCATAATAAAATATAGTAAAAAAATATCATATAAACATAAAACTTTTGCCAGGAAGTTTCCAATTGGAAACTTCCAATAAATGTGTTACTTATTGCATATGTAGTCTGAGGAATATTTTTTTGAAATGAAAAATAAATATGTATGGCATTTCTTTCTTTAGCAAAAAGTTAAAAGTAATATTGGGCAGAAAAATGGGTTAGGTGGATATTACAAGAAAAAATGACTATAAATTCTCAAACTACTTCTAGCGATTTCTTTGAAATTTTACTACTGAAGAAGGCTGCAGGAAATTTCTTTAAAATGACATAGCTTCCACAGGATACTGGGAATGTATGTATAACTTCTTTATTATTATTCATAGGGCTGTAAGAACTGAAACTTAATGTTTTTGTTCATGAAGTCAGCAATTTAAAATCTTTGTTCAGAAGATGTTTAAGAACTTAAAGCCATCAACTTCTAGAAAACTGACACCTAAGAACTCTTGATAGACCAGCTAGTGAATAAATAACTTTTAATAGCAGGAGCTTGTTCAAAGTACCATAGTTTTCTAGTTGAAGCAACACATCACATAGATACAAAGGAAACATATGTTTTAAAGGCTCTCAAGGACTATGAGACCTATAAGTAAGTCCTTTGATTCTTCAGAAATCCTCTGATTGCTCAGTCTGTTATGTATTTCTCCCACAGTGCTCAAAAGATCTTAATGTAGCTTTTGCAGAGTCTGAACTCCACTTCGTAAGGTATCTGAACTGACTTTCATGACATCAGTATACCAAGCTTTCTGGCAGCGATCATGCTATGCCTGGGCCACAAATTTTAACACCACAGTTAGCAGTGTCTTAGTCATAAGTAAGGAAATAATAAACGTTTCTATCATTAATCCCACAAGGATTGTTACAATGTAGGGGATTATAGCCTTACAGTGCTGCATTTTGTTTTTGAAGAACACAATTACAGAATTTCAGGTGAGCTTGAAAGGGCCTTCTGGAGATCGTCTTGTCCAAATGCCTTCTGCTCTAGGGGTCACCAAGATCAGGCTGCTAAAGGATGTGTACAGCTGGTTGAACATCTCCAAGAATGGAGACTGCCCAACCTCTCTGCGCAGCCTGTTCCAGTGTCTGACCACTCTCACAATGAATTTTTCTTTTTCTTGAGCTTACATGGAATTTCTTCTATTTTAATTTCTGCTCATTGCCTCTTTACCTGTCTCAGGAAATATGTTCTGCTTGGCCATTTTTACCTCTGATGTTCCATTGTTTGGGACTCAATTTTGGTGGTGTTTCTAGCTGCTTGTTTTGTTAACTTGGTTCATGCAATGAATTAAATATCTTTGGATATCAGCTCTAAAAAGCCATTCCCATTGCCGTGACCTCATGGAGCAGCAGAGAATATGAGGATAAGAGAGCTATGAGTCTATACATGTCTTCAGTAGGAATATGATTCTTGCTGAAATGCAACAAATGAAGTAGATGCCAATAGATTAGATTTTAAAGTTAAAAATATTCTATAACTTAGGAGTCCACATCAGAAAAAAAAATTAATTTATGCCCCATATAGGCAGGAACAATACTATACATACTGCACATATGTGGGTAATTTGGTATCAGTGATATCAGACCCAAGTGAAACTAATTTCTCTGCCAAATCCTTTGTCTCTAACAATCATTTTTCTATTTACTGTAAGGATAACTTCTTTCTTATAAAACTTTAATACGTTTCTCCTTAATGAGTACTGTATCACTTGCTTATTTACAGTAGCTATACTGCATTTGTTGTGTTTTGGAACAAGTATAACTGGACAACCAATATGTATTTTCTAGCCTTTTTTAGTAATGAGGGTTTTTTTGAGGGGCTAGGGAGTAAGAATAGAATTTTTTTTCTTATTTTGTTCCAAAATGAAAATAATAACTTTTATCATAAAGTCAGTCTTAATTCTTTATCCCAATAGCTTTAGAACAGTGACAACTCCACTTCAAACATAAGTAAACAAATAAAACTTCTCACCTTGGTTATATATTAAAAAAAGTTAACACTAGATCTAGAACCTTCCAAGTCTTTTCTAAGTAGTTTTTCATTTCTGAGAATGACACAAGTGAAAAACATTCCCGGATTTTTAGAAAAGAGGTTACAGAGAAACAATCAGTCTTCTTGTTTTTATCCTTTATTTCATTATTATCGTGGCAGAGATTAAGACAATTTTTGGAAAAAAATAAATCTCTAACCTTTAAATGAGCAAAATGGCACAGTAGTCACAGCAGTGCCCTCAAACCAAGTAAGGGAACTGAAATATTAGACATCAAGAAGTATTTTCTTTTTATCCTGTCCTATTCACACTGAATTTGATAACATAACTTCCACTCAACTTTGATTTCAACATTGATCCAATGCATGAAGATAAGGACATGTTAGGGATTATAACCTGGTTTTAGAGGAAAAAAACCCACAATTTTAGTGAAACCAAAGTCAGAAAAAGTCTCCTTTTCTTATGTAGTATTGGAAATGTCAGTGACAGCTGTTAATATACTTTACATTTTAATAACTTAAAAAATAAGGTTCAAAGTTAAATAAGGTAAATAGAAAACTATAAACTTATTTTATATTTTTCTGTTTATTTCTTCAGTCTTTCAAACTGGCAAGTAGACATTAATTAAGAGAAATGCGGTTCTGTAAGCAATGTAATCATTAGATAGTCTCACTAAAACTTCATAACTTTGCTTGGCAGGGAGGGAATTTGAAAAAAAATTAAGTAGACTTCAGGACAAATAGAATAGAAAATAAACAAACAACAGTCTTCCTATATATTCTCAAAAGCTTCTAACTTAAGTATTTGAGCAAAACAGTTATTTTGTTTGCAAAAAAAAAAAAAAAGCAACAAAACAAAACCACAAAGCAAATAAATTTGCTGTAGTATCCTGAAATCAGTTTGAACAAGCATAAGGCAGTATGTAGCATTTAGTTTTACTCAGGAACCTTTCATGACCATGCAACGATATTAACGTCTGATTATGACAATTTTGGGAGCAAAAGTGATTCTTTTTCCTATTTTTTCTTGTTTCTTTAAAAAAAAAATCATATTTTGGGTGAATATCGCTACTCAGAATATACAGAAGTTTGTAAAATTTAACCTGCAGAGACAAATTTCAATCTTATTTATTGAGCATTACCTTGCTGGAGTAGTATGGCTCTTTCTCCTGTACCAACCGCTGGACACATTTGGATTCCAGAGTAGCCATGTCAATGTCATGAAGCTGTGGTCTATCTCCCTCTTTAGGCCCTGCTGAATTATTTCATTTCTCTGTCTTTGTGGTCAAAATAAAAGCTCCTCACACATGTGAAAAAGATACCAACAAATACTGAAGAATGCTGAAAACCTCAAAACTTCCTGCCATCTACAAAACTTAGGAAAAGGGCAAAAATTGCTTAACCCTTACAAGCCAATTAAAATGACAGATTCCAGATAAAGAAACAAAGGGAACAGTGTTCCTTAGCAAAGTAATTTTAATAACTTATTTCAATCAAACTTATTCCATTTTAAAATTGGCTTGAAATTATTTTATGCAATTTTCATTACTCACGGGAATTCTATCAGCAGAAAATAGGTTATGGAAAGAAGTAGGTCTTTCTTAATGGCCATATATAGGTTACATAGTGAAATGTGCCCAGAGCTAAACATGTCCCACGTGGTTGTAAGTAGAAGCTTATATTGCTACTTTGAAGTCGAGAGTCTATCTAAAGCACCTCTGGACTTGCCTCATGCTTATGTGCTCAAGTCAGATACTCCCACATAACTGGAAAAAAAAAGAAGTTGAACCTTCAATTTATCGTGTAAAATTTAAAATTGTAGATTTGAAACATAAAAAATTACACCTACAGTATGCCTAAAAATCCATAATACATCTTCAAAACTGCAAGTCCAGTTAAAAACCTGAGGAACAAAACAGGAGATCTGAGAATACTGAAGATTCAAACTAAAGCCCAAAATATTTGCAACTAATGAATGAAGAACTTTGATATTAATTATGTGGTGCATTCTGTTGCATTTATAATTTAGTGTGGTTACAAGGCTGAAAACTTATTCATATTTTAATTTTTAGACAGGAGAGAGTATTTTCATGTTCTGTGTTCGAACTTCTTTGACATTAGCACAGCTTGTACTGAAGTCTTGCATATAATTAATTGTTTCAACACTGAGCGACTAGTTATATAGGCATACAATTGTCTTAGTTTCTAGCTGAGACAGAAGTTGCCTTTCTCATAGTTTCTAGTATGAGGCTATGTTTTCGTTCTAGATGAAAAACAAAAGTGATAACATAGCGATTGCTTATACTTGTCACCTTGCAGCATGGAACAAAGCCAAGAACATTTCAGTCTCTCAGCTTCTTGTATTGCTTTGTTAGTGAAGGGGTTGGGGGGGCACAGGGAGCTGGGAGGGGACAGGACCAGGGCAGCTGCCCCAAACCGACCAAAAGGGTATTCCATACCATATGACATCATGTAATATAAGGGAGGGGAGTTAGCCAGGGAGGGGCTGCTGCTCAGGGACTGACTGGGCACGTACAGTGGTCGGTGAGTGGTGAACTCTTGCTCTGTGTATGATTTATTTTTATATATAATTACTGTTTTCTCTTTTACTTCCTTGCTGTCTTAGTAAATAGTTTTTATCCCAACTCATGAATTCTACCATATTTTCTCCTAATTCTCTCTCCCATCCCACTTCGAGGGATGAGGGGTGAGCAAATGACTGTGTGGGACTTAGCTATCTGCTGGGTCAAACCACAACAACAATAAAGATTGCTAAACCAAATAAGATACTTAGAATAAAGATAATAAGAATTTTTTTTTTTTAGTTAAGGAAGTAATATGAAAAGAAGGCAGTGAAGTTCTCAGTCGTGTTTACATCCAGAACCTATATTTTCTCTTACAATTTGGTATCTAAGACAGAAGTGAAAACTTATGTTTTGGATGGATGAATAAGTAATATTGTCCAAGCTATACAAACACTGCTATTATGAAAGAATAAGCAGTTAATGCATCTGTGAAATGCGGTTGCAACAAGTTTTTAAGAATATCAAGAAAGTAGTATTAAAAGTTTGATGACTAGTGTAATCTATATAGCTGTGTTTTTTGCAGAAGTTCAGTTTACAAAAACTTTGTAGGAAAATTAATGCTTACCTTTTCTTATTTCCACTGAGCTAGATGGAAGCGTTTGTCATCAACATGTGTTCTCTGAATGGGTATTGCAGTATTCACTACGATCAAATCAGTCACCAGTTAATAGAGTCTTTGGTAAGTTAAATGAGCAATGTGCTTCTGGAATCTTTCACTATGAATGATGTTTTCCAAAACTCAATCATTCTTGTGGTTATTCCAAGAATCAGTTTTCGTTCTTCAGTGTTGATCTTAAATCATGTGCACCAGAACTGTATGCAATATTCTCAGGGCACTTTGTGCAAAGATTAAATTGCAAATAATTTGTGTAGTTGTGATTCCTATGTATGTATTTGAGAATTACACGGACTTTTTGTCCACAACAATACTTGATTACATCTTCTACTATAAATTTTGTTTAACTGCAAGTAGTTAAAACAAGAATTAAATCAAACCAGAATAAGAGTATTCATACAGCTGAGCTGACCTACAGAAAATGTACAGAGATTTCAGTAGACACAAGGAAGTGTGGAAGCATGCTGTCTGTGGCATTGAATGTCAGAGCTGTGCCTTAAAATTGTCTCGAGTAGGTTCATTTGAACTTCACAGAAGTTTCAAGTACAAATATTGAAAAACATTTGCACGAATTTGTCACATTTCAAGTGTTGAAATAATATTACTTGCACTGAGGAATAGCATTATCCTTGTTAATCCAACAAATTGGGAGGCACCTTGTATACTGTATGCAAGACTGAGCAAGTCTTTATCTGAATCTGAAACTCCTTGAAGAATGGCTGCCAGGTTTGTCACAGTGGGAATTTTGTTGAGCAGGAGATGCAGAATGTAACTTCAAAGGAAAATTTACAGTTGCTTCTATTCCTTTTAGTAAGGCAGATATCCACTTTCCACTGTAACTACAAGGTGTTTTAATGAGATGATACAGCATTATATCTCTCATATCTAAGTACAGTAATTGCAGTAAGATTTATACCCACTATTAAAGGAAAAGAATGAGAAAGAATGCTATTTTGTGAATAGACAAATTTGATTAATGAACCTGATTGGGGACTGCATGGATAGAGGTATGTGTCAGGGGTACTTAGTCATCTGTATGTAGGACTAAAACAGATAACAAACAGGTTGTTATGTTAAATGTGCCAAAATTCTATCTGAATTTATACAAATACATGCAAAACATTGTTTGTTCCTCTTCCTATTGAAAGTGATGCCAAATGTCCTCTGGGTTTATTGGGATAAGGATTATAGTCAATATCTGACCTAGAAGGAATATGTTAATGAGAAAGAAGTTTAGGTCCTCTTAAATCATGCAGCCTGGCAAAGTGAAAGCGTTTATCAAGAAAAACAGGAAACGGGGTTAGTTGTTTGTTGTACATACACACATATATTAAATATTAATCCCAAATCCTGCTCATCAGAAAAAAATGCATGTAAAGTAAATAATTATATAAATAATGGATGATTTGAAGAACACATACCAGAAATCACAAGGGGACATTTAAGCTGTTAATGTGTAAGACAGTTAGTACATTTTTTGGCACTCTGAGACTATCAGAAAAATATGAAGTCTCACAAGCAAGTCCAGCTTCGCCTATCATTTCCTCAACTTTCTTTTAGGAGACATGGGAGCTCCTCATATGAGATTGGCATCACATGGGTATTTTTCCCCGTTCTCTCATGTTCTTTCCTTCCTGCTTTCTGGGCAATTCTATACAGCTTTCATTTGAGCTTTTAGTTTCAGTGTTCAGTGACTCTTCTTTTCTAAGCTTCTCATGGATTTCCTAAGTTAAATTGATATTCTGAGACAATTGCTTTTTTCTTAGTTTGTCTTCTTAAAGAATTTTAGTTTTTGAGGTGGATTTCATGCTTGGGAAGTTCTTGTTTATTTGCTTAAGTGTTTGTTATGGTGGGCTAGTATTCAGAATTCTGTCTCCCACAGAGACTCTTCAGAAACTTCCACAGCTGGAGCTCCTAAGTACAGACAAGGTCCTAGCAGGTATTTATGTTCTGGATGAGAGGTGTTCCTTGCCTCTGAAGTATATTGTTACCAAATCTCTGAGAAAGAAATGTCACAGGAAAATTCATCTCTTCTAGCACAATAATTTTTAAAATATTAAGTGACTGGTATCTCTGTGTACATATGGCTACTCCTGTGGAACTGTAGGACAGGACGGACATCTTTGCTTACTTTGCTGATCATATACTACTGTTTACAGACTGACAGTTGCACGCCTGAGAAAGCTGCAAGCAGGGCATTTTGTAGGTTTGGTTCACAGGCAAGAGGTCAAAGCTTATCCTTATCACCTACAATTCTGAGCTAGACATGTCACTGAATTCCACTGCAAAGTTCATATCTCCTCATCACCCTATTGTTTTATGTCTTCCTGGGATTTACATTTTATATTATTCCAAATCTTTATACCTACACAATTCCACTGTCAGTTCTGATGCTAAACTGTGGTTTGAAAGACTACTCATAAGCTGCTTGCAGTGCAAAAGCAAAGTAATAGCAATATAGTGGAATGAAAATACTGCCAGTTATTTCTCACTTTTATGGCAATGCATTGATGCCAAACATATTGCAATCTGAATAAATGGAAAGGGTAGCATGTACACCCCTGCTTGAAAGGCTGAGCACCAGTCCTGATGATATAATTCCTCTTTCACTCAAGTTTTTTTGGTTAACTAGCTAAAGTTTTAGCACACAGGTGTGAGATAATCTTACAGACAGTCATCTAGATCAGCTTTACTTTTTTAATTATTGCAGCTACAGGCAAGCTGTTTCCTGTCCTTGGCAAAGAATTGTTTTCAAGAACCAAAGTAGGGCAATTACAAAGTTATGATATATTCAGCCCTAACAATCCAGTCTTGCTTGCTATTCTTCCTCAGGCAGACTCTATTGAAAGGAAACAATTCAGTAACAACTGTTTTCTGAACGAGTACTGGTAATCAGCTCAAGGCCATCCAGAGAATATTGCCAGAAATATTAGCTGTTGTACATTAATGTGTGACTCCATTGTGAATGTCGTACTACAAGAAGATCTTTAACAAAAATGACATTGACACAATGCAGTGCTTTGCCTCTAGTCACATGGCATCCCTGCACTTCCCTTTGTACAGAATGTAGCTGCTCATATACAGCTGTCATGAAATAACAAAGTGAAGTAGTGACTGTTATTCTCTGGCAAAATTAGGCAGTTCGTGCTTTGCAATGGCTTAAACTTACAGGTCTGAGATGGCATTTTTTTGCCTGGTTTATGGTGCATGTAATTAAAGATTTCTCTGGATAAATGGCTTTCCCAAACAAATGTGAATTTTCCAGCTTTTTAAATAAATTCAAAGTGAGCCATGTTTTTTGGCATGGGGAACACCTGCTCATAGATGTCAATTATTCTTTCTCTTTTTCTGTCTTTAAAAAATGAATTATTCTAAACTGAATAGCCATTTAAATGTAGCAATAATTAATATTTCATTGCTTTACACTAGAGAGGAGATCAGGAAAAGGGGTTTTTTTGTTCACTGACATCTGGTTAAACAAAGCTAAGTGGAACCTTCTGACATTATCAATGCAAGGATCTGAAAGGAAAGCTGCTCTGTACAATAGCCTCCTTCATGCATTTTTGCAACTATTCTGTTCCAGTCTGTTACAAAATAATATAGCTTGTGCTGATTATTTTTAATCTTTAGAAATACACTGTAGATATAGTGTGCATGAGTTATTTTTCATTGTTTTTAATTAAAATCCATTTGTCTGTGTTTCCATGATTACTGAAATCTTTGTGGACTGAACTGATCTTTTCTCATTGAACTGTTAGCTTACCCATTGAGTAGATGAATCTTCATGAACTCAGCCGTAGTGAGTTGTCCTTTCTTTCCATTAAAATCTAATTACCACCACCAGTTACTGCATCTCAACCACAAATGTGCCAATGCCTTCTAGGTGAAAAGGAGAAGTTCATAATTTTGTCCTGTATACTCTTTTACTTGCAAAAAATAAAAATAAAAATAAATCTACTCATTAACAATGGAATAGAAATCTTCTGAACACTGCATAATATTCCAAATAAGAATTTGGAAGAGAATACATTTTGCCTCAGGAACTCTATTCCGAGCAGGAGTGCTTCTACTTTTCCTTACAGTGTAGCTTAGGCCTAATCACTCATGTACTGCAACATTCTTCTATGGTGGCAATCGCTTCCAAGAAGGCAGGCAAGATCAAGGACCCAATCTTGGCTGAAGACCAAACTGCTGCTCATAATGCTATTTTATACATGCATGCGTACGCACACGTGCTGCATTATGCAAAACAGCATTGCATACTTGTTTTGTTTTCATACTATGAAATCTTAAAGAGCATGGATGTATGTAGGTTGCTCTGAAAGTAATGCCTGTTATTTATTTCCACGGAAACTACAACAAAGAGAACAAGTACTTGATAGAGCAAATACTTAGCTACAAAACACTATTTTTTTAACATAGTCACCACCATTAACTATGCGTTTTTGAAGGTGAAGAAAAAGAGTCTTCATACCGTGCTCGTAAAAATCTGCATCAACAGGTGACCCACTGTTTCACAGCTGCTATGACAGTATCCACAGCTGCTATGACAGTATCGTTGCTAGGAAAATGTTACCCATGCAGTCCATCTTTCATCAGCCCAAACAGATGGAAGTCAGAAGGTGCCAAATCTGGTCTATATGGTGGATGTGTCAGGACAGTCCATCCAGGACTGACAACGTGCTCCACAGTCTTCAGACTGGCATGGGGCCTGGTGTTATCATCTTGCAAGAGAAAGATTTTCTTCTTCTCTGGCCTGACTCTGGAAAATACATCAATACAGGCTGGGCAGAGAATGGCTTGAGAGTAGCCCTGAGGAGAGGGACTTGGGGGTGTCTGTTGATGAGAAACTCAACATGAGCCGGCAGTGTGCTCTTGCAGCCCAGAGGGCCAACCGGATCCTGGGCTGCATCAGGAGAAGCGTGGCCAGCAGGTCGAGGGAGGTGATTCTGCCCCTCTATTCTGCTCTCGTGAGACCTCACCTGGAGTATTGTGTCCAGTTCTGGGGCCCCCAACTTTTCCTATCCCAAAAGACAGTGTACATCACATTACCCACTGAGGGCTGCGTCTTGAGCATTTTCTTTGATGGGGAATTCACATGTCACCACTCAATGGACTGCTGTTTTGATTCCGTCTTGTAGTGGTGACACCACATCTTGTCACTGGTGATGATGTGATCCAGGAAACTGTTGTCTGCAGCCTCATATTTGTTCAGTAGGTTCTGACAAACTTGCATATGATGTTCTTTTATGTTTCTATATGAGCATTTGTGGGGCCCACTTGACAATATTCCAACCTTGCCACCATAATTTCCAATGTATTTAGGCTGATATTCAGCTCTGTACACAGTTCCCTGGTCATAATCCACTGATTTGCATGGATGAGCTCATCAAGATGTTCTTCATTTAGTGGTGTAACAGCTGTGCATGGCTGTCCAGAATGTGGCTTGTCTTTCATGCTGCTATCGCCACTGCTGAAACACACCACCCACCACCTCACTGGGGTCACATCCACTGTTTGGTCTCTATAATAATGTTCAGCAAGGGTCAATGAATGTTAATGGGTGCAATCTTTTCCATGTGGAGGAATTCAATTTTGCACCTTTGCTTCATCCGCACTTCCACATCAGACGCCATTGTGTCAGACTGCCTCTCTGCTGCCATCTGTCACACAGCAATGAAATGTAATGGAATATTGGTGGGAAGGTTCAACCTTTGCTGCCATACCACCAACATCCACCTCTGACATTGTGGGCCAACAGATTAACATAGGAAGCATTACTTTCAGAGCAGCCCTCATATTTTAAGCAATTAAGCATCTCATGTGAGTCTTACTTGTACTAATTAGAATAAATCCAGTGTAAATTATCAAAAGCTATTTGTAAAGAAATACTTCTTGTAGCATTTAATTGTGTCATTGTATATGATGGTGGCAGAAGAAAATGTGCAAACAAATATTTGCATCAGTAGAAAGCAAGCTAATCAGAAAACCAGTTTGTCAATAAATCCCTTTGCGTATCAGTCAATTTAAACAAAAATCTGGCTAAAATAAGTTACTGAATTATGCTTTGAAGCTGTTGAAGAAAGTTTGTGATAAGGAACAGTTTTGTTTTACCAGCAAATTTTCCAAATATCATGGAAGCTAATGTTTCACTGAAGCTTTGTATTCTGTTTGGGTCTTGCAAAACATAGGGGAGAATAATCCCCTCAAGTTATTGGCCATGAACTGCTTATACAGCTGAAATACTATACTTCCCAGAATTAATTGTGAAGAATTTTATAAATTTGAGTATTTGGATATTTTTTAAATGTTTTAACTGGCATTTTTGAGTATGAAAGTTCTTTTTTCTTTTATTTTTTTATTTTTTTTTTTGCTATGTTATATTGCCATTACTGAGTGAATTTTCTTCATAAATTCTTAGAGGAAGTAAAATATTTGAGTAGTCTTAATTTAATTAAATATTCAGTTTATGTGCAAATATGTTCACTAATTGATAAACATAAATACAAATAATAAAATCAAATACTACGAAAAAAGCAAGACAAAGAAATTACAGCTGTTACTTCCTCTTATAAACTAATTCCTAAAAGACTAAAATCCCTGGACACTGCTATTTAGATGTCCAGAAACTCAATGCAGAATATCCTTAATGAGAAAAATGCAAATAATTTTGATTTTTTAAAAAATTATATAAAACTGTATGAGACAGATTGTCAGCTCTTATTTTTTCTGTCTCCAGCTGGTGAAATAGACCAGATTTTCTATTTACCTTGCTCAAGGTACACAACTGAGTACAATACCTGTAGCACTCACTAATCTATATCAACAGTGGATGTTACACACATTTACATTTACAGCCTGGAAAGAATCACTGTCCTCATCCCCTGTAAGGCATAAGCTGTGGCATTCATGCATTTTCAGACTGCTCATTTTCAAAATTAGCAATCCTGTTGATTTCCTGCTTTGATCATACAGCACAGTACTGCTCTACTGACACCTGAACTGCAGCATAAATAAAAGTACCTCTGCTGCTAAACCATGCCTTGACTGGTGTTTCTTACATCTCCCTGTCTGTCCTCTAGTTCTGCAAGCATAGAAAATGTATGAATTTTACTAGCCTTGCCAAAATTGTGTTACTGCAAGAGAAGGTCATAGTGCTTGCTGAGGGGCACTGATATCGCCAATGCAATCAAACTGAAAATTCACTTTTAGAGCTCAAGGAACTTAGAGGAAAATGGTCATTCAAATGCTTGCCCTGTAGACCTTATACAAGGCATTCATCATGTTCATTAAATAAGAAAACTTACTTGGTAGCCATTCCCTTCACCTAATCTGTAGTTTTACCTCATTTAAGATTGAATATGAACATAATCCTTGGCTCCTGGATGATATTGATTGTTGAAAATACTTAAAGAATGACTCTTCATTTTTCTTATCATTGTAAATGTACCAATCAGTGCTAGATTTCCCTTCTTCTGAGAGAAGCTGAATGTGAGAGATCTGTCAAGTCAAATACTTGGGTTTAGCAGTAAATCCAGGGAAAAAATATCAGTTATAAAGTAATGAGTAGCTGCTTAAAATATCATAAGTGAAAAGGAAAGTCTATATTTGTACAATACATTAAACAATAGTAATTATATATTGAATTAAACATTTTAGATGTTTTCAGATTTGCTTAAACCAAATTAATTGATTTTTTCCAATTGAGAGAAATGTTGACCAAGCCCATGATTCATGAATGATACTCATTTTAATCTCTTTCCTTCCACCACATACTTCTGCTCACTGGGGTATGAAAAGTTAAGATAATGTGAGGGCCTTTCAGACATGAGTGTTGGGGGAATTTACTGCAGTTTTATCTGGACAAACCTTCAAAAGACATAGATAGACAGACAGACGGATGGACAGACAGACGTGTTTACTAAAACTCCTCAGGAACAATTCAGCACAGATTTTCATTGTGATCTTTTTGTAATGTATTTGTTGAAATAGTGTATTAAATCTGGGATATCCAGTTAGGATTCAGGATTCTGAAACATTTGCTTGTCATCAGATCCTGCCACAGAGCCTCCGAGACCCCAGCTCTGCACTAACATATAGCTGGGATGTGTACCTTTATCCTCTGTTCTGTTTTGTATCAAAGAAGATACAAACTAGCATCCAATTTGTGTGCATTTATATGCAATGAGAAAAGCTTTCTGTTATGATCAATGGGTCCAAAATATCTACTTCAAGAAATACGAAAAGATAGTTCTAAGTACAAGACAGAGAAAAGCCCTCTCCTACTCCAAGCATCTGAACTCATTACACACCGTCACATGGCCTCAGTTGCTTTTGTGCTTACACCCAGACATTTATAGGGTTAGAAACATCTCAGCATAGGAAATGGACATTTATTTCCTGACTTTGCTAAAATGCAAACCTCACCTAACTCTTCAGAAGGGTTCTGAAATGGCAGATGTCATACAATAGTTACGTCAAATTACATTGCCTTCGTTAATAAATATGGGCAGCAACATCAGTGTCTATTTGCATAAAACTTAGGGGTACAATGTACATGGACTGTTCTTAGAGAAGGTCCTAAGAAACAGGCTATTCCAGAGCTGCAAGATTTCTACTCCTCAGCTGAAGTTGCTATCAAGGCAATTCCTCTTCCTGAATCGTAACACCTAGAGTATTACACAAAACGCACAGCATTCTCAGCAGCTGTCCTTTTTAAAATATTAAGATCTGTAAAGTTAGCTCAGCTTCATTATTAATACTTTAGGTCCCAGGTGAACACATATAGACAGACTTTCTTACTGGTTGTCTCCAGACATTGCCTTACTCAGCATCTAGGTACATTGAATTGCTCTGCACACTTGAACGACTTTTCCGTTGAGTCAATAGAATGATGTAAATAACTCGAGAGGTCTGGATGATCTTTTGCAGAAAAAGGTGCCCTTCTCTTTCTAAGGATCCTGCCATAGTCAGGCATCCACTTTTAAGCACCTGACTTTCTTGTAGATATCCCGCCTTTAGGGATATATATTTGAAATGAAATTCTGCTCCAGAGAAGGCGGGTAGCTGTTGATGGGTATCCACAGGTCTGGGTGTTCACCTGCCTTAGAATCCATTTTCTTGAACAGAGACCTCTGGTGCTTTTTTATAAAGCCTATGTCATCTTGCCTGGTATCCTTCTGTTTCCCCTGAAGGATGCTTCTCCTTTGGGATTATGTTATAGCTTGGATTTACATACAAAAGCTATTCAGAGCCCTTTCAAATGGTGCTAGGCATCCAACCTATGTCTGCTTTAGGTGAGTGGCATCACAATGTAGGCACTGGAGACCACTAATTGACTATGTTGGGACTTTAAACAGCACTTCACAATTGTATGTATACATAAAAAAGTTTTAAACCAAATGCTATTCTAATGGGTTACAGCACTTCAAAGCCATCTCAAGCCAGGACATGATAGGGGACAGAGAGAGCTCATTTCAATTTTCTGAAGTCAAGTGTGTACAGCCGTGTGGGACACCCCAGGGTTTCCAAGTCTTCCCCAGAAGGCTATCAGATAGATGTCTGTGACCTATGGGAGGCAAATTCCTGTCTGGACGAGCAGATGGCCAGGTCAGATGCCCTAGGCCATCTTACACAGGACTACATGCCTAAATTTAGATGATTTAATCACATAGGTAGCCTGTAAAGATGACTACAAGACAGCTGAGTTTGGGAATAACCAGAGCAGAAAATACAGAATGAGTGAAGTTCACAAGGTACTGTTAAGTGAACTAAGTCTGTTTTGAAAGCATGGAGGTTAAGATGGGAAATACAGCTTTCATATAAACATGTTAGTACTTGATACAAAGACTGCTTCTTGAATTTAACATCTTGTTCAAACTTATTTTTAAGTCTTGTGTTTCACAGTCATATTTAAGTGCAATAGCTTACTCCACAATATATAGGGTGATGTATTTATTACCTAGCTTGTTAAAGACAGTCAATTTAAACTGCTTTCAACTTTCACAGTGTGCTACCATAAGAATATAGAACATTATGCTTCTTTGCCTGTAAATTATGAAAAAGACCAATTGTGAAAGCTGGATATTTGCTGTATATTCTTGAGTAGAATATTTTAAATGTAATTACAAAAGGAATATGTGTAAATATTATTTCATAACCTCTGGTAATTTCTAATTCCTTGTTGAAAACATTGATTGTGAAATTCTTCTGGGATTGTTGGAATATGAAGATCCTGGAACACATCATTCAAAATATCCATTTTTCTATGGAAAATATATTTGACCAGCAATGTTACAGTCAGGATATTTTGATTACTTGTGATAAACCATTTTAGAAAAAAAATTACACTGTTGCAGTCACACATCCAAAAATAAATGAGTTATTTATTGTTTTACTAGTGAATCAGTTGAATTATCTATAAAACACCTTACAATTATTTCTCAGTAGCTCACTTGAGACCACCATCTTTTATTGCTGAAAAATTAAGCCAGTGAATATGTAACAGAATCATTGTTTCTCAGACACAGAAGTGCAGTAATTGTTGTAATTGGCTGCTATTATAAGCTTACAATGCAAGAGAACCTTAGTTTTACCTAAGTACAGGTAGTACAGGTAGGGGGAACAGTGCCACTTGCAATGCCCTGTAAGGATCTAATCTGCAACACAAGAAATAATTCCACTGATATGAGCAGGTGTTGTTTGGGGCCTGAAATGAGCCCCAGCAGCAGTATCCAACAGATTAAGGAGAAAGTGAAACAAGTCCGATTTTCCAACATTTGGATTGTTTTAGAATACAAATAAAGTCTTTGTTAGGTTTTACTTCAGAGGAATCATCTTGCCCTACTCTGTTAGAAACTGTAATTACTGTAGCTGCAGGAGAGTTGAAAAGAGATTGTAAGTTATCATTGAGCATACGTGCTATATTTGTTTTTAAATCTTCAATCCGTAAAATTCTTAAATCCTTAAATCCTCAGCTAACAATTTGCATCATCAATATTTTACCTTGAAGGAATGATCTTATTTGAATTTGCTATCTTGAGGTATACACACTTTGTCTCCAGTGAAATATAACTCTAAACTGGATTGATTTCTGCTATCAAAGTTCAAAATTACAAGCAATACCACTTGTATAGCACTTCGTAAGTTTATTTTCCTTGGTGACATCCTCTCTGAAACTGACATTTCCTGACATTATTTATTGCTTGTTTGTAGTGAGATTTCTGTATTGATAGTAATGATAGCATATTACTTTCCTTTGGCAAACAAGAAATTTGCATTTTATTGTAGTTGATCAACCTTGGAAAATAAATACATACTCATGCTAAATGTTTGTTGTATGTAGAGTGGTATAAATCAATTTCTATGCAGATGTTAATTGTTGCATGTGAAGATATTTGCATTTGGCTTTCAAAGCTATTTTCTAAAAATGACTCAAAAAGATTCAGAAAAGAAATTTTCACACTGGTGAAAAACTTTAGCAGCACTGAAGTAGGTGGGAGTTCTGCTTCAGTGGGACTAGAATTAAATCCACTGAGTATAATATAATATAATATAATATAATCATATATTCCTCCCACACTTTTCCCTGAAGCTGACTAAAAAGCAAACAACACCCCCCCCCAGCCTTAGCCTGCAAACCAATAGTGTATTTACTATCAATAATGATACATAAAGTAAAATAGCAATGTTATTTTAGTGAAAACATAATCCATCCATGGGTTCTTTACTAGCAAATTGTTTACTGCCTTGGACGAACTTTTCCCATTACAACTGCACTACTCATTGGGTTAAGAATCTTGAGATTTCACAGCCTCTTCTTTGAAAAGGCTATGGCCACGCTGAGCAAGAGTAGAAGGAAATGTGCAATATCTCCATTTAATAGAAGAACATCTGTGGCCTACAGAGGAATTTGCTTGCTGATGTTTGCATAACTTGTGGTGAGTAATTTTTTGTTAAGGTCTTCTTGTCCTCCTGTACGCAGGTGCATGCCCTGGTTCCACTTGGCCCCATTTTATGAGTTGATTGTGATTTCTTAGAGCTGAGACAATAATTAGAAGGTATCTGAGTTGCAAAATCCCATTTGATCTGTATTCATTTAACCACGAGCCAGCAGTGTATCCTGGAGTACATGAAAAAGAGCGTGGCCAGCAGGTCAAGGGAGGTGATCCTCCCCCTCTGCTCTTCACTGGTGAAGCCACATCTGGAATATTGTGTCCAGTTCTGGGCTCCCCAGTTCAAAAAAAGAAAAAAGGGGTTTCCTAGAAAGAGTCACAGAGGGCCTGGAGCATTTCCCTTATGAGGAAAGGCTGAGAGACCTGGCACTGTTGAGCTTGGAGAAGAGAAGACTGAGAGGGGATCTTATCAATGATTTATAAATATCTAATAGGCAGGAGTCAAGTGGACGGGGCGAGACACTTTTCAACAGTGCGTAGTGACAGGAGAAGGTGCAACAGGAACAAACTGGAACACAGGAAGTTCTATCTGAGCATGAGAAAGAACTTCTTTGAGAGTGACAGAGCACTGGAACAAGCTGCCCAGAGAGGTTGTGGAGTCTCCTCTGAAGATATTCAAAGCCCACCTGGATGCTTTCCTTTATAATCTACTGTAGGGACCTGCTTTAGCCGGGGAGGTGAACTAGGTGATCTCCAGAAGTCCCCTCCAACCCCTACAATTCTCTGATTCTGTGTTTCTGTGAAAGCTCAGCAGAAAAATGGGAATGTAAATTTGACATTATTTTGTTTTCTTACTTCAGATTGAAACTGTTATTTAGAAAAACTGTTAATTAGAAAATAAAAAATTACAATTTGAGAACATTGTAACAAAGCCCTAGAAAATTTTGAATGACAAATATTACTGTAATTGAGAAAAGAGAATAGCAGTGCTTTTCTCAAGATTTTACTTCAGCTACAAAAAACAATCTGTCACTCTGGTTGTTATTGGGGTATGAGGATGGATCTCCCTTGCCTCTACATTCCCTGAAATGTTTAAAAATTTTCTTTAGTTATTGGAAAAAAACTGACATATAAAGGCCAAATTTTACATTACATTTACGGTTCTGTTTTAAGCCTTAACACTTGTTGCTCCAGTAGACATCAGGGGTTCTCAGCACTTTTTATTACTGACTCCACAGATATCATCTTACATGAATATTTTGCTGACAGCTTCATGGTATGTATAATCTCTGGGAACACTACTCAGCCAAAAGAAGTGAAGGAAAACATTTCTTAGAAGGGAGTTTTTGGCAATGATTTTTTTTCATGTTTTTAAGTTTTAATGAAATGGAACATGGAAGTGGGAATTTTCTTGTTTTGTTTGTCACACAGGTTCTGCCATTTTTCTCCAACTCTGTAATATAACTCTTATTTCTTCAAGGCTCATTTGGCTATATAACTGTGGGTAAAGTCAGTGCTTCTGGAGTAAGTCACCTCAGTGCGACTCCACGTGATCAAATGTGGTAAATAAGGCATGCTTTTATGAAGAATATTGCATTTAGTGCAGTCTTTTTACACAAGAGGATAAAAAGAAAAATCTTTTTTTTGTACGCACAAATGATGTTTATGTTTTCAAGTGTTGATTGCTGAGAGTACCAAAATTTGAGCAAGTGTAGAAGGACTGACTGAGGCTGAGAAAAATGAGAATGTTTGGAAAACATTTCCATATGCAAGTCTGTTTATAAGGAACAGGCGACTTTGTCTAAACTTTTGAGCATCTTATCAACTAAAGCACTCAATGTCTCCAAAACTTACGTAAAAATATATTTAAACTATAATGACAGATATCCCTCAAAGGAAGAACCATATATGTAATATGTTTTTTAATTTTTCTGTTGCTTTTTTATTAGCTTTAATGTTTCTGTTATCTTTGCTGATCCCTTCATGTCTGTGTTCTCTGTGGAAGAATATATGCTTTTACCCATTTTATCATGATGGTTACAGCTTTGAGTAGGAGGTGTAGTCTGTTTTTCACGGTTTGTTTTGAAATGCACATCTTGTTTTTGTGTTATGTTTGACATTCCCATGCCCACTTATCTCTAAATGAAAAAAAGCTGTTCATTTAAGCAATAAGATGTGATATAGAATGTATTTAAGATTGATAATTGCACATTTTATAAAGTCTTGAAAGTCAAAAGACTAAGGATCAATAAACTAACATTCTAATAAAGATCTGTGAATATTCTGGCCACTGCAAAGTGATGAAAACAATCATCTCAAGTCTTGAACAAAAAATCTTCTTTCTTGCATGAACTGAGTTGATATGAGAAAAAGCATTACCAGTTTGAAGAGTTCCTACTTTATGAATTTCTTTACCTCCAAACAGAGCCAAGCCTTTTTTTTTTTGTTTTCTGAATATTAAAATATCTTACCCAGAAACATCCAACACGGCATGTCTGGAATGAGCTACATTCCCAAGACTCATCACTGCTAAGCATTACGATTTATCGGAAACTTTTGCCTTGAACTCTAGTCTTTGATAGAGTTCATGAGAATCTAGACATGTTCTCTGCAGACACTAATTGAAGGTCTTTCCAGGGGACTTTATACTGTGAAAACACAAGAATCTTTGGCCGAGGGAGCTTCTAACAAAAATGTAGGTGTGAATCCATACTTTGGAACAGGCAAATATTTGTCTTATGTTTTTCTTGGTATTTGTCTTATATTTGTCTTGATATTTGGAGATATCTCCAGTGAAACACTTCAGAATCAACAAATTGCTTTTTCATTAACAAAACCCATTTTGCTTTTTCTGACATGTCTTTCGAACAGCCATGCAACAGATCTAGTCATCACTCTTTTGTGATACTTTTTATCCTGTGGCCTTCTTTGTCCCAAAGACTGAAACTCTGGACTCCATCTGTGCTAACGCATATCCGCAGTGAAGCTGAATAAATCTCTAGTAAATTATTCATTTTATGTTTGTTTTTAAAAAAAAAAAAGGGTTAAATTGCACCAACACAAATTTTAGACTATGCTTTACCTAGCCTGACCCATTTATGCTACAAGGCAGCTACATCGATAGTGGAAACCCAGTACTGAAATGCACAACAAAAATCCTATCCTCAAATCAAGAGACTGGAAAGACTGGCTGGTTACAGTTGCGAAGGTATACAGCTAAGCACACAGCTGAAAGCTGAAGGCTGAGCAGATTCTCAGTGTAGAAAAATACTGGTGTC
This sequence comes from Penelope pileata, assembly GCA_013396635.1. Taxonomy (NCBI): domain Eukaryota; kingdom Metazoa; phylum Chordata; class Aves; order Galliformes; family Cracidae; genus Penelope; species Penelope pileata. The sequence continues at coordinate 269,122 of WBMW01005595.1, forward strand.
TGAGTTGGCCAAGTATAAGAAATTGAACACAAAATCTTTATAATCAGAAATGTCAGGAAAATTTGATGTCAGCTAGTGCTGTTAGCCCTGCCTAAAGTGCCCAAATCAGCTCAGGTGTAAATAGCTGCTGCTGTCACTGACGTTAACAGGAGTTGCATACATTTACAGGATTGGATTAGGTTCCTAAAGATAAAGCAGTATTTATTCCCTCTTTTTTGTTCTCCTAGCTGAAAGAGCAATAACATAGCCTTCTAAAATAATGGTAAAGATAAAAGCAATGATCTTCAGAGGTAAATATGATGAAAGATGAAAATATTTTATAATATGAAAAGACTAGCTGAGCCACACAGATCATTGGAATTCATATCACAGTACACTCACTGGTTTTATAAATTCATGAATAATTCATCAAAGAAATATCTACAACGTTTAGAAGTACGCTAAGAGAATCCCAGTATTTTACTTGACCAGTGGCTCTTTGGTATCTTAACACTACCAAGTGCATCAAAATAGCAGCTTAGATTGTGATTCCATTTACCTCAGTGTCATTGTTTGATGTTTTACTTCTGATGCGGATGAGTTTTCTTTGTAGTTAGCCAAAATGTCAGAAGCATACATTGAAAGTGGTAAAGAGCCTTGAATTTTAGAGGCACTATCAATTCTCCGTTTATATTTCTAAATCCATTGTTCAGATATGTCTGTGCTATCTCTTTCCTTGGTTTAACAGTATAGAACTCTAGTTGAGGGAAACATGAGAAATGACATTCGCATGCTAAGGCAATTAGGATTTCCATTCTGTATGCAGACAGTACAAACAGTATGCACATCTCCCTGGTTTATTACTATTAAGAGTAGTAAAAGACTGGTGTGTGTTTTTGGTTGGTTGGTTGGTTGGTTTGTTTTTATGCCAAGTGTCCCTTTCAGAAAGATGCACCAAAAAAATCTGTTCCCCTTAACTCTCTGTTGTTGGTACTGATCATGAGCAGGACATTCTCCACATTTTCCTAAACAGAATGAGTTAGGCTCAGATTCATCCCACCTAATGCTTGGAGTTAACAAATGTGTTTGAATTAAGAGAACAGTTGACTTACTCTCCTTCCATAGTCAATACTTTAATAATGCTACTAATACTTCACCTAATGCAGCCAAGAATACCATTATTAGCCTTCTTAGCAGCAAGGGCATACCCATTGCTGACTCATAGCCAACTTGGTGTCCACCAGGACCTCCAGTTCCTTTTTCTGCCAAGCTGCTTTCCAACAGGATGGCCCCCAGCATGTCCTGGGTTGTTCCTCCCCAGGTGCAGGACGCTGTCCTTCTTGCTGAACTTTGTGAGATTTTTGCCAGCTCACCTCTTAACCATGTTAAGATCTCTCTGGATAGCTGCATGGTCCTCTGGTGAATCAGCCACTGCTCCCAGTTTAATACAATCTGCGAAATTCTGGATTCCTCTTTCCCTTTTAAAACTTTGTGTAGCTTCAGTGACACAAGTAATCATTCCAAATCTAAGATAATTCACCCTTTGTTTAGAAAAAGCATATTCAATGTATAACTGAATATCTTTAAAACAGAATTCTAATACTGGTTTAACAATGAGAATATATCTTCAGGTTCTATGTCTAAACATATGAATGCGTTTGTGTTTTTTGACAGTTATTTCATTCTTTTTCTAATATATCTCACTTGTTATCTGTAAAAATGTCTTCCTCCTCCCTACTGCTTTCCCCAAATCTGATAAGAAATCTTTTCTACCTTCATAAATTGAAATTCTTGTTAAGAATGAAGATACTCTCTTAGTTAAGGGAAATGGAAATTTATCACTATTATTTTATTTATCACTTGGAGGCTAAGACTCTGTCCTACCAGTTCAGATGTTAAAACAGATTCACAAGAGTGACAAAAGTTGTAAGGCATGGTATTAAGTCGCTGTAACATTTTATGGCCACAAATTTCAGGGAAGCTTTACATACATATTATAGATTGGAAAGGACAAAAAATTTAACTATATTGCTACAAAGGTTATGGAGTTCCCAGCTGAAAGCACACAAGAAGCCAAGAAGCTTTTTACTGTAATTGTTCCTAATTGTTTGGCATTAAAAAACATATGCTTTAATGATGATATCGATGAGCAATGAGCCATAACCCTCAAGAAGGAAGACTTTGATTAAGAAATAAGGTGACAATCTGCAACAGTGCTACTCAAAATATACCTTGGATGCAGACACAAGGTGCTGTCAATGCATAGAGCCCCTAATATACTCAGAGTGTGCATTGGTGAACCTCTCGTGTTAGATTTCTGCTTTGTGTTTTTAAGTCAAGATTTCTATACTAACTCGAGAATCTCCCTCAAGTTATAAGTAGTCCCCAGTTATATGTTTTGAAAATGTGCAACATTTTGAAATAACGTTTTGTTTGAACACTTCATGCAATTAAGTTTTTGAGAGGACCATTTTCTCCCTCTTCCTCATTGTAGTGTAAGATGTCTTTGAACTAGACTTGTTTTGTTGTCAAGTCAGCATTTATTTGCACTGTCAATAACGTGTCAAATTAACTTCACACTAGCAAAGCTCAGCCAGGCTCTGCTTATTTTGCTCACTGCAGGAAAGTATTAATCAAGATTGGGGAGTGTAACTGGCTATGGACTGTAACTTCCTAAAAATATATGAAAAAGGAAAATCTGTTCATTACCCATCTCACTGAGACTACAGCAAAGCTCGTCCAATGAACTGAAAGTATTCTGACACATCTTTACCAACTAGACTTATATTTCTTTTACATGTCATGTTTTAGGACGGTACTTTAAAATATACCAGATATTTGTTGCTGTTCCATAAACCTGTCAGAGGTTTTTGCCATATTTTGTCAAAATGTACTGTTCTCAGAGTATATATTTTCCATGGAAAATATACCTTCCAGATTGCAAAGACATTGTTTAATAATAATTTAGAGAGATGTGTGGGAAGGCACTCCCAACCTGCTTGAGATACTGCTCATTTGCTTTGATCATTTGCCTTTGATCATTTACAAATTTAGGCTCTGTTACTGCTAACACTCATGGGCTTAATTCTCCTTCAGATAAACATTTGTAGCATTAAGGTCTTGAAGCTTTTTCTCTTTCCATCAAAGGCTGAAGGCTCTGATGTTCTTGGATGAGAAGTGCTAGTTAAATACAACGTATATAGAGGTTTCTCCCTGTGAATTCCACCAGAAATTTCCTTTCCTCCACTTCCCTTCCTTCCCTTCAACACTGTTAGGCAGCATGCACAGGCTGCTTCCTACCACCATAACATCCTTTCTGTCACATTGTCTAGATATATACCTTCCTTGCAATCTGACATAAATGTATGTGTCTGTTCACATAATCCAGAATGTGAGTCTCACAAACTTGGAATTAGTTAAGATGTGTAGGAGGAAGATTCTGAGTGCAAGTTTGGCACCTTTGATAAATTAGCACCCACACAGGTGATTTTATCATACCGAAGCTCTGAGTAAAACCATAGATTATTGTCTACTAGATATAAAATACATACCATAATCCCCTTCACAGCTAGTAAGAAGAAGCTGCAACTGCCACATATAATCTTGAATTCAGAATACACCTTTGCAGTAGAGTCATACATTACCCAGGCCCACCTGAAGAATTTGCACATAGAGAACGAAGGTTGTTGTTATGTGTAGTTTAAAGTAAACAGTATCAGCAGCTGAAGATAAAAAAGAATAAAACATAAAAGTTTATGATTATTAATGCTCTCTTTCGAAGTGATAAGGTGCAAGGGAAGGGGAATGTTGCTTATCTTACAAGAGATAGCTCAGGAAGAATCCTAGCCATCCTGACCTGATATTCTGTCCTAGGTTCATAAAAGAACAATGGGAACTTGTGAGTTAACCCCTTAAGGAGAATGAGGCAGTATGTGCATCCTTTTAGGTTCATCAAAGATCGTGCTGAGGCTTTAATTCAATAACTGGTGTTATTTTTGGCTAATACAGAGGGATACACCCTTGTAAATTTAAGGTTAAGAAATCTAGGTGAAACATATCACTTCCATTCCCACTCTGCCAACTGAACAGACTTTAGAGTAAGAAACCATTTCGTACTTACTGCTTGCTAAGGAGAAGCAAACTAAAACTAGCTTCAGGAATGACATTTGCTTCTGACACTTCTGGCAGTTTTTTGTAGTTTTACAGTTTGTAGTTTAAATACATTTTCTCTGCTGTGTTTGTGTTTGAAAGACAGGCACCATAAGGGAAGTCTGACTGGAAAGTGTGTAGTGATTTCTCTTGTTCACAGTGATCTCTACAGAAGGGTACCTGTGCCCAGAGAGTCCTGGCAGGCAGGACGGTTGTTTGCTGGCATTACTTTTGCTACTAGCAACAAAAATACTTTCTTTCTCTTTCTTCTTCTACCTGACATGGCTCTTGGCTTCACTATGGGGAAAAAAATGTAGTTGAATGCAAGAGAAGCATCACAAGGTCCTTACGCAGAAGGTCTGATTTTGGATAATGATAGAGTGCTTCTGAATATAACCAGTAGGTAAACAAACACAGTAGATGTATCTGTATCTGTGAAGTACTGGAAGGAAGAAGGTGTATGTCTGAGCCACCCTAATTTGGATTGCAGAATGGAACAGTGGAGGAAGGCCTCCTTTTCCTCCTCCTCTTCCTCCTTCTACACTGAGTCCCATGCCGGGGAATTTAAGCAGATTTGCTTGTAGGGATCACCCCACAGAGGCTGGGGAGAGAGAGACTCTTCAGAGTTTAAGTTCTCAGTTCTGCCTTCAGGTAGTGGTTGGTAGCTAAGGGCTTTCCTGAACTACATCAGAAAATCCAATCTGACATCCCAAGTGCATGGAAGTAGCAATTAGACCATCTGTCAGAGCTCTGTCAGTTTGCAACATGTGTTGTTTTAGAAAGCAAAGGAATTCAAATAGTGAAGCATTTCACAAGTTTTGGCAGCAACATTCAAACAAGTAGGGTTGTTTTGGAAGGAAAAATTATCAACTGGAAGGACACAGTTACATTCACAGCTTAAACAAAATCAGGCTGTTAAAAATATGCTATTTAAAGACCAACTTGTGAAATATGCAGCTCAGATGTTATTTACACTTTAACATATGAATGTGAAGGATGTAAATCCATCAAAGGTACTAACTCTAGTCTCATTTCTTCCTTGAATGCCTTAGAAAAACACTAAGTATTACATTGAATCGATATATAACAAATGTCAATAAGACTGATGTTCCATAGCTTTTATATGTAAAGATATCCAAAGAGAAAATGGAAGTGCATGAGAATTGTAGTGAGAATAAAGTTACAGTTCTGCCATGGTAAGTGTGCCATTGGACAGCTGAAGAGTCATGCAGGTGGGCCAGCTAAACAACTCCTGCCCAATATTATTCAGAAAGGAGAAAACTTATGAGACTGTAAAACACAAAGAATATAATGAGTGGTTTCTGACAGGTCTTATTTGCACAACAAGCGATATTTGACAACGTGGGAAAGACTGAGCTTCAGGTGTTAGCCTGGATTTCAATTCACATCAACGATCAGAACCATTAAGTGCTATGAAAATTGACAACATCCCTTTAAATAAGACAGGAGAATGTAAAAGCTTGATAAGCAATTTTAAGATTCTTTTGTAAAATTTCAACTCATACAGGTCCTACTCAGTAACTCCACTGTATTTAATATTGTCGCAAAATATACCACATCTTTACACTTCGAAAAATTAGTTTTAGAAAATATACAAATGCGTGACTTCTGGGAATATCTAATAAAGGAATAAAGTTGCTATTCTTTTGAAAATCTCTTTAGTGGATGCTAAATTTATATGCATACCCTAAAATTTTATTGTTCTTAGTATCACTTGAAATCTATAAGCCTTTATTTTGTTTACAGATAACAAGCTGTTTCTTAAGTTTCACTTTATCTAAATGCCTTAATCAGTCTTTCAGATACAAAAGATTTACATCCATATTCCTCTGTACACGGGAGATAAATGCTTGAATATCTATTTGCAGCTGAAAAATCTCTTCTGTATAAGTTTGAACCTCCTAAAAGTGCATGAACTGAACCAAAACTGATTACTGTAACTAGAAAACTGAACATTGATTTAGAGATAAATATAGCTACATTTTCTTACTAAAACTTTTGGAAAGATTAATTGGCACACTGGGAAGAATCAATATTGTATCTCATAAGAAGATAGGATGAAATGTTGTTTGACAAGCTTATCAGGGGGAGGGTAAAATGTCTGTAAAAGCTATATTTAAGGTCAGACCATTTAGTTATTCTCTGCATTGATTTTGAAGAGTTCTTCCACTAGAATTCTTTCAGAAATAAACCTTTGATAGATCATAATTTTTAAGGAAATTCTCTTATTAGACTTATACTTTAGTTATCTAGGTCTTGTCCTTTTATTTAGTAAGTATGTATGTATGATTGACTGCATCATGAAAGAGAAAGCCAGTGCTCTATTCTATTGAATAGTGTTACTAAAAAGAGTTTATGGCAATTAGTATTTGGTGAAAATAGTGTTTTGGAATTCTGTAAGGTGTTTTGGATGATATTTCCATTTCTTCCTGCACTGAAACAAGATCTTAATTCTGAGAAGCAAGTGTCACCATTTTGCTGTGGCCCAACAGCTTGTAAACATTCAAAATTTGATTTCAACAAAAAGATCTGTCACAGAAATAGTTAAGTGTTAATGCCAAACAAAGCATTCTAGGTGCTGCTGACATGAGTAAAGAATGACACTTGGGAAACAACCAAATCAGAGCACTGGTAATGCATATCAGAAATCGTAATACTTAAAGAACAGTGGAAAGCCCCTTGGCATACATTTTGAGTAGTTTTGGCAACATTTAGCTGGAACAGTGAATCAGAAATAGCCATGATGGTCAAAGCCAAGGAGCATCCTTGTAGGATCTCTGTAAAAAATATTCATAAGAATCAATGGTGCTGGAAATAGTCATCTTGGTGCCTGCTGTTCTCCTCAAGTATCAAAATACTAACAAATGCCATCTCATTGATTAGTGTATCATCATGTGATGTAAGCAGAGAACAAATTCCATATCTTTGCATGATTTCTAAAGTCCTGTGAAATTTCTTCACATTCTGAATTATGTAAAATAAATATTTATACTTTGACAGCAGGAGGCATTAAATTCAGTTTACTTTTTTTTTTTTCCTGAGTAAGATAAGGTGTATAAAAAGAAGTGAGCTTATTCCTTTTGGCTTGTCTGTTGTCTTCTTAATCCCAGTGAAAGCAAGAAGAAGGGGTAAGAAATCAAGAAGAAGTAGGAAACAATTTTGCCAGCTCTCCAACTGCCTGGGAATCTATCACACTAAGAGTATCACTTGCTGGTGGTATCACCACTTGATGGTACTCCTCTGTACCATATGATTGGTGTAGAGGAAAGTAAATGAGATAATCCAGACCACTAAGTACAAAACTGTAAAATATTGTTCTCGTTTTCAACATTTACAAAGCATCAGAGAATTAGACTTTATTTTAAGGAACTGATGGAACACTGTTTGAAAGGACTCTGTCGTTAAATCTGGTGATAATTGCATGCTGGAAATATGAATTGTATTTCTTGAGCAACTTTTTTTGTTTACATTGTAAATATTTCAAACTATGGATTCTGGTGTACTGCAGAGAAGTGTGAAATGACGTGCAATGTGCTGGGCTATATCTGTCTGCATACATCACATTTCATTCAGGAGAAGTAAAATAAATAGTGTTTTCACAAAAGTATATTGACTGACCATAACCTTCCCCCTCTATTTAAAAGTGTATTACGATTAAAAGCGTGGCTACAAGTTTCAGTTTTTAGTTTACCACTATATTGATGGAAAGTCCTTTCAGATATACTGCTTATTCAAGCTACATATTGAGTTTACAGAGGAGATTACAAGTTAATAATTGCATTTTATGCTTTTCTATAAACTTGAGAGGGGCAGTATTTTTCGAGTGAGTACATTAAGGTCATTTGCTTAACAGTATTTGCTCTTACACTAGATTGACCAGCTTATTCATTGGACTGTATTCTCAAAACACTGACGTGGAGCAGACAGCTTCCTACACCTAGCACAGTGTTAAGCTTAACTATTATAGATGTGGGCCAACAATTATTGCCAAGATGTGGCTCTTTGGGGATCTTTGAGGCCTGTGGCTAAGCTTTCAGTGTAGTTCCTATTGCAATGTAAATAAATATGAATACACAAACACAATGAATATGAATATGAGCAACCTTGGCAAGGTATGAGATAAGCATGTGAAGATGCAGTAGAAACATGACAAATCTCTTCTTGAACATATATAGCAATTGCTGTAGTGATGTAGAAACGGCTGTATTATATTCTGTGCAGAAGTAGCTAGATACTCAAAGACAAGTTTATAGCCAATATCAACATTTTGTGCATTATTCTCTGTCCAGTCAGCATTTTCTTGGACAAGTTCATTAACTGTGAATACATCACTGGTTTGAAGACCCAGATGAGGGGCTGACTTGCTGTTGGCTTTTTCATCTATAGCAACTAGATATCTTTGCAATTTTAAAATCCCCCCGGTTCCCATTTCCAACTTCATATGACAAAAAGTGAAAATCCATTTCTAAATTAGTTCTTGTTTTCTGATATATAGCATAATAAAAATATGAATAATGATTCTTATCCACTCTGTTGTCAAAATTATCTGCTTGCAATGTGCTCTGAAAATGTGAAATGTTAATTATAGTAATTGAGTTTTTAGTATCAAAATTGACTTGAAGAGCAGAAAAGTTACTTTTTTGTTCTTCCAGCATTGATTTTTGAAATTTACACTGATTTCACTGCATTTGATTTCTGCTCTAGCTCTTAAACAGCAAAAATTTATTTATTTATTTAAAATTTATTCTTGGCTCTTTCTGACTTGATGCTTAGATTCTGAATCAATCATTCTTACTTCGTGTTATTATTTGGTTTTCTGTTAGCCACTTCTTATATTTGCTTGTTTCTCAAAGTATACATGGAATATACCTAAGATCTGGCAAGATATTGCGGAGGCTAAAATCTTTCTGTATGTGGGAATGAATCCTTTCAAAACAATAGTGTACAGTTCAGTGTGTGTGCAGTGGAATTAACAACCATAATTTGATGCTTGCTCCTTGTTTCCACTTAATCTGTGGGTGAGACATGACACTGAATTCAATGGGATGAAATTCTGAACTTTCGATATCAGACTCAAAACCAAATAGCACTTCACTCTTGTTTGTTGCTGAATGGTCTAAAACATAATTGCAAAGTACTCTTCTAGTTATTTATCTTTAAAATTTTGCCTTTAGCACATTACATTTGGCAGCTTTGTGAAGTGTAAAAAATGTCACATAAGTGGATAGTGTCTGGGGAAACATAGCTACTTTTTTCTAGTCCTAAAAAAACAACAGCTTGTGAGGGTCAACCTTTTAAAGTGTGTGCTTCACTGAATGCAATTATTAATTCTTTCCCTTCAGGAAAAATATTAAATTAAGTGTTAAAGTACAGATCTAAACAGTGTTAAGTGCCCAGAGCTACTGAGTTCATGGTTTCAGATATATTTCAGTGTGAGATAATTGACCTTCCACAATGCAAATGTGGAGCTGGCACAGACTGATACAAAATGACTCATCCTGTCTCAGTATTTTATCTCCTTGAATTCATTTATTTATTTATTTTGGTGTCCATCCTTAATTGCCATGAAGGTCTCCGGGTGTGCTTAGGATTGGATCCTTAGCTTTATCCATTTTTAGCAAATAGATAGTTTGCAGGATGGTATTCCCTAATGTGACAGCTTCCTAGTGACGATAGATGAAAATCAAGGCAAATAATATGGTCAGGACTTTTTTTTATAATTTAACAATCCTTCAAGCCAGTTGAATTTACTGAGATATATAAAACTGTTTGTATGCGAAGATAGTTTTCCTAACTAAAGAAACAAAATCCCTGAGCTATCAATCAAGCTCAAAACCAAAAAAAATAAATATTATAACATAAATGCTTTTTCACTATGATTATTATATTGACAAAGACTTCTAACGTTCATCCTCATTTTATTATTAAAGTGCTTTCTGTAATTACGTTTTAATAATATGATTTACGTCACTAATTACAGACTGTGGCTTTTCTAATATGCAATTCCAGATGCTTTCTCAAAGTAGCATGCTGATAATATCTAAAACAGAAAAGATGCTGCTGGTTTGCTGATAAAAAGAAGCAGATATGGAACATATTTCCAGTTGAAACAAGGCTGGTGCAGTTAGCAGGATCTGAAATGTAGTGCTTTGGCATGTGTGTATGTGGAAGACTGTGTACATAAACACATGTACATGCCTATCTCTACATAAATATATACATACACATTCGTGTATTTACCTTTATCCAACAGAGAAGTAGAGCAGCTCTGTCACTATCACAATATGCTATCATGAATTTACATTATTTTGTATCCCTAGCAGCATTTCAGAGTGGAAGGAGCGTTGCTGAAGAGCAGTGATTTTGAAAAGTGTGACTAGGAAAGAAAGAATGCTCTGATGGGAAAGATTATGTCCTATGTGATCAGAGCTTAGAGTTTGATTCATTACTCTTTCACAGCCTAGTTAACTTTAGACAAGTCAGTTATTATATTGCACAATGGCTGTGATTTTGCAAACAAATACTTCATGTGGAAAAATCATGCTATCCCAAGCTGAGAGAGAATTCTTAATAGGTCTAATTTTTCCATACACAATTTTGTTGTTGATTGAAATATTGAAATAGTGGTGTGGATTTTTACTGTATGTTAATCTCTGGTGTAACCTGGAAAGAATTAAAAATTGTCTTTTTTAAAGATCAACTTTTTTTTTTTTTACCACCAAAAAAATATCTTCATGATGCTTTGATAGATAATCGCTGTGAAAGGAGAGAGAGAGGAATAAGAAACAGCTCAGGACCTTTGTTTCTTCAGTTTAGAGTTGAGATTTCAAGAACACTTTTGTTATCTAGGTCCCAGCCTTAGCATAAACAAAGATTCTTATGTAATTAGTTATGCAATTTAGAAACTGGGATTAGAAGGAGGTGATCACAATTCTATGTTATCACATACTTTCACATCTCCTTTTACACAACAGCCTCATAGCATAAATGCGCAAAGGCAACGTGGGATGTCTTGTCCTGCTCCTGGGTCTTAGAGAGACCCAGGCCTTAGAGGTCACTAATCTGACTGCAAGGCTGTAGACTCTCCTTCTCTGATGTTGCGTATGACATAGGAACATTTCAAGAAATTAAGTCAAGGACTTGAAAATTATTTTTTCCCTATATTAGGTTACTGCACTGGTAAGTAACACAATTGCGTGTTCTGGGCTGATTTCTGCCTCTTGTAAACTATTCAATCCTGGATATAAGGAAACAGTACAATGAAAGCCAAAGCAAGCCCGGTATGTCCATGCAGAAAGTTCCAGTTTTGACAACTGGTATTTTCATATAAAGTGCGGAGAAAAAACTGAACATTTTAACATTCTTGGATGTTAAATATGAATGGGCTCCTTAGAAGAATTATTTTGAAATGATAATGTCTCTAAACTTTTAACTTGCTTTTGCTCCCCAGTTACTGGCATAATTTTGAGTTTTCTTTAAGGCTGTTGTAAGCCTTTGATAACTTTCTGTATATTTAACTCAAAGGTATTCTTACTGATTTGAACTTTGTTCTGGCAGTAATACCAATATTTTAAGTGAAGGTTAGCGTTCCTTGAGATTTCCAATTTTTTCAAATGACTTTCTCTGTTAGAGCAAAGCTGGAAATGTACCCTCGAGTATCTGTCAAAATTTCTTAATCTCATAGGAAAGCTCTCCTATTCATTACTAAGTGACCCTATGAAGCAGCAGTCAAATCATAATCCAGTGTTTGAGTGCATGCTGAGGATTCCAGCAATTTATCTTCTTACGCTGATGCTATGTGTAGCTCAGGCAGGGGGAACAGATGTGTTTCCATGAATGCTAGTTTTAGTTGCAGATTCACAGTAACTGCTTTCTTTTGGGGTTGAGATAGATTTATATTGACATTTGTAGTGCTTTTTGCCTTACATTTACCCACATTCTCTTTTCTGGGATTTTTCAGAAGACACAAGTCTTGAGGGAAAATGGGAAAAAGTTCTGAGTGTTGGAGCACATGGCTGTCCCTGATACATTGTCCCAGAATCTCCACCCCTTGAGGGGATGTGCAACTGGAAACTGCACAACATGACCATTGTGGCGGGACTCTCTTCTCGGCTTGCTTTAGCTGCTGAAGTGCATCTATTTACAATTTTTTCTACCTTCTTTTTTTTTTTTTAAAGTTAAGCTAGTCAAGAAACGTGCATTGTTTTTTGTGAGCATAACAGAATCTGTCCAAAAATACTGAGCGTCTATTTCAGTTGTACTTTTAAAAAATATATGTAAAAAAAGAGAAAAAAATGGTAAAATGTGTATTTGGAGAACTTACAGGGAAGCTTAGCCCTTTCTAATTTTACTCACAAACTTCACCTTGAGTTCATACTCTGTGTTCTTGCCTTGAAAGATCCTCACAGTTTTGCCCCAAGCTATCTCTCTAACTTTATCCACTTTTGCATTCCCCTCCTTTATGCCACCAACACCTGTCTCAGTACTTCATGTGTTCCTGATTACTCTCTCCAGGCTTTTTTCCATGTCTGTACATTCCAGCTTGTATTTCTTTGCCAAGTCACAATTCTACTTTCATTGAAGTCCATTAGCCAAAAAAGAAAAATACAATTCTTCTACCAAATTTAAAGTGAGTATAGAAAGAATGAAAAACCCACCCAAATCATGATCTGAAGTGGTAAGGTAGGGTACTATTTCTATAGCTAAAAACTGGCTTTCCTAGGAACATGATCAGGCAGATGAAAATGCAGAACTTTTGAGATGATCCTCCTCGTGAAAATGAATCCTGCTTATGTCAAATCTGCTATAACACTCAGTCACTTGGTAACGCACAAGTAAGTAAATTCAGTATTCATTTGAGTGTTTTACATGGGTATCTTTTTAATAACATCTCTATACATAAGTTTATCAGGGCACCCTGATGAAATTGTTGCACCATAAGAACAGTAATTCTCACCTATCTTTAGCAATGACTCATTAACATAGCACTAATTAGAGCTAGATTCTGCTATAACAGAAGTTGACAATGCAGTAAAATCTCCTTGTGGGAAATAAAGAATTTTTATATAATTATAGGGTTATTATTACTTAAAAAGAGACTGACAAGGTTCAGTTCTGGTCTATGCTTCTCGCTCCTTTTGCTAGAATTGCTGGCTGTTCTGTTCTATATAAGGTTGCCTTGTGCTCGTTCACCAAACATCTGAATGTCTTCCAGCAGTACCTGGTGGGGCTGCATTTGTCCCATGCAGTCTGATGTGTGATTCTTGTCCTGACAGATAGACCACAATGCACTGACCTGTTTCAATTTGTTCAAATTCCTCCTAAAATGTATCTTAAAAGAAAGAAATGGAAACAAAGGACAAATAAGCAAAAGTATTCTCTGCCCACTGCTATACCAGGTGCTGAATTTGAGAATTATTGCTTGAGGTTGGATATAATATCTGTTCACTCCTTACCACTTTCTACTCACTGGAAAACATCAGCAGCAGGGACACAGAAAGAGCAGCTGTACCCTGAGTCCACAAACACAGGTAGGGTGCATTCCACCCACTGTAGATGCTGTCCAGACATACTGCAGGGCTTACAACTCAGTCTTTAAATGTTTTATTTGTTTATTAATTATTTACTTATGAAAGTATCATGGCATCTAATGTTTCACTGAAATTTTCGTGTTTCACTGAAAATCTGTCCTAAACTTTATTCACTCCAAGATGTGAAAGTGGAGACATAATGCATAACCTTTAAAAGATTAAAAAACATTAATTGAATTTCACTCAGAAAGACACTCTTGCCTTTTAATACTACAAAGTAGAATGGCACTACATAGAGAAGGCACTGCACTAGGTTTGTTTCCTAATCCCTTGGCAGACCTCCTAATTTTTTCTCCAATGTTCTAGAAAATAAACAGATAGTCAAAAAGAAAACCTCTGAAACACATTAACTGCTAAACTGCTAAACTTAGCGCTGTCAGACAGTACAAGATTAGAACTAGGTGCTGTACTCTAGACTTGGAACTGCTGTCAGAAATCTTTTAACCAACTTACTGCTTAACAAAGCTAAAAGATTTAAGGGAATTCATTCACTTTTGAAAGTTGATTTATTTAGTAGACATCAAAAAAAAAAAAAAAAAGGCCAAAAAAACCCCCCACTACTATTAATCTTTCTAGAAACTCTTTACTAGATTCTAGAAATCACATTACTAGATTTGGATAGCATATGTTATCTTTTAGAGATGCACAGGAATGTTCTCAAGGGTTTGTAGTCTTTTTTTTTTTTTTTTTTTAACCAGTATTCCTTGGAGGATTTACAGGAATGCTCACAGCTCTTCCTACCTCATCTGTTATTTTCCTTCCAAATTTAATTTTATTTATCTATATGAAAATTAATTGTGTGGTGCCGAACTGCTTACTGGTTTAAACCACAACACCTCTCCTCTGTTCAATTCCCACTGAAATTTTAAACTTGGATATCAAAAAGAAACTTTCCTACTTGCCTGTCTTCAAGCATGAGCTGATGCACATGGTAATATCTTCCACTGCGCTCTAGTTAGCTCACGTGGCTTCATTCCAATTTCTCCTTTTGCATTTCTGCATATTTTTTTTACATAAAAATCCCAAAACATCAAAGAAGTGGTATATTTACTAAGCAAATAAAAAATGCTGGCTTTTCTATGGGTAATTGTTCACATCCAGTAAAATGCGTTTCTTTTACCAGCTACAATGTAGCGCTGCATGCAGAGACTTCAGATTTATATATGCAGGTTGTTGGATTTCCCCAAGTTATTTTTAAATCCTTAGACTACACAACCCACTTCTTTTTTATATTAGTGTGAATAAAAACATTGTTTAATTGCACAGTAAGCATATAATTTGACTTGGTAGTCTCCAGGATCCCAGTCATGAAGAGGTTCGCGTAAGTTCTTAAAACAAAATAACAGCTTTACTGACTCAAGTATAACATTTTGTCTGCTTGGCCAACATACTTTAAGAAGCCAGCAAATCACGCAGTTTGATATCTGCACTCTGAACTGTAAGGTTCTTGCTAGAGATATTATGAATTTCATCACAATCACAGCTTTCGCAGTTGGTGCTACACTTCAGTCTCTGCAATCTACTTCCCTCATCCCCCTCATTCTTTGTTCCTTTTATGCATCTCTTGTCTTCTGCCTCTGCTCTTTCACTCCTATTTTCTACTCAGCATGTTCTCTACCTCTTTTTTCACTTCCACTTTTTTCACTTTTTTCATCTTTTTCTGCTTTGATCCTTCTTTTTTGGAGATAGCACCCTTTGTTATGAAGCGGCACTCAGTTCAAATGCACATACTTTATTTCCCTGCAGGAAAGTAGCTAAGAAGATGATCAACATAAGATTTTAACCAAAAATGGTTACATTTTTATACATAACAAAGCAATTATCTTAACAAACATTCCACTGTCACCAGTAGCCAGATTTCTGAAAGATCCAGTGTTATTTTGCACTGTTATAGTTTCCCTGAAATCAAGGAAATAGAGCCATTGAGTAGTTTTTGCATGCTATATATGCTTGAAGTTTGCTGTGCATAGATGGAGGGCATTTTTATGTGAAGTATAATAGTGTCAATTCAAATGCAATTCCAGCTGGAGATTTTTCCAGAATGAGAGTAGTTTCACTGGCAGATGGAGATTTTCTGTCTTTTCAGTCCTTTCACTGCTGAAGTTCTTCACAACGCACACATCACTTTTTTCTTTTTTCTTTTCTTTTTTTTTTTTTTTTTTTTTTTTTCAGTGGGAAAGCTTATTTTCTCTGTGGTTTACTAGACTATAGAAATGTCTGAATCCAATTTTACTTAAGTTCAGTGAAATACGGTACGACTCTTTTCTCCCCTGCCTTTTACATCCTGTTATGTCCTAGACAACATGTTGATTGCTATTTTTTTTGTATTATGCACAATTTGTAACTCATTCTGCACAGAAGTTACCTGCACCAAAAGCACCAGGTGAAAGATGAGGCTCTGTGTCCAGATTATTTATTCTCAGAAGATGACAGATTGTTCAGAAGGTTTTTAGGAAATGGATGTAGAATAGAAACAATTATGTCGTCTTTCCTAGAATGACTGAACTTGCAGTTACAAAGCTAAGAAGTTAGGACTGGCTTGTGAGCAGGTGTAAATCATTGTAAATCCTCCTCAGTCAAACCTATGTTGAGGTAAGGATCATCCTTCTTAGCAGGTAGCAGGATAAAAATGAATTGCTGCACCAGATTGCGCTATCTACTTTCAGAGATTTTAAAATATCAGCTGCATACAGAGTTTAAACAGAATTTGTACTAACCAGTACCTTTCAAAAGTCAGTATGAAGGTAATGTGCCAAACCAGACTATAGCAACCCATTTACAAATTAACTTGAATACAAACATTATGCCAGAAAAAAAGAAATGAATAGAAGCCAATACATTTTCACCACGACATAATTCCACAGGGAATAAAGAAAACAATGTTAATCTTAAAATGAATTCAGCCCAGCCTACCAATTAATCAAGTATAGCATCAAATAGGCTTTTGGCCTCAAACAGCATGTTCTGTTTCTTCCCTAATTCAAAAA
Organism: Penelope pileata; assembly: GCA_013396635.1. Classification (NCBI taxonomy): domain Eukaryota; kingdom Metazoa; phylum Chordata; class Aves; order Galliformes; family Cracidae; genus Penelope; species Penelope pileata. The sequence continues at coordinate 285,848 of WBMW01005595.1, forward strand.
ATAAAGGTCCAGTCACATACCTTACATATCCAACAAGTGGATTAAAGGCAGATACTTGAATTTGGATCTAGATGTGAAGGCAGATCTCAGTCTGGAAGAAAGCCCAAGGTACCTGAATGTCTCTTTGGATTCCCTTTTGCATCTTTCTACTCCCCAGTTGCAGTGTCATGGAATCATAGAATGGCTTGGTTTGGAAGGGACCTTAAAGATCATATAGTTCCAACCCCTCTGCTGTGGGCAGATTTTCCACCTGCTAGATCAGGCTACCCAGGCCCCATCCAGCCTGGCCTTGAACGTGTCCAGGGATAGGACATCCACAGCTTCTCTGGGCAGCCTGTGCCAGTGCTTCACCACCCTCTGAGTAAAAAATGCCCGCTTAACATCTAACCTAAATGTCCCCTCTTTTACCTTAAAGCTATTCCCTGTTATCCTATCACTATTAGACCATGTAAAAAGTTGGTCCCCCTCCAGCTTTAAGGTCCCCTGAAGTACTGGAAGGCTGCAATGAGGTCTCCCTGAAGTCTTCTCTTTTCCAAGCTAAACAAGCCCAGCTCCCTGAACTGTTCTTCATAGGAGAGGTGCTCCAGACATTTGATCATTTTCATGGCCATCTTCTGTACCTGCTTCAACAGCTCTACGTCTTTCTTGTTTTGGGGGCCCCAGATCTGGATGCAGTACTCCAGAGGGCATAATAGAGGGGACAATCACCTCCCTCTCCCTGCTGGCCACCCTTCTTTTGATGTAGCCCAAGAAACAGCTGGCCTTCTGGGTTGCAAGAGCACACTGCTGGCTCGTGTCCTGCTTTTCATCTGCTGGGACCCTCAAGTTCTTCTCTGTAAGGCTGCTGTCAAGGAGTCCGTCTCCCAGTCTGTACACAGACCTGAGATTGCCCTGGCCCAAGTGTAACACCTTGCACTTGGCCTTGTTGATCCTCATTAAGTCACATGGGCCACTACTCAAGCTTGTCCAGGTTCCTCTGGATGGCATCCCTTCCTTCTATTGTGTTAACTGCACTACTCAGCTTGGTGTCATCAGCAAACTGTTGAGGATGCACTCAATCCCACTGTCTATGTCATTGATAAAGGTGTTAAAGAGCACCAGTCCCAAGACAGCCCCCTGGGGGACACTGTTAGTGACCGACCTCCACCTGGACATAGATCCATTGATCACGACCCTCTGGCTGTGACAATCCAACACATTCTTTATCCACCAAATAGTGCAGCTTTCAAATCCACATCTCTAAGGATATGCTACAGGACCACGTCAAAGGCCTTGCACAAGTCCAGGTAGACCTCAAAGCCTTTTCTTTCCACTTTCACTAACATCCTCCTTAGTCTCAACATCGATCTAAAGATGTAGAGCTGAGCCCAGTTTTTGCTGTAAAAACAATAATCTCTTTTTTGTTCTGAGTTCCCCACTTCCCCAAACAAGGAGCCCCTTATGCCTTGGTATTCTTTTTATTGTACTGCTTGCTTCATATCCCTAATCCTATTTCTTGTACCTTTCCCACCCTTCTACTACAGTTTCTGCCACAACTTCTTTGTTCCCTTCCTCCCCTTTCCTTATGACTACCTGAAACTCAAAAATCATCTTGGACTCATTACTTCACAAGGTGATACCTGTGAAACTATGAAGGAAAGCATCTTCAAGAGAAAAGAGTTAAGACTAGAGGCACAGGAGTCAAAAGGTTCTGCTTAAGGCATCAAACTATAGCCATCCTTACTGTAAAAGCAGTGAGCAGACTACAGACTGGAAATGCAAGGTCAAAGATTATTGTACAGTGGAAGGAATGTTCAAGTGTCAGAAAATTGCATGGATCCATAATGGGCTTTAATTTGTCACTGTTTAAACGTTCCTCTGAAGTAATGTCTTGCTAATTTTTTAATGGTCAGGACTCTGTGACTCACTACACATTAGCTCATTTACCTTCACAACACTTCACTTCTGAAAGCCTAGTAGAACAGAATATTTTTACAGGAAAGCAAAGTACAAGCACTGACTGAACAACCCTCTACACTTTCATGAGACCCCAGCTGGAGCAGTGCATTCAGCTCTGGTGCCACTGGCATGAATCTGTTGGAAAAGGTCTTGAGGAGACTCATGAGGATGCTCAGAGGGCTGGAGCACCTCTCCTACAAAGACAGACTGAGAGAGTTGGAGTTGTCCTTTAGGAAGAAGAGAAGGCTCCAGGGAGACCTTATTGCAGCCTACCAGTAATTAAGTGGGGCCTGCGGAAATGATGGGGAGGGACTCTTTATAGGGAGTGTATTGAGAGGGATAATGGTTCTAAACTAAAAAAGGGTAGCTTTCGATTATATTTAAGGACAAAATTCTATAGTATGAGGGTGGTGAGGCACTGTAACAGGCTGCCCAGAGAAGTTGTGGATGCCCCATCCCTGGAGGCATTCAAGGCCAGGTTGGATGGGGCAACCTAATCTAGTGGGAGGTGTCACTGCCAATGGCAGGTGGGTTGGAACTAGATGTTCTTTAAGGTCCCTTCCAACCGAAACCATTCTATAAAGCAAAGGTAAACTGGATTTGCTCTTCCATATGCTGGGTAGGTGTTGTAGCATTTTGTCATTAAGATGTGGGTCAAGAATACCACTGCATCTTGCTTGTTTTGCTAGAGAAAGGAAAAATATTTTTTTAAATCCCAATCTTAAGACCAACAAAAGTGAAATAATTAACAAAAAATATTCAAAGTTCATCCTTTTATTTCTTTAATGCTAAGCCTAGAGATAAGATCTGTCACCCCTATTCAGCATTTCATCTACATCTGAATTTTATAACAGAAATAAGCAAATAAACTCTTTAGACTACAACCGCAAATGGCTAACACCAGTCTTATCCTTAAGACTTTATTTTTATAGCTAAAAAATCTCACCCTTCATTTTTTTTTTCAATTTACCAGGCTTTTTATAGAATGCCACGGAATGCAGAAGGTTTTATAGCTGGACATCTAAATAGAAACATAGAGAGGTAACACTATTTCTATTAGTATTGCTTCACCATGGAATATTTTGATTTATTGTTTATACACTAAGATTCTAAACAGGGCTTTAGTCATTGACCAAAAGGGGAATGGAAAAATGCAGGCCTTTAGTGTGCATTCAAAAAGAGATAAACTAAACCCAGAAATAGTTATTTTCTCTGCCTAGTAATTATACAAGCACATCTTTTATTTATAAAAGTGTTCTATCCTTGAGTCCTTGGAGTGTCTTGTAAATGCTCAAAACAAAAATGTTGGAAAGAGGCCAGATGAAAAAAAAAAAAGTCCATCAGAGAGAGTGCAAACAAGAATGATGCACTGTAAACTAACATTGCTTTTCAATTCAAAAACTGAATTTGCACTCAGGAGTACAGTTTTGCTTTATGGGCTTGTTTGGATTTTTTCAGTTTCTTTTACAGCAAGCTGTCACATGTCATAACACAAAATGCAAATTCTCAAGAGCAGATTATATTACAAAGTTTTTATCAACTTCTTCTCATTATTAAAGATAAACTGAATGTGAGTCAATTAGGGATTGGGGACAAATCATCCAGAAATTCCAGATATGAATTCATCACTGTGTTTTGGGAACAGTTGTTGGGTGGAGGTGAGGAGGAGTGGGGAGGGGGGCATTGGAGATTGTTTTGTTTATTAACTAGCTGGGAATGAAGGCCAGAGAAACTAGGAAGGATGAAGGCAGCTGTGTCTTCCACAGTAGTGAAAAGTGCTATGTAAATCTTCAAGATCATTAAATTAGGATGTCTTTACATCCTCTCCCATGACTAATAGATTACCTGCTGCTTCAGTCATTTCATAAGCCCCTTGCAAATAAGCTTCACAATTCAATGCGATTTTTTGTATTTGTTAACAAGGGTTGACCTTAATGACTCATTAACTGCTCATGGGCCCATCCTTTAGAAAGAGAGGGTGCAATCAGGGGAATAGTTTTCCTTGCTGAAGAGTTTTTGAAGGAACTTGGACAAACCTCTCAATTTAGATTTTCTAAAATAATTATGTCATATAGAATCTATTTGCAGAAAGTGATGCGGGTGTTTCAGTCTAGTGGCGCAGTCTGCTCAGCACCACACATCCTCAATACCATCTTACAATGCCATGAAGTTCTGAGCCTAGCAAATACCATGTGTCGAGAGTTAAGAACCTTGGTCTCCCAGAAACCCATGGCATGGAAAAGAGCTTCAGCTGGATGGAACTAAATGCAAGTGAAAATGGAGGAGAGGAAACGCACGTAGGAAAGTCACTTCATTAACACTTCACTTTTCTAAGCATCTTCAGATGTGAGTTGTGCTTCTCACTGCTCTTGGCCTAGCACTGAAAAGAAAAATTGCCTTCTTATTTTTAAAAATGTACAGCAGTACGAATATCCATAAGGCATGAGAGAGAGATAAGCTTCTCCCTGCTCACCAGACATGAAACAAGGCCTTGAACAAAATTTCCATAAGCGAGAGGCAGGTGACTGCCTCCATGAGCTGTAGGTTCTTGCATGGTTAATCTGTTCCTTTTCCTTTTAGTTTTAGGGAGTGAGAGGTACACTTAAAGTACAGCTGCAAAGCATTTCCCTGAGGAGTACTAAACCAGGTTCAGACCTCTGTGTCAGTCATTAGATAACTGCTTAAACAAAAGAACTGCTCCCACAAGAGAAATCTAAGATCTAGCTTAAATAATCGAAAATTAGAAGAGAAAGGACATTCAGGTGAAAGGTGAGAAATTTGAGCCTATGACTACAGTGAAGCAATCCTGCTAAGATTTAAGGTGAACAATGCCAAAGTCAAACCAAATGCCTTTATTGTAAAGGTGGCCTTTCTAATTATTCTGTTCTATGAGACCAGCAGAAGTGCTGCATTCCCATGAGAAGAACAAGGAACACTCCCATACCAGTAATAACACGGTTTTAAGAATATCTGTAACAGCTGAACAAGAGACTGGACGATAGAGACACATCTCTGAATCAGGTTCTTAAGAGCAGATTTCAGTAAATATTAGTGGAACTTAGGTTTTGATAGCACAGATGTATAAGGACAATGTCTTTTGGATTAAGGTAGCTGCTTTTTTAGAGAATATAAACTATAATTGCTGTTAGAGAATCCAGGTGGCACGAGGATAGTATTGTTAAAGTCATTTCTAATTGTATTTCTTTTATTTTTAGCAGTGTTATACAATTATTAATTTAAAAAAAACAACTTCTCAAATGTAATTTTTAGGAAGCAGAAATGAAAATCATAAAATCATTTTCAGGATCAATAATTGCAGTTAAATTACATTAAACTAAACTAATTATTAAATCTTTGGATTATTAAATTCAAAGGATTAAGTGACAGAGGCTATTATAGCAAATGTTCAATGCATTTTCTATCACTTTGTGTAGTTAGGTAATCAGTGAGTTTGTCCTACTTGGAGCTGTCTTAAAACTCCCTAGATTATATTTCCAAATATTTTTTCTTTGAAATTGAGATTATTCAGTATTATCATGATTCAGGTGTCGTGAGGATGCTCTGAAAGTAAAGCCTCCTATTTTATTCTGTTGCCCCATGACATCAGAAGTGGATGTTGGTGGTATGGCAGTAGAGGTTGAACCTTACTGCCAATATTCCATTACATTTTGTTGCCATGAAACGGATGACAGCAGTGGAGCAGTGTGAAAAACTAGCATCTGACATGGAAGTGCATATGAAACAAAGGTGTGTCATTGAATTACTCTATGCAGAAAAAATTGCACCCATCAACATTGATCGACACTTTCTGAGTGTTTATGGAGACCAAACAGTGGATGTGAGCGCAGTGAGGGCTGGGTGGTGTGTTTCAGCAGTGGTGACAGTGATGGTGGGTCACCTCCGCTGGTGCAGATGTTTATGAGCATGGCATGCAGGCTGTTGTTCATGGCTAGCAAAAATGCATAGCTACTGGTGGTGTCTGTTGGAAAAGAGTGTTTTGTAGCTGAGAATCTGCCATATCAAATAGTGTTATTGTGCTTTTCGTGTCTGTTGTAGTTTCCATAGAAGTAAATAGGAGGCATTATTTTCAGTGACCAATGTATTGCTCTTTATGATCTATAGATTCTGACATATCAAAAGAGGATGGAACACATGTTTTAATTGTTGATGCTGGTTTAAAGCACTACTGAAATCCTATGTCCATAAAGCTTTCTTCAGGAAATTTGAACTAAATTAATCAGAAGGGGTGTTCATTTTTGCTAAAGAAGGTAGTAGAACAAAATTTTTGTAGGCCAGGTACATTGTCTATGACTGTATGACTATAATAATTTAAATTAAACCTAATAAGCTGTGGATTAGAATTTGAAAATCCAGTTAACAAGTTTTTTCCTGTCAGAAGATTGCTCAGTTAATTAAATCAGTTTCTCTTTTTGTATTGTACATATTCTTGAATTATTTTTAAGTATTAAAGAGCCATTTTACCATATCAGAGTATGTGCATCGTGTTCAGAGATTAACCTGCAAAAAGGGATGGATAGTGTTCATTTAGTCCCAATAAGATTCAAGTTTTGGAAAAATGCTACACTTGTGGTAGGTATAGTTTCTCATAACAGTCTTTCACATTAAATAATCCACCTATTGGTTATGTGCTAGTGTATTTCTGAAAAAGATTTGCAGGTAATAGTTAATTTTCATAGACTTAACAGTGCCTAATAGGATGTGGGGAGGTCTGCAGGGAGGAATTCTAAGTGTCTTTTACCATGGCCATTACCACAGTATTTAAACACAGTCCAAGAGTACTTTAACTGGTAGTTGTAAATGGTAGTTTCTAATGTTTGCTAACATTTATAGCATAAACGTGGCTCATTCTACTTCAAACTCCGTATCAAGATAAGTAATTGTTTTCTGTTACACTGTGTCTTTTTACAGGATGTCGATCAGTTTGGTTGATCATGTCTACATGTCAGTTCATATCTTCAGACAAATCTTAAGGAATTTACTGTAATACAAGCCAACTTTACCCTTTTTACTTTTTGTACACTTTTATTTTAACCTTTTAGAAAATGGATTTTGTCTGAGAAAGAAAGCAATCTACTTCAGTCCCAAATTGCTGAGTAATCTTGTGGTCATTGCTTACGTAGATGTATATACAGTGCAAACCATCTTTCCAAAAATTCATGTTTAGATATTAACCTGGCCTAGTGAAAAAAACATTAAGAAATAATATAAGTACTCTTGACAAAAGCAAGAGTCAACTGCCCCTCTGATGTTTGGGTACATGTGAGATCACAGAAATGAAAAAGATGGAAGGAATTTAGTAGGTTCTACTGCAACTGCTGACTACTGAAATGGAATAAAAAGCGTTATGTAAAATTAGAAGCTAGCGGAATCTGAAAACTGTGTACCCTAGTAATGATTGCTACTTATTTGATTCAGTATAGTTTCTGAAAGTTAATAAATAACTGTGAAGTGTTTTTCAGTCTAGAGTATGTGGAGTGAAAATATGAAATCAGTTATCATGGAACTGGGCCTATGATTCTTTTTGTATAGAACGAATTTCTCCAACATTACCATCCTGTTGCCGTAAAGACACCTTTATAAGAGTATAACTGTTCATTAGAAATTGATTCCGCCCTTAAATACTGAGCAAAAGTATTCTTCTAATGCTATATTTCTAGTATTAATATTCAGCACCAGTTTTTGAAACACACAGATTCCCAGGGCCAATACACAAAACATTAGTGAAATTGTAAATCTGTATGCTTTACTACATTACTCACCGTTACAAATTTGAACACTTTTGCACTAAAAGGCCAGTTTGCCTAACCAGTTATGGTAATTCTGTCTTCATATCAGGGTATAATTTTGCATGGTTTGAAGTTATTTCTGCTTTCCTAATCAGATCTTCTATATTGACTGATTGTAGGCAAAAGAAAAAGTTTCTTTCAGAAAAAAGTTTTAAGGCTTACAATATACTTTAAAAAGTCAGTACAATAATGTACTGAAAAAAACCTCAGTGACCTAACATCTAGAATACTAAGCAAAAAAAAAACAAAAGCCTCGAAGTAACAGACTGTAAAATCAAACCAAATTAACTAAGCACTAGTTATTCTTTTAACTCCTTTAACGGCTCTAAAATCATATTTCTTTTCCTTTTCGTAACAATTCTGTTTATAAAAAAACAAAGAACTCAAGAGGCTCCTGAACGGATTAACGAATCAGTGCCTCTGTCATTCTCAAGATCAAATCAAGTTTAAGGCTTTTATGTCCCTAGCAATCTTGAGGTAAATCTTTGAATGTCTCAAAAGAATGGGCAGAAGTTTCTATCAAAGCCCCATCCGTACAAGCAGGTACAGGTTTGTCAGTAGATCTGACGTGTGATTCATGGTACGTGAGTTGGTATCTGTGCCTGTAACTTGGTTGAAGGAGCTTCTGCTTGTCTTTTCAGCCCATACCCCAGAACTACATAAAAATAAATGTAAATGAGATTGGTAACCCACAATTTATTGGCATGCTTAAGCATTTAGCTTTAAGTTTCAGCTTGGGATTCATCTCAGGTAACTTTTATTGTACTGCCTTATAGATCTGGGTATAGATATTTGGGTAAATGGCAGAAGTATTAAGTAACTGAAGGAGGCATCTCATGAGGGTTCCTATTTTTTTTTGTTACCCCCTGGAAGTATCAGTTTCTCTTCCTTGATTAAAAAGGGAGCTTATATAACAAAAGCTAATAGAGCAACTAATTTAAGACACTTAAAATGATATGAAACAGAGGCAGCACTTAGGGGCTGAGAGCCTCTCGCACTGAGAATTGTAAAGTTTACAATTTGTTACCTTTACATTGCATTTGTTCCCAATAAGCTCAGTGAGAGATATTGTCTCACCTTCTTTTCCCAACCAGCATTTGGGCTTTGTGAATTACTGAGTATTGAACTTAAGAAAGCATAATGAAGTAATCAAAGGTGTGAAGGCAGTAGAAGAAAGCAAAATAGATAGATGATTAATTTACAGAATCACAGGCTGGAAGGGACCTTTGTAGACCGTCTAGTCCACCCCCCACTAAAGCAGTTCCCTAGAGTAGGTTGCACTGGAAAGTATCCAATTATGTTTTGGATATCCCCAGAGAAGGAGACTCCACAACCTCTCTAGGCAGCTTGTTCCAGTGTTCTTTCATACTCGAAGTAAAGAAATTTTCCCTCATGTACTCTTCAATTTCCTTATTAACTCTAAGTTGATTTAGTTTTATTTCAAGTGTTCTGAAAAAATATTAAGAATACTTGAGTCAGAGATCAGTGGATGCAAAAGATTTTTACTTGTTCATTTGTTTTGTAACATACATAGTATCACTGGTTTACTCTAACATGGAAATTACTATTTTTAAGCATGATGACAAACCAGATTTTAGTGCCAACCTTCCCATTACAAAGGTTCAGGTGTATCAAAAAGGTTTAATGAATGGTAAAGGCTTTTTTAAGATTTTTCTCCAGGTCTTGCAAAAAGGAGAGGTATTACTGATATTGTCTATATTGTATTGCAATGTACGCATTCTTTTAAGAATGCAAAAAAGTCTCTCTTTTCCTTTCTGCATACACACCCATCAAATTTCTGTCAAGAGTTTGAGGGCAGGCCATTGATTATTAAAAACATTTTCCCCAACAAGATTATATAAAAATACTTAAGATCACCAAAATGCTTAGGCTCAGTTCCAGTAAGAAGCTTAAGCATTGTGAAGTTCAAGGATGCGAACTTCAGGCACTTCAAGGAATTTGGCTTCCCAAATTTGACCACTTCTTCTCATCACGCACTAAGTCGTATTTCCTATGCACAGTAAAAGACAGTACATAAACCCACATGTTAGAGCTGCCTGAATGTTCTGAGGCTGAAAACAGCACCATTATTTCAATACTACACAAGCAAATAACTAATCAGTCCTATACTTTGAGGCTAGTTAGCTTAATACTTTTTTTTTTTTCTTCCTGCAGAAACACACCACTACTGCTTACCATATATAAGCATGGTGCCATGCTGACCTGTGTGGCTTCACAATGATTGTAGAGTGCAGTCAAGGAGACAGCATGCCACTGGTTTGTGCAGTTAAGAAATGGAAGTGAATTTAGAAATACAAGAGAACTTAAATCTGATCCTGAATTAGGGATCTGCATGGGATTTAAATTCACAGCCTGGTAACCATCACATGGATATTTAAAAGTCTGTGATCCTTTTTGAGTGTGGATAATTGAATAACTTTTTCCTTTAAAAACATCAGAGTGCAAAAGGAATGGAGACAATGTGTATGCATTTGCCTAACGCTCTGGTTCTGATCATCTAAGCAATAAGTTACCCAGGCTCAAAGACCCTCATCCTTAATTTCTGGGCTGAGAAAAAGTCAGAGTTCCTTTAGCACAGGAGAATACAGTGTTTCTAAAACTAAAGAAAGGGTGAAAGATGGGAATGTCCATCTCTTGAGTCATTATCCTAAATCTGCTGCTAAGCACATTGAAATTCAAACCAAATGTACTTCTTCCCAGACAAGTCATTTAATCCCCTCTCAGTTGCTGGTGTTAGCTGGTTGGTATTTTGATAAACACATAAACTTTTTAATAAATCATTAAAATACATAAAACATTAAAAAGTTTTTTAGAGACTGAAGGAGTGATACAATCATAGTTGTAATATTACATTTCTTTGCAGTAAACTGTTTGTGTCTTCCACTTTAATCTGTTGAGAAAATTTGTCATTTTAAGTGAACAGCTCATTTGTAGCTGAAAGTAAAATAAAGCTAAAATAAATGGCTAGTAAATTGTAATAGTCAGTTACAGATAGTAAGACAGACTCTTCTAAATGTAAAATATTTTTTTACAATAATAGTCAAAAGGCTCAGCACTATAAGGTTAACTGCTTTACCCCAGAGGTAAAACAGAATCACTCGTTCCCTACTTTATTGTAAACTGGATCATTTGCTGAGTGATGCAGATGCACAATACAAATGTAGATTTAGTCATGTTCCACCACTCCTCATTTCTGGAGAACTCCTTTGGTGGTCTTTCTAAGTTTCGTAGAACCTTAGTAGGAAAATACTATCAAAATTTCAGTGGGAATAATTAATAAAATCTAGTTCTTCTGTTTATAAAAATGTATGCTCAAAATGTATCTAAAGATCACTAGCAATGAGGTCGAGCTGAACTCTAGGGTAGTGACCCTCGTAGTTCTAATTTGAAGAGCTGCTTTGAAAAATCTGATGTAAAAGCTACACTGAGGCACCAGTTTTAGATCCTCATAAAAATACACATATCTCTGTGGAGATCTAGAGCTGTAAAACAGGTGGTTTTTTTTTGTTTTTTTTTTTTAATAAATGTGTAGCCAGGTATATTGTTTTTTGTTTGTTTGATTGTTTTCCATGCAGGTCAAGAATATTCTTCACTATTCTGTCTCATTGTTGTAATCGTTTATCATGTATAATTTTCTGGAAAATACAGTTCCTTCAGAATCTATGGCAAAACTCTATTGATGTCTGCAGAATTTTATATGCAGTGCTGATGTTTTCCACTTTTGTAACTTTTTCATACGTTACACAGAATATGGAAAAAAAAAGTTAACTACAAAACCAGATTTCCTATTTCTGAAACTGACCTTATGGTAGTAGAAGTACTAGAAGTTGTGAAAGAACTAATGAACTATTTCTCTATTGTGCTGTGACTCATATTAGATTTTCTAACATCTTAAGTTCTAGTCTTAAATTGAAGGGTTTCTTTTCTATTTGGGGGGCATTTGTAACATACATGTCTTTCTCGCATCATACTTCATTCACTTCTTCGCTGGATATATTAATAAGTTGTTCATATTTAACAGTAGTCATTAAAATTCTTTTGAAGAACTCATTGTACTTGATTTGGTGGACTTTGGACAATGAGTTCAAAAGTTGAATGTATTGACAAATACATTCAGCACTATTACAGCAAACTTTTAGAAGAATTGCCAAATAAATGCAATTCTGAGGAAAAGTGAAAAATTACAGAAAGATCAGGATTTTACTCAGTTTGCCTAAAGTGGAGTTAATCAGTAAAACCAATTTAAGTTTTGTTCAAACTGCATAATCAGTACCATGGCTAACTGGCCTGAGAATGTCGTGAGCTGAGCAAGGTGATGACACACCAGCTTTACAGCCTCAGACCTGCCATGGGCTTCACCTGCAAAATGCTCTGAACAGCTCACTGAAGTCAGTAGATGTGTTGAGGCATGTGGCATGCCAGCTGGCTGTGGCTATGCCTGTCACAACTGTAACATAAATGCTGACACAGCAAATGAGGTCATTCAGGAGGTCTCAAGATGGCCTGCAAAATGCACTGAAATCAATGAGAATACAGTACTCAATAAATTTCAGGTGAGATTTTCAGAAGTGTTCGAAATTACAGATAAGGATTTTTATGTAATTTCTACTTTTTCCTCCATCAGGAAGCAGATACTGTCAGAAAATGGAGAAAATATTTAATATATTGACAACTACTTTCTGCCTCACTGAAATTTATATCTACCAAAGTGTGAAAACAGAGTTGAAAATGTGATTATTATTTAAAGAATAATGTGGAATGAAAGGAAAACTAATCCCTTTAACAGAAAAAAGGAATGTGGTTATTATTATTTTCAATTTAATGTGTATGTTTTTTCAATTTAATATGTATGCAATACATATATAACATAGCTCAGTATAAACCCAATGTAAAAAATAGAATTTACTCTCCTACCATTTCTCTGTTTGTTTGAAATATAACAGTTTTTTAGAAACAACAAAAATTTCAAGGGTAATGTGTTTGTTTTCCAAGGCATGTACACATTTCCTTAATGAATACTAAAAATAGAAAGATTCAGGAGTTGAACAGAATTTAAATCATTTTCCTAATGACAAATCAAATTTTAAAGAAACTATGGAACAAATAAAGGTTATCTCCAATCACCCTTATCTGCTAAAAAGAAAAGTGATTAAATCTCTGATATAAACTCTTAAATCTCCTTGAAGAGCTAGAGTTGTATACACAGCAAACTATATAAAAATACCTTATTGCTTATTTTTAGAGAATTAACATGCAATGACTTCAGTTATTAACTGCATTCTACTTGTGTACTTTTGCCTTCTCACTAGTGAATTTTATCATCACAAGAAGCATTATTAGCTCACTATTAATAATATAGCTCACTTTAGCTCCCTAGCCAAGCAGAAATAAACAATGTTATTCTGGTTGCTATCTGTGGATACCAACACGTTTAGTTATTTTTAATTTATCAAAAAATGTGCACGCACATAAAGCAACAACACAGAATGCCAAAAAATCCATATACATTTATGATAGTGAATTTGGTCTTGCTACGTGGAAGTGGGAGGGAAGCTCAGTGCATGCACATCTGAGAAACTGGCAATCTGTTTCCTGTCTTACCCCTTATGAAGTGTTCCAAGTTGGTATCTTCAGCAGAGCAGGAGTAGCTGCTCCTTTCAACTGTGGCAGCTTGGGAAAAGGGAAAAGGTGTGTTGTTCCCCTCTCCTCGTATTTCACCTTACCCATTTATGCAGCAAGAAAAGCTTTTACGTTTGCTGTGTAGGGAGACCAATGCAGGCAAGTTCGACTGTTGTCCCAGCTGTGGTGGTGTGCAGGCCGCCAGCCTCTTCAGGCTGCTGCAGCAACGGGCTTTAATGGTGCGTAATTGTGCTTTTCTTAGAATTATCCACCTAATATCAAAAAAAAAAAAATGCAGACAGGAACCTTCATTAAGATTTCCTTTATTTGTCTCAGTAGTTACAGACTGTATTCCTGTTATGATGATGTACACCACTTTCCTGAGGGGAGTTGACTTACATTAGTGTAAAACAACTTGAAGTAGAAAATCAGTTGTTTCATTTCTGGGAAACAAAAAATATAATTTCTCTCTAAATGAGTAGGCAGACTTTTACTTATTGATCCAGACTTCTGTGAGTCTCACCTTTTGATATTGCTGCACACTTGAAAATAGGACCCAATCTACAAAGATTTAATGCAGAGTTGTTCATCCAAAGCAGGCACCATACACAAACAGTCCTTGTATTCGAGGCATTATAGTTCAGACCCCTGTAAACAGGAGAGACCTCTTTTAGAGAGTTGTTCAAGATTCCTTTACTTTCCAGCCTGATAACTGTGCAAAAAACTAGATCATATATGAAACAAATGAGTCTAGCTGAACCCATACCCATGATGCACAGATTTGCTTATTCAGCCTTTATAGGCAGGGAGATCGTTACTATCTTTCTGGATTGGTGAACATCTGGGAAATCAGCAGGTTGCTACAGATACATGTGGAAAGAACCATCTCATGTGTTGTTTATGCAACATACAGGGTTCAGCCAAAGAACAGAATGAGACGGGACATCTGAACTTTAGCACAAGTAAGACAAAATGAGGGATAAGATAAAGGCCTGGCTCCTTTAGACGTATATCTTTCAGCGTTTTTGTCATTTTGTCAGCAACTTTTCATTATTTTCCATAGCCTCTTCTGGACGGTTCATATGAATAACATGAGCAGGCTACCACTCTAAATTGATTAGTTTGCACCTTCAAGGTAATTAGCTCCTTATGTTCCTTTGCTAGAGGCAATTTGTGTTATATTCCAGGCAGCTACACAGTTGTCTTCCCTTCTGTCCATAGCCCTTTCAGCTTACCCTGGAAGGTAAGTTGTGCTCTTGAATTATTGATACCCAAATAGGTTAATGAAAGTATGCTTTCAGGGGCGGAAACCAAGAGGTATACAGCTATGAATCTGTTTTCTCCTGCCTCTGTTATTGAGATTCTTCTTTTCTGAGGTCTCCTTCTCATATAAGTCTTTACTTTCACAGACTATTCACTATCGGTTTCACTGGTAACGGCTGAGAAGCAATATAAAAGTATAGATTGGGAAATATTAGGACTCAATTTTAGGATCTAAGGATTTAATAAGTTAGGACCCCACTTCTGCTTTGTTTTGATTTTGATTTAAAAAATTACAAACTCAGTTATGTAAGTAAGTTTATTATATTATACCCTTTGAAGGAGACTTTCACTTTATATTGTTCCAGGTATGGAATGATATAAGTTACTACTAAGGCTATTGAAAATAGTTCTTTCACTGTGGTTACAGTAGCAGAGAAACAGAAAATTCTATTACAATGTAAACCTCTGGAGGAGGGCAACTTAATTTTGCTTTCATTGTAAACAGTATGGGTAGATGCATAAGGAAGCAGTTGTTATAACAGTCACTGGATTACAATTTCTCAAAAATTACATTATGAATCAAATTAAGACTGTCATCTAAATTGTTGAGATTTAATAAGGTAAGATATCTCAAAGTGAAGTCATTCTCACTAGGAATGCGAATACCAGTACATTAAAAGGAAGGTCACTTTTATGTAATGAAATTCACATAAATCCCTCAAATATGAATGTTATGATAAAGCATGTTATGGATATTTGCATTGTATGACCTTTATTTGTATTAGCATTATAACTAAAAATCCATTAAAATACACAATAAGATCCTTATAAAAGAAGATGCTTCTATGTTATTATTTTAAGGTTTCTTTTTTTAACACATATTACATGCCATAGACTCAATGTAAAACATATCTATCTTGCAGGATATTTTCTTCACAAGATTGCCTCTTATAGTACAATCAACTATAATATGGAATTTTTAGATATGGTTTTGTTATGAAAGACACCTTCTCTTTATTCACACTTCAAGCTATAAGGAAAGAAGATAACCAAGAAGATGTCTCAGTAAAAATCTACTAAACAAAGTACACTTCATTTCATCATTAATTTGTAATTTTTCTTCCACAGTATTTATAAGAAAAAATACTGAATTCTCTGTTTGCTTGTTATCCCATATTATTTCGAATGAGTGTAATGCACCTATTTCTAGAAATCATTTTAAGGCCTTAAATCCAGTGAATTTTTATTATGGAAATTGTTATAAAACCAGCATGACAGCATAACTGTATTCTAAGGAATGATTGCAGAGCTTTCTTCTTGTTTTCCAAGATTACTTTGTTGACGTGTCTAACTAGCTGTAGATGTTCTTCAAAATGTTGTGCAAGGAAAGGAAGAGCAAAAGTAGTTTTAAACTATAATTTGGCACAAATTTTCTAGTATTTTTTTGGAGAATGGCTCTGTAGATTTTTCACTGAGAACAGACAGTCCAGAACATCATAAAATGTTTTGACAGTTGATCTTAAATTGGGAAATCTTCTAGGAAAATTACTCAAGACACTCATCTAAACACTAGTGTAAATCAAGTTTAAATTGCTGCATGTTTTCTATGGTGTTTTCCATGCACACGACAATATATATATATATATTTATATATTTAATCCTGAATGAAAAATTGCTGTAACTACACAGTGTAGATTTCTTTTCTTGTTTTACTGAATGGCATATTATTCTGCAAACTCTAAATGATGGTCATTGCTGTGATGTCTTTTACTATGCATGCCATACGGAGTGTCAGCCAGCAAGTGAAAAATGTGAAGACCCAGCTTTAGTGGTGCAACTGAGACAGAAATGCTGTGGAAGTCAATGGATTTCCAGCATTTTACGCTGTATGAGAATCTGGCTCTCAGTTCCTAGTCCTCAGGGAGCTCATACTCTCAAACTACAGAAGCGCAACAGATGTGCTAGGGGTTGATAAATACCTCTAAAGCATAGAGGAATTCAAGGGTTAGAGTGATGAGGTGTCACAATTTCTGATGTAGTTTAATTAATGATCCTGGAGGCTCAGAGGAAAAAGTCATACATGATTTTAAGACACCTCTAGAAAGGGTAAAATTCCTCTTTCCAATAGCAAGACATTGGTTTAGATTGTCTTAAAAAAATTCTTTAGACATTTATTTTTCTATCATTTTCAGTCTTCTTTTGTTTTCTTGAAGTCTCATTTAATTCCTTGTCTTTCTCTTTCTTTCTGTGCCCACCCTTGTCTCTTTCCTCCTAATACCTGAGACCAACTAGAAGGGTGATTCAGGGTAGGGAGCATGACAGGGCTCTGACTGCACAGCCAGGAGAACAGAGTGCACCTCAAGTAAGATACAAACAGCTGGATGTGTCTCATGTCTGATAAAAGGTTTTTGTAACACTGAGTTTTTCTCTTCTTTACATATGAAAACATATACCAGTAGTTTATTACATTATTAAATGATTAGGCATCATTCCAGATGACCACATCTTTCTTTCACACACAAAAAAATAAAATAGGTACCACTTTCTGCTGTAAATACCGGGGATAAGTTGGTGGTTCTAGTTATTTTCCTTCATAGCAGAGCAAGTAATAAGGCATAAGGCTTTTCCACCTCTGTCCCCTTCTGGGAGCAATAAGATGAGCCTTCAGGCTTCTGAAGTCATAAATCTCCTAAATAGGAATCAAGAACCGTGTTCTTTCTAATTCATCATATTGTCATTTGTAATAGATATCCTTTCATCTAAACTCTCCTAGCACTATATCAAGCTCATCTTCTTAAGGAAACTCTGTCAATCGCTGTTATGCATCTTACATTTCTGCATTTCCTTTTGGGCTCTCCTTATATCTGCTTCCCCAACTTTGTCATTCCCACCAGCTTCTCACCTGCTGTCTACTGCTCCAGTGATTACTTTCTGCTGGTCTCACTTCCATATTCACATAGAGTAATATCTTACCCAAAATACTTTCAGATACTAAAATGGTGTGCTGGAATGGATTTCTCAGCCAATGACAAATTCAGCCTTTCTCATCTCACCTAACTTTGAAGCCAGTATTAAATTCCCAGTAGTTGATGCACATCACCTGTCACAATCTAAATTACTTGTACTCTTTGTAGTTTTTGTTCTCCTGCAGATCATTTTCTTTTCTTTTTGCTAGTGTAAAATTTGCTTAAATAATACATTTAACTTCTGATTGTGTAAAAATTCTGAAGATTTAAATACAGAAAGTTTCAAAATGATTACATCATTTCATTTCAGGTGTGAACTGAAATTTTGGGATAAACTGAAATCCTCCATTTCTTATTGGAAAGTTTCCAGAAAAGTCTTAAACAATTTCCTAGTGAATGTACACATCCTTCTGTTTTTGATTCTTAAAACCAACTCTTATCATCTATAAGCTAGAACACAGAGTAATTTTTTTTATTTGATAACTTTTTTACTAAGAAATCATAGAAATATTTTTTATTTCACCACTTTTTGAACAGTGTTGATAACTTCTAGACACAAGATGAAAACCTGAAGAAAGAATAATTAAACTCTCTCTGTAGTAAGCTGCACAAACCTTAATGTCAAAAACAAAAAAGTCTTACAAATTAAGTAATGATCAATCTGACTTTTTGAAACATTTTAGAAATGCTAATTTTTATACCGTGTGACCTAGAACCTTTCTGTCTTCTATATAAGTCATGAAAAATCATTGAAAGTAGTTCAGTATCAACATATTTTTAAAACTCAAGTAATTTATCCATGTAGTGTTGTACATTGAAAGCGAATGTTTTCAAGCTTTGTTGTTTGTTTGTTCTAATGTAAGAAAAAATGCAGAAGTGCTTCAAAACTAGGACAAATATGGCTCTATAAATAGCAATCAGTCTCAGTGAAGCACAGTGACTTAATCTCTACTTGAAGCTATTCTGAGCACAAAGTTAGGTTGAAGGACATGAAACTTGTTTTGGTTCCAACTGCCTTCCCATCAATATTGTCACTCTAAACATCCCCATTCTCAACTTTTCTCATACTCCCCTAATCCTTCTGTTATCTCCTTGTGTTTTTCTCGTTCTTGACATCTCAAGTTTCTACATTCTTTCCTCTGATGCTCAACAGAATAGTTTTAACCTTGAATTTTCATCCTGCATATCTTCTGAGAACTCAGTTCTCCTTAGGCTCCTTGAAGAAAGCACAGAGAAAACACTTCTAAAGGGTTGGAATATCTTTTAAGCTTGCTGAATCTCTCTGAATAAAATGATATTTTTTAAGCTAGAAATACTGCTGATAGTCTTTCCTCATGCTGTTTATCTTCGTAGAGCTTCTTTACAGAAGAAAATGTACAGAAGAATAAATGAATGTATGAGTGCTGCTCTGAAAGTAATGCCTCCTGTTTTCTTCTGTTGGCCCATGGCATCAGAGGTGGATGTTGGTGGGATGGCAGTAGAGATTGAACCTTCCCAACAGGATTCCATTACATTTTGTTGCCATATGACAGATGGCAGCAGAGGAGCAGTCTGACCAAATGGTGTCTGACATGGAAGTGCCCATGAGGATGTCGAATTGAATCCCTTCATGCTGAAAACATTGCACCCATTGACATTCATTGACACTTTCTGAACATTTATGGAGACCAAACAGTGGATGTGAGCGCAGTGAGGGGAGGGTGGTGTGTTTCAGCAGTAGTGACAGTGATAGCGGATCTCCTCCGCTGGTGCAGATGTTTATGAGCATGGCATGCAGGCTGTTGTTCATGGCTGACAAAAATGCATAGCTACTGGTGGTGGCTATGTTGAAAAAAAGTGTTTTGTAGCTGAGAATTTGCTCTATCAAATGTGTTATTGTGCTCTTCGTGTCTGTTGTGGTTTCCATGGAAGTAAATTGGAGGCATTACTTTCGGAACAACCTACATAGTACACAGATAATGGGAATATAGTATGTGCAATAAGGTAGCATATAGCAACATTAAGCAAATCTTTTATTTGGAGCTGTTACGTAGACATGTTGTCCTTGATCAGTATATCACCTCAAGCTTCATTCTACTACAGCCCTGTGCAGTTGAGTTGCATCCTCCTGCAGACAAACTATAGCAGAATGGGAAGAAAAGGGACTTCCTCAAAATTTCTTCTTGTGTCATTCCAAACTATTTTCTTGAAAGGCAGCAGAATTTGTTCTCAAAATAGAATTGGAAAGCATCCTCAGCTTAGACCGCATGAACGCTCTGATATCTCTTGGAGCTTAGCACTCCCTAGAATATAATTTAAGTCTTCTCTCTGAGGCAATTGGACTTAGGATGTGTGAGCCAGTCTCCAAGGCATTTAGAATGATGCATTATTATTTTCCACAGTCACCTACGCAACACCCTCAGGCAAGATGCTGATATGTTTAATGTCGTACAGGAAGGCAGTGCCAGAACTAAGATTCAGGTTGTTTCCCAGTCATAGTTTTAATCCCTTCAGGCACAGAAAGCTGTCAGTCCCAAAGACTCAAAGTGGCCAGAACTCCACCGTTAGCTCAGCAAGAGGTTGCTGTGTGCATCCTGTTAGAGGCAGATAAACAGCTGAGCAGACCTAATGGGATCAGTGGTAGCCTGCAGTTGTATGATGGTTGCTGGCTGGGATGGCATGTAAAGGGGTATTTTGCAAAATCTATCTGGCTATAATTTCTATGCTGCATCTTCAACAGATGTTTTTTTCCAGGGTGTTTTTCATGTGCAAGCACACTGAACGAACAGTTTGGTATGCAACTGGGCATGAGATGCAGGCTGTCTGAAGGTTGTCCTTCAGGCAGAGGTCAGGCAGTCCATGGAGCACACAAAGATTTGGGGCACTGCTGCGCTCACCTACCCAGTGAAGTACAGACATAACAAAAAACACTGTAGAAAAACAATATAGATTTCTTTACTATGCCACTGTTCAAGAGAGCAAATTTGTACTTGGTTCCTGTTAGATGCATCTAGAGCAGCAGATACCAACCTTATCTACATCACAGATAAGACCTGTAATTCAGGGTTACCCTGATTTGTTAACTCTGAGTGCCTGCTACTGTGTAGAAAGAGCAAAACATTATTATGAGACCAGGGAGAAATTACTCTTCCGAAGAGATCCACTCCTTCATCTTTATCTACTGTGCTCTGTAACTTTTGGACTGTTGTTTCATGGCTTGCTCCTTTTTTGCTGCCCTTCCTTCGGGACTCAGTGCTGCTGAGAGATCGGCAGTGCAAGAACGTGGGCCAGCAGCAGACAACAGCAGCAAGAATTGGAAAGCTGAGAGGAAACAGAGGCTTAACAGAGGCATTTGCAGGGTTGAACAGGGAGGAAAAAGGGACTTTGCAAATACAGTGTTAGTAAAAAAGAGAATAGTTGTGAGGTAATGATCCAAAACAGGCTAATTCATATTTGTGGAAGAGGCATTAATTTATACAGGAGAATAGGCTTACTTCTTGCATTTCCCTCTTTGAGAATCTTGATGAGATACCACTCTGCTATCGTCAAAGTAGATTTCTTGCATACATTCCCTTTCTTGCCACCATTTGCCCAGAACTGGTTGTGGGGAGGAGAAATGGGCTGAAAATCAAAATGTCATGTTTTAGTGTGGTAGAGTATTCAGTAATTTTCAAAGTCTTAAGTAACTCTTTATCAGTAGTAGATTTAGTAGGTTTTGTCAGGTTTTTGCCTTCTTCTTTTATCTGTATGATCTTCAGTTTTATATGGTTTTTCTCATAGGAAATAGGCTCTAATTTGTATGCTGCTTCTGAAGCATGACCTTGGTGTCTCTTGTGTATTGATTAAGACAGCAGAGGTACCTGAGTGTTTGAGCTCTAGTAGGTCATTTCAGTATTATGCCCATTTTAAACAGCTTTAATTTGATTTTTTTATAAACATCACATTGTTGAATGGTTTCTTTGTCTGTCAGATCAGTTTAGCCATGCAGGGCAGTTTGCAATTAGCTCATACGCTGTTCTGGAGCTCTAAAAGCACAGCTGGCGTCTGCAAACAACCTTTCTTTCTATCCTTGTGTTTGCTTGTTCTGTCTGCCAAAAAAGTTGGCTCTGCACACAGATCTCGTGTTCTCTTTGCCACTCTCTCCTCCCCTTCTCTCTGAAGATCTGCTGGTCTGTTTAGGGGAGCTACGGTTTTGCCTTCTTTGTTGTGTACCATGTAGCAGCAGTGGACAAACAACTGCATTGTAGATGACTGCATAAAAGCCCATGAGCTCTTCTCTGTGAAACCTTTCACTGCAACACTTTTCCTTTTCTAAGGACAGAACTCTATACTCCTCTCTCAAGAAATGACTGTGCCTCCTGGATGCAGTCAGACCCTAATTGAATATATTTCAGCCATTTGTACCATGTTATTCATTTACTTTCAGGTATTATTTTTGGTGTTGTTTCAAATTGTGGTGCTACAGTGCCAGAACATATTTCTGTTTTGAAGGAAAGAGTTGTACTTCAGTTTGATGTACAAAATCATCTTTGTCCTGCTTTGAGGCATTATTGTAGTGATTCTGGAGTGGACAGAGTTTCCTTCTGAACACACACGGTGATGTACAGCAAGATAAGTGATATCTGCAGTAAGGCGACTGGATGAGAGCTACTGTCCTTGATGTCCTTGTGTTTCTCAAAGACTATTGACTATTGTTTGACTGTTGACTATTGTTTTAGCATATTATAAGCCCGTGAAAGAGAAAGTTGAGAAAAGGAAAGGGTAAGAAACGTGCTTGTAGATGTCATTGTTCTCCAAATGTCCCAAATATACAGAGATGTCCTAGAACACTAGTGCTGTGACTTGTCTTCTGGATTTTAGTGTGGCCACTGATGCTCAAAATTAAACTTGACCTTAGCAGCATGTCTTAACGGAGTAATGCTAAGAAGCACCATCTCCCGTTGGTTGCTGGCATTCATCTCTTTCTCACCCTGTGTGCCTCTTGATACTACAGAAAAATGCCTTCTGTGAAGCAATGATCTAATTCACTCTAATAAAAAAACAGCCCTTGAGAAAACAGCCAAAACAATTTCACATCACACGGAAGTGATGTATAACAACCTCATCAGTCGTCATTTTAACATTCATTTACACCAGCCTATTGCAGCAACTGTGAGGAATATAAGCTTTAAAAATGAGCTTAAATTATCCTATGTCATGTCATTAAAGCTGTCGATAAACTATTGCTAAAACCAAGCTTTCTTTATTATGTTTTTTCAAAAATACATGGTGTATAAAGGAATGAACAGTAGCCTAATAAATGGAATAAAGAAAACCCCAACAAAGAAAATGGAAGGGCTATGTAAGGGAATTCTATGCACCCCCTGAATTGGCCAGGCGTCTAAGATGTTGATCTGTTGCAGGCAGCACGGGCTGATCCTGTTCACTGGATGAAACTGAACTGCAGCTTCAGGATCATAGCGGCAGCCCAAGGCCATCTGCCACTCAGGAATTGCCAATGCATATTCCTGTGCTGACCTATTCTAATGCATGGGTAGCTGTTTTAAGTCACCTAGATAGGATCACGGTTTGAAAAGGTCTCATTCAGGAGAGCATGTTCATGAGGATTTTTCTGAAAAAATTGTGTCTTTTGGTCATGTCTAGTATATTCTTCAAAATGATGCAAGGAAATAAAGTATTTTGTACATGGAGCATATTTTTACAAGGTTACAAAGAGCATGCATTATTATGCTCTATGCTGAATTCCTACTTAGGAGTAAATAGCACCACACTAAAAAGACTTCAGCCAAAAAGTCGTAGGTTGAGGGCTTGGGCTTAAGATTTTCTTTAACATCCTAACCTGATCACATTGCTGGTTTCAGATTGGTACATGATCAAATCATTTAGCAGTGCTTTTCACAGAACTACCAGATAGCTCAGATGTAGATGTCTGATCTTATTTTCATCTGGATGAATGTCTTTCCAAGAATTACCCAGGAATAGTCTTTACTTGCTAATTAAAGAGAGGATTCTTACAAATGAATTTAAAAGAATAAAACTGTGAAACCATGTTTGTCCTAAATGTAGGCTATCTGCTCATCTAGACAAAATATATAATTACAACCATACCAATAAAGAAAACAGAAATACATGGTATTAAACACATTGCCAGAGCTCCTTCCTGTTACACTGCAGACTGTCAGCAGTTTATTCCTTTGTGCGTCAGAAGGCCTTGCATCTTTACAAACTGAAGCCACACATGCACACATACATATCCAATTATTTTTTTCTCTTGTCCTATTTATACCTCTTAAATTCTTTGAAGTAAAAGGTCTGATCTTTTATTATATCAAGCGTGAATGTGTCTCCTATATTTAGCACCCTGCAAAAAAATTTTGCACAGGTGCATCCAAAAGCACTCTGGCATCTAGATGTTGTTATCTATTCTTGTTTCCTCCTAAATTGCATGACATTGTGCATGGCATAATTTGAATGCTCTCTGTTTCTTATTTCATTTTAAGTTGTGTTAGGTTTTCCTACATAGCCTGATTAGAGTTGTGTTTTGTTTTGTGTTTTTTTCATGTTCCAATGTGCTGAGTCTCTGCAGCCATGCACATCATGCGTGTCTCCATTCCAAATGCAAAATTACTATAAAATCAAAATAATGCCTGTGAATGTTTGCATAGGTTCGTGACATTAGGAATTAAATTCACATCTCCCCACTGTATGGAAGGAAAATGGTGGCATCTCTGTCCTTTCTGTACAAAATTCAAAGCTCTTTGAAGTCAGTGGATATTTTTAGGCAAGAACTTAGTCTCTGTTAGTCACAGATATAAAAGGAAATTGACTGTATGTGTATGTTGTGTGTATATATGTGTATGTCTGTATACAAAGTATTTTTCTAACTATCTCAGCAACATCAGTTGGTGAGATATTGATTATCAGTTAGGATTGTCTGTCAGAAGGAATATTCTGGACTTCACAAAGATGCACAAGGCTTCACAGGCCTTGACTTAAATATCCTAAATTGTCTGTATAGCTTCAAAGAAAGATCTTCAGAAGAAATCACGGCTTTAGTTTCATTATGACACAGATGTGATTTCACAGTACGAATTAGTCAAAATGAAGATAGTTGACAGTAGTAATAATACTCAGAAAGCAAAGATGTTCAGTAAGTTTTTCTGTTTTATATGTTGGAAAAAGACGAATGCTATACTTACATTCCAGGATGAGGAAAAACTAAAGAAGAGATTGAGCAGCAGCTAGTGTGACCATTAAGAAGACACCACATTTATCTTTTGTTAAACTTTAATTTTACTCTGAAATAAGGATTCTTGAAACTTAATTTCTATATTTTTATGTGCACTAAGACATTTTTAGGTCTTTATATAAATGCATCTCAGAATAATTTACAAAAATATTCTCCTGACAATAGAGAGAGATGTATTATTGTAATCTCATTTCACAGAAGCGGATCCCAAATGTGGGAGAAATTGAGTAGTTTTAGTTGATAGCATGGAGGAAGTCAATGACAAAAATTGAAGTAAATAGCAGGGTATGTGACGCTAATGTGATCTCCTTCTGCTGGCTAAAAGTTCTATCGAACTGGCCAGCAGAACAAGGAAACAGTGGCTCATCCTCTTCACAGCTTTGGTTATTTGCTTCCTTTCCTTCTGGTTAGCCAGAATTGCAAGTCATTTGTATCTTAACTCAGTCCAAAACTACATACGCCGCTTATGGGCTTATGGACCTGTTCCTTTTTACATTTATTATTTTCTCTTCCAAGAGGAATCGGGCTAATTTAGAAGGTTAACCTTCTGTAGATAAATGTTCCAAAACAAATGGTTTTATATATGGCCTCTGATTTAGTTAAAGCAGTCCTTTGGCACCAGTTCCTAAATATTGCAATTGAAACCTACTTATAAATGGATAATTTTGTGTGAACACAAATAATAGTGTCCTGAAACTCTGGGACTAATATTGGATTAAATTGGCTTTATATTAGGCTCACAACTTCTTTTTTAATTGATATGTCCCCCCTCTAGACCTCATATCTCTTTTTAGAAGTAAATGTTGAATGACATTAGTAAGGTTTGTTTGTTAAGCAGTTGAAATACTATTATACTGAAGAAAAAAGAATATTAGGATAAATGCTTCAGTTTTAAAGGAAAGCATTATAGGTAGGCTAAATTATACAGTGGAACTAAAACTGTATAAAAATCTAAAAATATTTTTACTATGTAAATATCTCTATTATGTAAATAGTGGTATGGACTTCAGGTTTGAAAACTGAAAATGTTGTCTGCAATGTTGATGGTGAAATGGAAAGACTCTGATAATACCAGTATAATAGTAACAAAAAAATGCATCCTTTTCCACTGTTGTTTCACTTTGAAAAATTAGTTTCATAGTCATAACTGAAGTAGCCGTTTTAATGTTACTAATAATGGCAAGAGACACAGCAGGGACATAGAAGCTAAAAATTCTGTAAATTTTTCTCTAGCCAGTAAATCTCTTTTGTATGCATCTTCCTGACAGTTTTAATGACAGATCCCTGGTGTCAGCTGTAGCAGTATCTTCTCTTATTGTACCTGTCAGCAGGAAGTGAGTTGTTCCAAAATTTACTAACAGCAGCGTGATCAACATGACACCACAATGAAACTTGGGAGAATATTAGAATAATACATCAGACCAGAATCCATCATTAGTGCCATGGGTCTAAATGGTAAATGTCTTTTTTTTTAGCTCTTGCCACAGAGAATACAGCAGGGTGCTTTGTTCCTCTAAGGACTGCTCATGAAACAACGCAATCTTTTGATTTAAGCCCTCACAGGCATGGTTAGACTGGCTAGTGGAATAAAACGCATTGATTAAATAATTCAAAGTATAGCAGAGGGAAATGATTTGTAATCCCTGTTCTTAATAACCCTACTTGAGATCAGGCAAGGTAGAACACAGCAGTGGATGGAAACACTTGATGGTTTAAGGCCTGCAGTTAGGAGGCACAGAGCTCCCCTTGAAGTTCTCAATGGAGCTGAAAGCATTGTCTCTCAGGAGCAGGCTTTCAATTCGCAAATGTAGACATATAGCATTTTTGTTCAGGATTTTTATCTTAGGCTGCACTGCATTCTATACATAGCCATTACTTTATATGGTTTGTACCCGGAAGGAGGTATTCACACCTTCTAACTTTTGGCATCTAACTTAAGGGCCTAAATTTGGACTGCAGGCTTCATATTTAGTGGTACTCGAACAGGCAATTTAGAGCTAGTCAGCTCTAAATATCTGCAGTTTGGAAAAGGTAACAAGCAACTAGAGTAAATCATAATACAGAATCTTGATCGGTGTTGCAGAGATTATATCAAAATACTGTACCCAGGTGAACATACACATCTTAATCAAGGTCCAAAATCACAAACAGTGAGTGTTAAATACTGGAGACAGCTCACTTCACTAAAGGTGGGTTGGTGGAAGTGCATATCTGTAAAATATGTCTTATTTATATATGATGTATATG
Organism: Penelope pileata; assembly: GCA_013396635.1. NCBI lineage: Eukaryota > Metazoa > Chordata > Aves > Galliformes > Cracidae > Penelope > Penelope pileata. The sequence goes on from WBMW01005595.1 coordinate 312,937, forward strand.
TCATATTTAAGGTTTTCACCACTCACTGCTCAATTTCAAACTGCCACTTTTTATTTCAGAAAATGAGGTTAAAATAAGTTAGTAATATCTACATTCCTTTTAGTCATTTTTTGCTCTATTTTTTCTGTATTTTTTGAGGCCCCTCCTCATCTTTTTAATGTTTCCTTATGTGCTTGGCTTAAAAAAAAAGTCTTGTGCGCACTTTCAAGCAAACTGCACTGAGGTCAATGAGAACTGCCAAAGGTGCACTTTCTCTAAAAATCAGCACACTTTTATCTAAACCATTAAGTTATGAGTGATCACATTACAAGTCTTCATAGACATTGACAGCTTATAATAAGCAATGATAGTGAGCCTATGGCATGCATGACAGAATTAACAGCTGGGGTTGTTGTCAACAGCAGAGAAACAAAGCCCCAGGGGTTACCTTGGAAGTGCTGCTTCTCCCGCCTGCCAGTTGGCATGGGGCAGGAAGGGGCTGGGGCAGCCTCTGGGGAACAGGGCCAGGGGCATGAGAGGGAATTTAGAGGCCCAGTGAAGAAGACAGTGGCATGTAAGTCCTATAAACTATGAATTTGAGTCAAACGTTATATTAATATTAAGATTGCAAAAGTACTTTTTATTCTAATTTCAGCCCCTTGGCACAAAAGAGAGATGGTTCAGTATGCCTAATGTGTAGTTACTAAGGAACATTCCAGTTAAAACTGGGACATGCTTAGTGAGTTTAAGTGTATTGAATCCCATCCTTGCTATCTCAGATTTCTAAATACAGGTAGGAGAGCAACTATGAGGTATTGTTCCTACACTGAGTCACAGAATAATTTAGGTTAGAAGGGACCTCTGTGCCCATCTTGCTCAATCCCTGCTCAAGCAGGGACACCCCGAGCAGGTTGCCCAGAGCCATACCCTGGCAGCTTTAGAAGATTTCCAAGGAGGAGACTCCACAGTCTCTCTTGACAGCCTGTGACAGTGCTCCATCAGCTGCACAGGACAGAAGTGCTTCCTGGGAACATCCTGTGTTCCAGTTTGTGCCCACTGCCTCTTGTCCTGGCACTGGGCACCACTGAAAAGAGCCTGGCTCTGTCCTCTTTGTGTCCTGCTGTCAGATATTTGCATGCATTGAGAAGCTCTTCTCTGAGCTTTTCCCCAGGCTAAACAGCTCCAGTCCCCTCAACCTTTCATCACAAAGGAGGGTCCAGGGCACTCCTCATCTTTGTGGCCCCTTCATAGGACCTGTTCCAGTAGCTCCACATCTCTCTTGTAACGGGGAGCCTAGAACCGGACACAGGACTCCAGCTATGTTCTCACCAGTGCTGAGTAGAGACTCACAAGTATGCTGTGAAGACAAAAATCTGAATGATTAAAAAGATGTCCAATATCCCGGTGGCTGGAAAGCAATTTAAATCATACAAATAAACACAGAAAGAATCTGAGCTAAGGCAGTAAGTGCAGTCTTAATTGTTCTGTTACATAAGCCTTGAGTATTTGACTTTCTGAAGAGGATAATGTTGTGAGGCAGCTTGTTTCTTTTGTCTCAGATTTCTCAGGTCTAAAATATAAAGTGCAGTTAAAAAAAGATCTTTTGATGTAGAATCACACCGTCACACTTATGATTTATCTGGAAAACTTTGAAGTTTTCTAAGACCAGTCCCCTGCTAGGCTAGCTCACAGAAAGCAAAAATAGTCATTTTCTGTAGGATTAGCTGTTAGCATAAGAAGAGAAGCAGGTGGGTTTCACAGCTGTTTCCTGGTGGCATGGGCATGATGGCATTAGCATTTCTCATTTCTTCAATAGATACAGAAAGGAGAATCCTGCTTAGCATGGATCTCACTGTGTCAGTTCCGTTATGCTAAAGACCCTGTACCTCTTCTCTTCCTGTGTACCTCTGTCCTAGACTACTGGAGCTGCCTATCCCAGGTATTTTCTCTCCCAGGCTATTCATCTTATTTCAGTGTTCAAACAATCAGCTGCTGAATCCATGGTGCCATCCTTCCACAACTCTGCTCTCCCTTGTGCTGAGAAACTGCTTTTCTTGAGTTCCTGTCTATACTACACTCTGCTTATAAAAAGGCTTCAAGCAACCTCTCCCTTTTATCGTTCCATCTCTCTTTCCAGTAACAATTATTGTGAAGTGAAAATGCAGCATGAAAACTCTTGGCCTGTACTGTAGTAGTTACACTGAAAGTATTCACAGTTTTCTTTTGGATTATGGTGTCAATAACTTCACTGACTGTGGCTTTAAGAAATATATTAACTTATCATATTGCAATATGTAAATTTGACTTGAAATATTAACATTTCTTAATTGTTTCTGTATTTCATTAGTTTCAACTTGAATAGGAAAATGTGTTATACTTTTTTGTTTTCGATCTTAAATCTTATTTATTGTGCGTTATTAGAAGGCTAAATTTCAAAAGTGTGTTTCTCCTGATAAATCTTGTTTGCGTTGTAATGGCTTCTTTGAATACTCTGTCAATAGTAAGTTGATAATTTTGTAGGTCAAGCTGCCCCGGGTGGGGAATTGAGTCTATCAACATACTCCAAATAACAAGTAGTAAGAGCATACAGAGTGTTACTTGTATCACTTTCATATGCTATAGCAATCTCAATACTTGATGTAAAAAACACATCTGCATAAAAATAAACACATACAGACTTCAGGAGTTTTTTTCTTGTAATCTTAGAAGCACAAGAGGCATTAGAAAAATTAATGGAAAGAAATGCTTCAAAAATCACTTGTCCATTTATGAATAATTTCATTTTCTAGAGGCAGGTCATGACACTGGTAGAAAGTGAAACTGGGATACACAGCATGTTTTCATTGTAACATTTTACATCTCAGGAAACAACCTCATAGAGAATACCGTATGGTACAAGCAATATAAGTTGCATTGAACCTTAATTGTTTTCTTTCTTTGTTTTGTAGAGATCGACTTGTTTTTCAGAGAGGGCACATGAATTTGCTGTATATTTTCACTTTTCAGTTACAGATGTTCTTGGGTATGTCCCTTCTAAAATGTAAAGTGCTTTGTCACATTTGGATGTCTCAGAAAATTTTGCTTAATCGGATAAAAGAGAGTCAATGTCACAATGAGATTTACAATGAATTAATCTCAGTTTAATTGCTAGAAAACTGTTTGGGAATGTAAAGGCAGGAACCACTATAAAATGCTGAAACAGGTGGATCCTACTGAAATGTATCCTTGTCATACAATAGCAACTTGCTCAAGCTCTAATTACTTTCAAAATACTTGAATAAGCATTGTTAAAATATTTATTATTTGATAGGTTCATGCGGTCCTCTCACATTTTGAATTTGGATGAAAGGGAATTCTGTCTGATACTAATAGGGCCAGAATTTCATTTTTGGACTTTTGGGTGGAAGTAGACCTTTGGATCATCATGGATGATGGTAAATCAAATACAAGCGGGAAAAAAATCTGGTAGAAACTTCTGCATTTAGTTTCTCCGATTAAGTTACAATATTACTGCAATGGGAAAATATATCTACCTGTTCATATTGTACTGATATTTTTGAATATAGGGAGGGTCCGTAACAGTTAATGGAATTAATGCAGTAATTTAAATTTTCTTCTTTGTTTTCTGAATCCTAGAATCCTGAGTTGGAAGGGATGGAGGATCACTGAGTCCACCTTCTGACTCCACTCAGGACCACCGAAAAATCAAACCATATTTCTGAGATCATTGTCTAAATGCTTCAACTCCAGAGTTCTGGTTTCTGGACTAGCAGTATAATGATCTAGTTATCACTATGAAAAGAATGGCTGTAAAGCATTCAGATCTCTTTTTACATACATAAAGAATTTATATGGCCCTAATTTTTCTCGTTCATGTTGATTTCCAAGGAGAGGCTTCCCACTCAGTAACTATCATGTAAATAATCTCCCTGATTAATCATCACCTGACTTTCTGACTCGGCAGGGCCAATTCCTTTGCAATGTCTATAACCTTCTCTGCATCACTTTGTTTCCTTGTTCGTACAGCTTTTACTATAAACAATGGCACTACAAGAAGAATATACACATCCAAAGAGTATAAAGAAGGAAGTTTGGTTGGTTGATTGGTTGTTGTTTGTTTGTTGTTTTTACTTCTGATTTTGCCTTTTTTTTTTTTTTTGTGCTATTACGTATAATTAATATGCTTACTGCCTCAGTAAGGCACACAGCAAGTCTTTGCTGGCAGAAAGTTTGATGACAGGTGTGGAAGGGGTCAGGCTCCACTGTTGATCCTTAGTGCTGCTGATGTGTCATCTTCAGGAGTGTTGTTTATCTCTGGTAATTTTATACCTTCTCATGTTGGTGTTATTTTTCCTGGAATCATTGAGATGTCAACTATCCCTCTTTCAGCAATCTTACTTCTGCTTGTCATTTTAGTCCTCTTTTCTAGTTTAGTACTTTTTCACAGCTCTTCCTCGCAACTTAGCATTTTTCTCAGAAGTTTGAGCCAAGATTATACAACCGTGTCATATTGAAAGCACTCCTTGAATAACAGACAATTCTGGGAGAACCACTGGGAGAGAGGTTACAAGCCAGTGACACAGGGAGGCTGACAACGTTTAGTAAGGATAGCTACTATGTTTTTAAGTAGAAAGGATGAAGTTCAATTCATCCTTAGCTGTACAGTAGTCAAGCTAAGGAGATAGTAAAATGACCAAAGCCTCACCTTCGTCATGGCTGAACTTTAGGATGAAATGATAAATAGAGGAAGAAAGAAAAGTGAAAGAATCTTGTACCTTCACTTCAAAGCACTGACTTCAGTGCCTCATGTATTTCAGAGCCCTCCATTTTCTCAGAAAATCATCCCAAAGAATTTATCTATCACGCATTCAAGCCTCCTCTGCATAGGAGATTACAAGACCATCTGCTCAGGTTTAGACAACAAAGTAGTTAAAATGCTGGCATCCTTCCTGCTCCAGCACTTTCATGGCTGTTGCCACCAAACTAGGTGCATAAGAGATAGCACATCCACGTGTGTGAGCTGCAGGAGGAATACTGAACACCGACAACATGCTAATGAGTAGGAGAATGTGTAGATGGAGAAAAAGGGGAAGATTTAGCTGGTGCAACAGAGTACAAAGTGAGAAGCAAGTGAAAATACTTTATCAAAAAAATGAAAGAAAAGTAATTTGAATTCCATAGGGAAAATGAGAAACTGGAAAAATTCAGTAGGTCAAAAGGAAATTGACAGTGTACCAAAGGGCAGTATCTTTGCCAAGACTTCTTCTGAGAGGGCCCAGAGGGATGAGATGCATTCACCCAAAATTGAGATATCCAGAGAGAGTAGGTCACACATCCTGCCTAGAAATTACATGAAAAAAAGGCAAGAAATAAAATGTTTTAGTACAAAATATTTTTATTGTACTTCTGCTATCATGCCCAAAGGTAGGCTTTTCGTGTACAGCATAAGTCAAGATAAGGAAATACAGCTTATGATGCATATGTAGAAACATACGTGCAGGTATCAGTGAATTAAAACATCAGAGTGTATACAGCAGGTAAATTCATATCAGACAGGCTGGATGCCATCTGTCACAGTCAGTTTTCCATGGGATGACTGGAAATAAAATTTAGCTGCTCCCTGGTTGAAAACATCCATTTGAATATTCAAAAGAGTGTTTCTCTGCTACTATAGTCATCATTCCAGTTTATATTTTTTGTACATAGACAGTAGAAATACATCAGTATAACCTTATGAGGCTTTGTGGCATAACAAAAAGGGTTCTCTTTTATTCTTAAAACTGATCTATTATGTTTAAAATCTTTCCTAATGAAATTTCCTTTTTCTGAATATACAGTACATTAACCTACTAGTCTCAAACTCTGTTTCTATCAGCATTAAACCTGATGCTGAGGCTATGATTCTCCTTTGATTACAAGAGAAACAGTTTGCTCTAGATAAACTGTTCAACTTTTATGAAAAAGAACAGCCAAACAGGAGAAGAAAAAAAAAAAAGAAAAACACTAGAAAACACTAATGAACTAACATAACCATTGTTTTACAAAATTGTTAAGCCTTTAGACAAATTACTTTATTGTTCCTAGCTTTCAGTATAAATTGTGTAAACTTACGTTGTATAAACTGAAAAAGACTGTGTTACTGTTATGGTTTCCTATCCAAAAAATCTTAGCCATTAGCAAGTGCTTTGATCAAAATTTTCTGATTGACCTATGAATAAGGTGATGTGATGCATAAATAAATCATAAACTACTGGATCATTTTTGTCACCACTTTAGGTTTTATTCTGTGCTATGGATTTTAGTAGGAATTGTGCACACAGTTTCAGAGTTGAGACAGTTATAATGGAGTTGCTGTGTGGAGATTTTTACATTAAATATCAGTTAATCTATAAACCACACATATTATACTTTGCTGATTCTTTGCCATCAGTAGAAGTTATTAGAATTTTTGGTTTACACTTCTAGTCAAGCATCAAAATATAATGTGATATTTCTTCTGATACAGTAAACACAAAAGTCCTCACTGAGTACAGTTATCATAACACAGATGCTGTGGAGAATTTGATGTAAAACTCATGTTTTCATCAAACAGTAAATATTCACACCTAAAAACTGCTCATCTCTTACGATTTCTGTTTAATTACGCAGTAGTCAGACCAATCTAATTTTATACACGTACATATTATATATCAATATTATTATTTATATGTTATGTAAGAATAATAATTTCCTGAAACAATCTCTGGAATTATGACTACTTGAAAGATGAGGAGTGTATTGCAAAGGCTAGGTGGCATACATAAAGAAAAGTGCTTTTTAAGCAGAATGTAACACTACTGACATAGATAATCAGCTGATTTATGCACAGTACCATTTTCATAAATACACTTTTTATAATTTACACTCTTTATGAATCTGCTCCATGTTATTCATTTTTTTTTGTTTGTTTGAGGAACCATCTTTTACCAAAAAAAATAAACCTTCCTCTTATTGTACAGACATTTTAATTTTATTTAAACTTGACCCTCAGCAAAACATCATGCTGTCATTTTGTCATGCTGTTGGAGTTTAGGTAATAAGCATTTGAAGAGGGTAGGCATCAATTCAGAAACTAAAACTATTGTTGAGCAGGTGGTCAAAGTGAGAAATTTTAGTTAGAACAGTGTTGTACTTATATTCCATGCCACAGTTTTAGAATGAATTTCCCCAAACCATTGACGGTTCAAGGTCTCCTGTAGTTACAGTCCAAATGTGTTTCTTTTCTTTTTTTT
>WBMW01005595.1:320230-360727 GCA_013396635.1 Penelope pileata
GTCCTAAGAAATAAATGTTAAAGAAGTAAAAAATACACTATTGTGTAAATACCAAAAGAGAAGATATAAGCCCAGTGTAGTTCCTGTTTGGACTGTAGTGCTCTGTTTGGAACGAAGGCACAATATTTTCAAGGAGCTTTTGAAGGACATCATTGTAGAGCTTTCTACTGCAAAACTGATGATGTTTTGGGTTCATTATTGTCTTGGAAGATAGAAAATGTAAAGATATGACTAAAATTAAAATATATCTGTGATTTTTAAATCTAAAATTTAGCAACTAGATTCAGATCAGATAATAAAAGCACAAAAAATGCACAAAAATTACAACATAGAAGGTATTTGCAGTAATACTTGATATTAAGATGGGACCATAACACAAAGAACATGTTACCACATCACAGTATTCACTAGTCGTAAAAGTAGAAATCAAGACATGCATAAATGGAAGAAAATGAAAAAAAGCTTATCTTGACCAAAAGCAACAAGATAAATAAACCCCCAAATGTTTAACAACAAACGTGATCCTTAATAGGAATATAAAGGTTAAAAAGTAGATTTAAATTTAATCCTCTTGGATACAGACTAATACCCAAGAAAAAGAAATAACAGCTATTCTGTGCTTATGTTTAAGTGATGTACATGGCAGTTTTAGATTCCAGAGATCATCTTGGACAGTGAGATCAAGATTTCTTTCATGAGGTCTGGAAGACAGCTACTCTAAAAACTAGCACCTTTATTAATTACTCATGGCAACTTCCATGCTGGCTACTAACAGCTTCCCTTTGATTTTGGCTCATGCTTATGCAAGAAGTTAGGGCGTGAAAGGACAGGATAGGCAGAAATGTACTTGAACTAAAAATGGTGTAGGTATGCAAATATACAAAGTTTTCCTTTTGTTCCTTTCATTCTTTCTTCTCAGACTGAGTGAAATTACTGCTGAGCAATTGCTTCACACTAAAGGTTCCCACAGGATGCTTAAGATTTAAGCTACTGTCACCTTTTTTTAATCTATGGTATATATTATATTGCTAAGATTTAGTGAGGAACCACGAGTCGAAATGTGAGCAGCATCCTGATGATGCCCAGTTTTACACTCTCTCCTGTATTAAATATTCTGCTGACATCAGTCGGGACTCTGGTGAAAGCAAATAGCCTTTGTATGTCTGAAGGAGATAAAAAGTGAGGAGATGATGGTGGCATGTGGGTATATAGCAGAGGCTAAATCATTCTTCTGAATGTAGAATGTTTGCCAGACATCTGGGCAGTAACAAAAATGGCTATTTCATTCAGACTGAGATGTTCTGAGAAAATCTAACAGTATCTTTCACAAACAGGAAAGCTAATACCTAAGTCCTCATGAAAGACAGAAGTCTACATTCCACTCATATCTTCTCAGATATGGACCTTAGTACCACAGATGACACTTGCCACCTTCAGGCAAGATAGTTAGATATTTTTATTGTGGATTAGACTAAAGAGATGAATTGTGGAGAATTGACCTCTTGCTACTGTGAATATTAGACACTACAGCTCCACAATTCATGTGCAGAATGACATAATGCTGGGTTTGTTCACTAAAGGACTAAATGATCTAAACAAAACAAAAAGCACACAAAACAACAAACAAAACAAACAAACCCTACAATCATCTTCATAATACAAAGGGATCAAAATCTTCACCTAAATTCAAATAAAGGTTTCTTCCATATAGACAGGATTTCATTTCATTGCAAAATACTAAAATAGCAAATGAGTTGAGAAAATCTGGCCCAGCAATTCTGAAAGTCTTGTTCCCTCACAACTTTCATGATTCATGTAAGAACTTTTTCTCCATAAAGAAACTCATCTAAGGAAATGCCAACTCTGTTCCGGTGAGAGTAAACACATTGGCGTGAAACAATCAATGAAACCTAACTAGTTCATTAGGATGTGACCATACATACAGCAGTAGCCTAACAAGGATCAGTAGTAAATTCTGAAAGCCTGCAGAAGACAACTGCAGATAGAAATGGTATTATCCTTAATATTCTTTTTCCTGAACTAAAGTACTTTAAGCAAGGTACTTGTTCCAAATCCCTTGGGAATATCTGCATTAAATCCATGCTATTTGTTCAAACAAAGCACAAAGTAAATGTTAAAAACATATAGGCACCTTTAGACTCGTTGCTGAAGAAGTAAATGGCCATATTCTGGGAGTACTGAACCACAGCACTCTGACTTAGTTCATTACTAGAAAAAATGGCTGGAGTCAAATCCTGACAAACGAAAGCTGTTAAGCAATTTCTTCCTGCTTCATGCTGCAGTTCAATTTTACCATAAAATCATAGCCACCACTTGCCAACACATCACACCCTATCATAACTCTGTACAGCATGAGAGAACTGCAATTTCCAGCAGTGGGCTATCATCTGCTGCACTCCGCCAAGCACACACTACTGTAGCATGTCCCTGGCTGGCAGCCAAACCGCTTCAGCACTCCACAACACTCCGTGTCCAGCTCATAATTCAGCACACTAGTATCGGGACACCATAATGGACATCATTGTGTGAAGAAGGATTTAGCACAGCTGTAGAACTACGCAGCTGACACTCTCATTGTGATACATCACCTTATAAAACCAGTAATATCCACAAGAGAGGAAATGGAATTGGCTGTCCAGATGAGGATTTAGCCAGCTAGCTCCCATCGTTCTGCAAACCTCTGTGAAACATTAACATATCAGATTTCAAATTAGCTTTTGGAAGCTGAGAAACTAATGCAACATTTCATATGTAAAACCAGTATAAAATCTCAGGCCAAAGTCTATCTTTCCTTATACCCATGTAGTACTATTGAATTCGTTGTGTTCAGTTAATGCTCAGCAGGTGTGCTTCACTTCAGCAAAATGTTCTGTTTCACGTTATGTAGCACTCCATGTAAGCTGCAGTGTCAGGCTGTGTGGGAGGAGACAAGATGCATAATGCACTGCAAAATCTGTCTAGGTTCTCATTTCAACCTGATGATCTGATGAACTCAAAATAGCTGGCCCATCAAAAACAAAACAGAACCAGAAAAGAAACCGACAAATCCTTTTTGATTTTTCTCTGTGCAAAGACTGAAAGAGGAAGTTGTGAGGCAAGGAAAGCTGAAGACTGTGTTAGTAAATGTATTGGCTAGTGTGGCTTAACTAAACAATGGTCACCCAGACACTGGCTTGTACAGCCCCAGTATAACCATATTGCTCTTTTTCAGATCAGCGTCTCCACTTCTCTTTGGCATGGGCCTGGGTTTCACAGTCTGTTGCATCCATCGCACTTGACTTTTGAAAGACTGGATCAGGTTTTTAGTTTTGTTATCAATTTTTTTAAGAGAGGGTGGATTCTTCCACCTTTCTGAGAGCAGAGGTGAAGCCTTCATGAAGCAAGTCAGCTCAAGTTGCAGTCTACAAGATGATGTCTTTGTTTCACACATCGACTTATTTCTGGGTATTCATGGATGGAAGTAGAGACAAGGGAGAAGGGAAAGCGAGAGAAAGGGAAAAGCAGAAAGATATTATGATTATTGCAATCGTGCAAGAATTGTGGAGAAGCAGGTGAAGCCTGTCGTATTCTTAGCTGGAATCAAAATGAGGAACAGAAAGGGACATGTCTCTCTCATGGGAGAACTGTGCAGACATTTATATTAATTATATGTTTTGACACATGAAGCATATATGGAACGAAAGGGGAAGGGAGAGGAAGGCTGCCTGCAGACTCACCTTAGGCCCTTTGGTTAATCTCTGATTGGAGCAGAGGAAGATTGGTGGCAGTCTCCTACAAAATGGAAGAAATTAAGGAAGGAGTCATGAAATGTACTATGTGAGTTAGATTAGTCCCAGCTTAATCACAGTAAATTGTTGCCTTCAGTAAACCATATGCATAGCCTTCAGTATTTCTTCTTACACATTAAAGACAATTCTTGCCTTTGTCTGAAGATTGATATATCATGATCTCCAGCTGCTCCAAATATGATTAACAGCGAGAATATTATTTGGATGGGCAGCATTTTCATGTACTGACACATAGAAAGGTTTACATTATAAAGCTTTGAGAGTATTCAGGAGCCAGGTGGTCTGAAGAAGAGTAAAAATCCCTGTTACTAAGTGCTCAGTAAAAAGAAAGTGAATTTGAGTTCCTGGAAACATCCAGTAAGATATTCAGTAAGATATGTAAAAGCGGTACTTATCTCAAAGCCCCAGCTGGTGTGCCATTTGTGAATAGTTTAGGACACTTAGTCTTTCACAGACAAAGAAGTTTTGTTCTCTAATCTTGTGCTTTAACTAACATACATGTTGAAAGTATTTGGATTTTAATTAGGGCACCAATCAGGTGTCCAGGAGCATTAGTTATACCTGTTTTAATATTCTACACTTCTACTAACACAGCCCCTCCCAAATTTATAATGTGACTGTCTCTTCTCTAGAGTAATCTCTAAATTTGTGATGTAGGAAATTTTTCAGTATTCTGAATGAAGAAAATGTTCAACTAAAAATTCTAGATTGTATCTTAAAATAATGACTTCTAAAACTACCAAAATCATCTTTCCCTTTTTTCCTTCTTCCTGATATTCTCTACATTTTAACATTTAGAAAGTATGATTCCACCTTCCAAACCGCAGGCTTAGGTTTGTATAATGTCAGGATCTCACACCTTATTTCAGGTAAGGACTTAGAATAAATGGAGTAATTACTGTTGTCTCTTTCCATTTTGTAAACAGTTAAACTCTTGGTTAAGAAGAATGATGTTCAGTGTTGAAATCTAAAGGAATTAGGAGATTACTCATCCGGTAAATGATTGGAGGTGATACATACTTAGCCAGACTCTGCAGTACAACACTTTCAGGTTCTCAAGCTGTTAAAATAAATAAATAAATAAATAAAGCAATAAACTCTGTCTCTTCTGTTTTTTCTGCTTGCACTTCAAAATAGTGTTTAAGCAGCTAGAATAACAGCAAGACATTATATCCTCTCAGTGGTCAAGAAAATTACTCTTCTTTACATGATCACAGTTGCTTATGTTAGTGGTAGTAAGTGCTGTAACTGTCTTTTCTGGGTGGAAAGGCAGGAAACAAAGACCGTTTTATAGAGGATGAGAAATAAAAGCATTGTATTTAGATAGCAGTTAGTCATCAATTTTACCATGCTGGTGCTGGGATGTGGAAATCTAAACCTGTATGGAAAATCATTTCTCCATTCTGTCAAGTGGCAAGGAAGTCATGCTGATTAATGGGGAATTGACAGTTGTCACTGAAGAGATGACTATGGAAAAAATGTGAACATTCTAGATCCTTTAGGTATTTCCACTCAAGCTGAGATGTTAAAGGTCTTTATAACAAGAGTCATCGAACATTGAAATCTACTATCACCATTGGTAGTGGCAGAGGCACCTTTCTGCAAGGAAAATCTTTGTCAAGGAAGAGCAGGAGCAGATATAACAAAGTGAAAATAAAATGTACAAGAAAATTTGAGTAACAATTTTATTAACCCTGTTTTATACTCTCAGAGATGTGGTTTGATTGAATTGCAACTTATGACAATCCCTGTCATATTTGTGTAACATTTAGATATCAGAACACAAGAAATATAGTGAGATAAAATTTAACTTCCTTATAGAGAAAAGGTTTGATTTTCAACAATGTAAGTGGCCTTTAAATATTACATTAATTTATGAGTACTAAGAAAATTTAAATTGCTACTGCTCTTATTTTTTTCATATGTTTAATGTGGCTTTAATATCTGCCTAATTCAGTCTGTATGAATGTGCATTTTTGTAGAAAGCATAAGGCACAGCAGTGTCTGAAAGCTGCCATTTAAGGTTTACACAGTATTAACAGAAAGGAACTCGGAATATAAATAAACTGAAATTCTTTTTCTTAATATTTTTAATGTAAATATGTACAGTAAAACTATAAAAATATGAATAACAATCATTATAGCCACAGCATGTTGTTTGATTTCAACAACTGCATAATTGTTCTTGTTTGAATAGATCTTCCACTGTAAGTGCCACAGGAATTTCTCCCAGGAAAGTTCTACTTCATACAGTGATAAATGAGCAGAGAAAATGAGAAGAGGAAAGGTGGAATAGGGTGATGTTTACGTTTAAAACTAGTCAAAGTAGCTAAATCTACAGCTTACCATGAAGAAGTGCATAATAATTCCCAAGCACTGAGTGAACAACAAAAAATGAAGATATAGTTTAATAATGACAGAGACAAAGTGATATCAAGAGAACTCTCCCCTCAAATTCTAATGACTGTTGCTTAATGTTAGTGTGATGGGCTCTAAATTAGCTTTTGCCACTTAGAAAAGAGTAATCTTGAATAAATTTCTAAAAATTTATTTCAGTTATTGGAAGTCTTCAAAACCATATCGATATCAGTGCTATTTACTTAGAATTTGAGAATAAACTACATAACATTACATATACCGGTAGTACATCTTCATCTCAAATACTGCAAGCAGCTACGTATCTTAAAAAGATTTCCACATAAAAAAATTATCTATGATTTCACATGAAATAATTAGCATCTTTCAAAAAACAGATCATTAGATTATCCTGCTATTCTGAGCTGGACACAGAAGGTTGTTGGAGAAGTTCTGGGACCTGCCATAAACAGTGCAGTAGAAAGAAAAAGTACAGGATATCAACAGGTGTTACAGAGACAAGGAACAGACTTTGAATTTGCGAAGAACTGATTGAAGTTCTTCATCTTGGAAAAGAGACACAGTAGTTTTCTTTAAAATTATGAATGACAAGAAGGTAAAGCAGAAAGATTTCTCTGAGTCTCTCAGAACAGAGGGACTAGGGAATATCTGACTTAAATTCTCAGACAGCATTTCTACACTGATAAATAAAAAGTGCTGCGTCCATCAATATGTAATTTAAATTGTGTGATTAGGGGATATTGGTCATATGCATGACCTGACAAAATAAGTTAGTTCTTACCATGGTATTAAACACTATGGTTTAGATGCAGGTTGTGACTTTCCTAAACTACTTTTTGCTGGCAACTGAAAGGAGACACCAGAAGGAAGGACACTCTATTTTTTTTTTTTTTTTTTTTTACAGAAGCCTCCGTTGGCAGCTATCAGAGCCAGGCTAATGGTCCAAGTGGACCTTTGATCTGAGCCATTATGACAATTCATATGCTTCTCTTAGATATCAGGCCTCCTTGGAGTTGTGTTTTCCAAAGAATTTGAAAGGTACAACCATTAATTTAAGTTCCATACTCCCAGTGTCCAAAATAAGAACCAGTTGTAGCAAAGTGGAAGAAAAGGTACACATATGATAGAATAAGGAATTTTGTTATGATTACATTATGTAAGTTGATGCAGGGTTCTTAAAGGTGAAAAAAATTCCATTTACTCTTACAGCAGCAAAAACTTCTGGCATTTCCAAAGTACCAGTTGACCACCATTGACTTATAAATGTTCTCACCCAGGAAAGAAAGCTGCATTTTAATGCAAGTTGTGTTGAGTATAAGATACTTGTGTTTTCATGTGGAAACTTTTGCTTCTTAACCCTGTCTCAATTCAGTGCAAATATCCTATGTACTTTTAACAGAGCAAGCCATTTTACTTCTTACCATTACACTGTATAATTTCAAAACCCCACTTTTCAGCTATCTCTGCTTTAGCCGAGGACATGTATCCTCTCAGCTGAGTGCTTACATTCTAATTACGATTAGTCAAATCCCATTTGATCCATAGCTAATTCAGAATTAGAGTTTTAGCCATCTCAGCTATCAGCTTCTGATTATTAGGATGTTTCTTCTTTTTGCCTTACGAGAGTTGGCAGCAGGGCTTTTTATCAACCAACATGCTTGTTATGAGTACTCCAGTTGCATTTTCGCTGCATACGCAAACATTAAGCAAGTGTAAGGAGTTGGTAATCTTCGATTTTTTTTGATAACCTTCATATATCTGTGTGCTGGGCAGTCTGCCCATGCTGCAGCTGCTCAGTCTTGAGTCAGCCAGAGGTCTGGCAACCAAGGATCCCTGGCCCTTGCTCCACTCCCTGGGCAAATAGACAAACATGCAGCATATTTTGTCTTGAAAACAGTTATATGTTGTCACTTGGATTCCAATCCAAACCGCTATTGGACTGCCACGCTTTGATAGAAAATGGAGTTGGTAAGTCTTAGTTCTAACACAAGGAAATTCCTTCCCTGAGTCAATTTTAAATTGTCAACAGACAAGCTATAGATTTTCTCTACTAAGCCAGTTTTACCACTCCAGCTTCACCTCAGCTTGCCTATCTTCTTGTACTGGAGTTTTGCAGCACTCATACAGCTATGAATCCTTGACTAAAACACTGTACTTCATGTTTACCTAAGAACCTCTTTCCTTTCATC
Source organism: Penelope pileata (assembly GCA_013396635.1). Taxonomy (NCBI): domain Eukaryota; kingdom Metazoa; phylum Chordata; class Aves; order Galliformes; family Cracidae; genus Penelope; species Penelope pileata. The sequence goes on from WBMW01005595.1 coordinate 328,605, forward strand.
CTCTTACAAAGTACCTAGAGTGAAAATAGTGGCTGTGAAAGAGCAAAAAGGTTTCTTAATCTGCAATTTGCTCTCTTAAAGCCAATTCTATATCTGTCTGCTTCATTCAGTATCTCATTGGGGCAGTCAGGGGCAGAGGAGACATTTAGAAGGGAATTTTCTTTTTCAAGCACAGAGAAGATTGATGGGATTTCCTTTTCTACCGTAGCGTCTAAATACACAACCTCCCTACAACAGAAAATTCTGTTACTTTCACTCACCGACAAAAAAGCTTGGGGATGACTCTCAAAGAAAAAGTCTTACTTAACCTATAATTGTTTTTAAACATATTTTATCTCTTTGATCAGTATGGATGAACTGCACCTCACCAGTTTCAGATATCTACAACACAGATGTTTACATCTCACTTAAACATTCCTTATGTTCAAAGAAAAGAATACTCAGCAAGGGATTTCTCTGCCAGTACCTCTGCCTTGTATTAGTCACTACTGCACCTCTGGGTGGCATTCCTCTCCATCGCCAACAAAATTACATGGCTAGGTCTGTTGCAGGTCATCCACACTGTAAACGTATAAAATTAAGTGGGATTAATTCCCTCCTATCTATCTAAATAATTAAATTATTTGGGGTCTGGGAAGCTAAAGAAAATAATTTAAGTAAATGGTTCGTGTTACTGATGAAGCATGGGAAATTCTGTCTGCAATAGACATACATGTGATCCCTGACGAAACATGTCTGAAATGGGGAAACTTCATTTTCACTGATAACAAGCAAATTTTCATTGTTTGAAAATTGAATTTGTGCACTGAGTGATTTGTTTATTTTCTCATGGTCTCTCACCTTGATGCTTTTTAATCATTTTTTTTTTATTATTTTGACGGTGCTAGAAGAGCTCAAAAATTTTCCACTAAAATACCCTTGGGAGTTTTTTTCCTTTAGAAAGGAGATGTCTATACTTGTGCTTTATTAACATTCTGTGCAATAAGATCCTTTTTTCACTATATCTCATTAATATAACCACATATAATGTAGGTTACAGAAGCTCTGTGACTAGTTTACAGACCTAATATCAGATGTCTTAACAATTCACTTTCATTTCCTGTTGCCTTGAATGTGTATTTCTCCCCATTCATTTGATTCCACTTCCTCTTGTAGGAAATCCTGGCCCCATTAAGGTTGGTAGGAACTTTGCTGTATCAGAAAATTGACGGCTTTATCTTAAATGTCAGGTTTCACCATAGCTTGGAATGGTACATGTCTCGATAGGACTACTGGAGATGGCATAATTAGCATTTTCTAGCTGCAGTGGTCACAAGATAGATGTTGTGCATGTGTGATGTTTGCAAAAGTATGTTCAGAATGATTTAAGAATGGATAAAGACAAACTTTGATAAAGTTTCTCAAAAGCAGATTTAAAAGCGATTCAGGTATTAGAAGGTTAATTTCTTCAAACAAAAAAATCTACTGACTGTTAAAAGTCTCTTTACTGTGGAAAAAGATGCTAATAGGAACTCATGACGGGAAGATAGTAAAACTGAATAAGTAACTGGAAAAAATCTTGAGCAAATTAAAAATTTAACTAACTGTTGAGGAAAACTACAGGTTGCCACTAGAGTCTCTGTGGCCAGATGTCTTCAGATCCAGTCTGGATTCTTTTCAAGAAGATATTCTTTGGCAAAACTCAATTTGTACTTTAGTGTAGCACAAATCATTGACTTCATCACCAAGTACTTTGATAAATTGCAGTGGTATGTGACATATGAAGTATCTAATGGTCTTTTTCTAAGCAGTAAATTGAATGGAAAGGATGTAGCCACACAGTCATGTTATAATTGTTTTAATATTCATTTTCTGTCCATTTGATAAAATTTTCTTAAGCACATAAAGCACAAAATTTAGATTTTATAAGCAAATACCTGTACAGCAAATATTTTTCATTTCCACCCCCTGATCAAATTCCTTCTTTTTGACTCTGAAATAGTATTATATAGGCCAAGAAAGGTTCAATTCTTTGGGCCTCTGTATTCTATAGAACATTTCTACAGTCTTCATGCTGTTCTTACTGCAAATGAGAATAAAGATGCAGAGAAAATGCAGATGTGTACAATAAATACACATTTTTAAGAAAATACACCAATAATGCACGTACTTAGTACTGACACTATTTCTACTGGGCTACTATGTTGAGTTGCCAATAAACTTTCAGTAAGAACTTCAAAAATGAATCAGCCCCAATGAAATGACAGAGAGAGAATTAAATTAGTGGAAAATATGCCCAACAAAAGGAAAATGAAAGTTCTGAAGCAATTGACATTATGAAGAAGAATGCTTTGATCATAGTTTGCAACAGAAATTCAAAGCAAATTTGATACCAGGGAGTTCTTCTGCCCATCAAACTAAGTTATAATGGATTACAGCCTGAGAAGTGAAGACACAAAAACTTGAACACTAGACAAGACTATGTGGGTCATGGTGGTTTTGTTTCTTTATTTTTTGTTTCTGCAATGTGAGGTCTGGGGCCTGGTCTGAAGTTCAATCTCACACCCTGCAGAAGTTGACTCCTCAAAGGTTCTGAGATCTTCACTGTGCTGGAGGAGGCGCAAAAAAACAAGAGATCTAAGTCAATGAAGGCTTCCGTGTTCCAAGTGATACAGGTGGCCAAAAGTAAGGTGAGTTGGTAGGAAAACCATCCAGTTGTTATTTCAGTGAGTTAGTGTTTTCCAGATAAATTTTTGCTGACATTTTTTTTTCAATCTAGCAATTAACATTTGAATGACTTTGCAAAGTATACAGTATATGTACTATAATTTGAATTTCTGAAATGAGATTCTCCTCTCAAAAAGAACACATCTATTTCAGCCAAATATACTGGAAATGCTATTAATAATTGTAGGGTATAATTTAGGGAAGTTCTATGGTTACATTAGGCAGGATGTAGGACTAGATGTTCACAGTTTTCTCTTTGCCTGAAATTCTTTAAACTAATCAACAACTGAAGTTTTTTTCAGTTCTTTCAATTTTCTTTCAATTTTCATTTGATTCATAAAGCAGCTAACGTCATAAAAACCTGATTAAATCAAAAATGTAGGTTTTACTTTCTGTCTGGCTTCCCAATTATGTATCCCAGTGGTTATCATCAAGGTGCACTGTTAGGAAATCAGCACAGAGTTTATTCTGAATAAGTTAATATTCTTAAGAGGTTTTGAATATCTTTCATACTTTTCTTTGACTCAGAAATTTGCTATTACCAACAAACAGTCATGCTGTTAAAAGCCTCATAATGATGTTGTAACAAAGAAGATTGCACTAATGTAGCATTGCTGACACTGCTCTTGCTTCTTTACTTTCACCCTAGCTGTTTATTCTTTGTTGCTCATTCAGTTTTTGCTGCTTCTGCAGGTATAAAGGAGAAAAAGCTTAATGTTAGTGCTCCAGAGTCTCAAGTATTAGACTATCAATTTCTGTTTGCAACTTGACATCTGAAGTGGAATACTACAAAGAAACATTGATTTTGGTTCCTGTATGACTACTTGAAAACAACAAGCTGAACCTGAGAACATTGATACTCAGTCATGAAACCAGGAAAAAAGAACTAAAAAAATAGCTTGATATGTAAATAAAAATAATACTGTTTTTAGTTTGTTTTAAGCAGAGGAGGGAACCCATATGTCCCTGAAGTGCTGCTTTAATACAGCAACTCTTGTAATTACTCTTACAAAATATAAAGAATTCTTAGATGAGAAATGGCCTTCTGTAAAATTATCACCTTGGAGATCAAGATGTCATGGTTAGTTAAACTGCAACTATGAAATTTGTGCTTAATTGAAGCCTTCCTTGCCAAGAGGAAACTTCAGGAAACGGTCTTTTGGAAAAGTGTGCTTAAAATAGGAATATATAATAGCAGTCATAGACAAATGCATTCTTCTGTCAGTATGGCAAAAAAAAATAGTAAAGATAGTAAAGCAGAACCTATTTTAATATTGAACTAACTGGCAAAATGTTATATCTTCAGATTCTCCTTAATGGTAATAGTTTCATTTACTATTTGTTCCCTCATTTAACCTCCCCAAAACACTATTTCTAATCATGTATTGTGCTTTCCTAACATCTGATATTGATTTTCTACTCTAGTAGCTCAGAAATGTGCTAGAAACTTTATTATACAGATAAATAGCTCAAGATATGTGTTACAGACCCAGATGCCTGAGTTTATTATCAGGTCTCAAACATGAAGCAGTAACACCTTAGCAAAGGAATAAGCATTGGTTTACTGTGATAAGTTATTGCATGAAGGTTCAAACTGTTCTGTAACAGCACAGAGAAAGGCGAATAATGATAATAAGTGGGCTTTGCAAGATGTTTAGATACATGATGGTGTGCTTCTGAATCTTTTATATAAGAATTTCTTTACCTCGCATGTTCACAGCTTTTGAAGGGATATATTCTTCAATATTTTAAATATATTCAATATAATTTAAGTTTCAGTCTTCCTGCATAAGTGAAGAGGGGACTGGTGAATGTGATGAGCACATTTGGGACCAAACAATGAGCTTTTGTGCAGAGTAAGATATATGGTATAAACTTATTATTTGAACTACTTTTTTTAGAGGATAACTCCGGAATCTTTCCTATAGAGTCATGGTAGTTTGACATGGCAGCAGTAGATAAGAGATTCAGAACTCGATCTCTACCCAAGCTAGTGTATCATATTCTACCTTCTGTTATGATCTACATACAATTCTAAGAATATGTAATACTTTGTTTAGAGGATACTTCACAGATTTATTAAGCTTTGACTCTGCACTTCATTGTGTAAATCTCTTAGATGTTGAACATAGAAATAAATGAATTACAGGCATTCATTTGTGGAGCTTAACATTTCATCTCTATCATAGCACCATTATGAAGTAGATGTGGTTATTAATCATCAAATAATTTATCAGATGTGTTTCACACTGAAATATATTTAACTGTTGTATAATCGCATTATGGTTTCATTATTGCACCAATAGGAGATGTTTTATTTCAGTTTTGTTAACAGCTCCTGCAAAATCAGACATCACAATTCATCTCCTTTTTTTTTTTTTTAAGTACATGATTTGCAGAAGATTAAAGGCCCAGTCCAACCCTTGCAAAAGATAATGACAGTCTTTTAGTTAGAGTGTCTTATTAGTTGCCTAATGTGAGGAAGAAATTTCACCACTTCAGGCGTTGTTTACATGAGTTTTTGTTGATATATATAATGAGTTCATGAAAGTGTTTCATGGAATTAAAATATAATAAGTTAAATAAAGTATCACTAGATATTATATAAATAGCCAGAGGATAAAATAAAATAGTTCAAAAATGAGGTAAAAACCCTTGTGAATAAGTGCATAGCAGAGAGAAACTTCTTAATTAATGAACACCAGGTTTAATGTTCACTTGTGTTTATAAGTGGTAGTTCAATATCTAATTTCACGTCTTATTGGAACTTTTTTTTTCCTGTTTGAGCTATTGGTATTTCAGAAGTTTGATTACGAATATTAATTCTTGATATAAATATCTGTAGTGTTTGGGGTTTTTTTATTTTTTCTTATGTTTTCTTTAAATATATATATTTAAGATTTCTGGATGATAGAAGAAGAAATAGACAAGCAACAGTAGGGCATGGCTTTGGAAATGTTAGATAACCAAATTCTATTCCTGTTGTGCTTCAGAGGTCATTGACTTTCCATTCGCCTTAAGGTGCTTTTGATTGGACATTTATTCAGATAAAATCAAATTGTTCACTACAGCAATTGACCAGAGGTGAGTTTTGAGTTATATGTATTTTTTTAAATAGCCCTAATATTATTTTTCTAGTTGTAAAGCTGTAAATAGAAAGGGAAAATCAAGCTAGCTTAACAGAAATAGCTAGGTAATCATTTTTAGTTATATTACTTCAGGGGGAAAAAAAAAAAAAAAAAAAAAAGCCCTTTACTGATTTTGCTCTGGTTTTGTCATCTCAATACAAGCTACATTCTCTGTAATTAGTACTGTTGAAGGATCAATACAGCACCTGAATGCTTCACGATCTTTTATCAGTCTACTGCCATACTTGTGAAGAAAGATATCTCTATTTTCCTATTACAACGTGACTGGAAACAAGATAAAAGCACATGATATTGGCAGATGGACAAATAATCATATTTTTTCTTAACTGGAATATATATTATGACATTTAAAGTGTAGTCTTTTTTTTCCCATAAAAATATATTTCCCAGAAAAGAAAATACTTTTACATGAAAGGACTCACATATTTACAGTAACAACAAAAATTTCTGTAAAACTCTCAGATTTTCAATACTAGTCAGATTTTTTTAAAAAAAAAGCTATGAAAACATTTTACTGAAACTCAAGAGACCAAGGGGTTCTAGTTGATTTTCAGATACTTGTAGTCAAAATCTATTAAAAAAATGACATGATTTTAGCCAAAAGTTAAAATAGTGAATAATCCCAGTTCGACTGAGCAAAGAATATAATGAAATTGTATATAGTTACTTCTTGCGGTGCCTCTTGGGAGGAAGGCTAGCATCGCTGAGCCTAGCTGTAGCTCACCAACAGAATGCTTATGGCTGACTACAACAGCTTTTAAGGGCATTATTTCTCTCAATATAATTTTTTGATTTGGGGCAACTGGTTAGGCTCTAATTTCAAAGCACATAAAATGCAAAGTCTGTTCCTTAAAGACATGTTCATTAGAAGACAAACTACACTGAGGTAGCTGAAATAAGGACAGCTCAGTTCTAGTGAATAAGCTTGAAATAAAATGTTCATGAAACCTGTCTCCTCTTTGATTCTTTCCTATAGCCTTGCTATTTAATCACCTGTGTTCACTTCCTGCTTTCATACTGTCTTCTCTGAGGCCCTAGGGAGACCTTGCTCTTGTCACACAGACTCCTAGATGGTTCTTTGTTGTAGACTGCCAGTGTGCCTGTAGCATTCCCAAATGAATGAGCATTCCCAAAGTTTCTTATAGTTGCCTCTAGGAAAGAAACAACCTCTGACATTTTAGTGTCTTCTACCTAATCCAGGTCAAGCCAAACATACGGCTGCCTCCTCCTGGCCAGTGGTTCTTCTAGGAAAAACCATGCACAGTCCATATGCAGTAAGCAATGAATAAAGAAACAGAGAAGATCTTATCCACCTCATTTGTAAGCCCCCCCTGTTGCCTGGAAGCATTCCTGGGATTTGACCACGTGGAGTGTATGGTCTTACCGCATTTTCCGGGAAAGTTACACTTCCCCAGCACTAAATAAATTAAGTAATCCATAGCACATTTTTGAAATGTTGCAGGTTCTCATTGGCTCCTTCATCTCAAACTGATCCAACTCATTCCCATTACAGTTTGGTTTCTGTTTTCTAGTGGCACTTAGAATGTAGTCCATGGTTATCCTATCTGAAATTTATGGTATACGTGAAATAAAAAATAAATTCACATCTCTTACTGATATAATGAAGCTCTGCAGTTCTGTATTGTAAAATGTACATTAAAAAGGCAAAAAGTGAGATCTTATTCTTCTAAATAATGGGAGCTTTTCCATTTTCACCACCACAGCTAGAATGTCCCCAGTGAAAACTGTGGAAAGCAGAAGAGTCATACAAATATTACACACTGGACCACAACATAGAGGAATATCACAGGGATCTTTTTCACCTGTAGATTTGCATGGGACACCTCTCCTCTCAGCTGTAATGATATACTTTTGTAGCAGCAGCTGCAGCAATTAGTGTGGTGGAGGAGTAACACTGTAGAAAAGTATTTAATAAATTTCAAGTGTTTGCTGATGGCTTTGCTCTCCACAGAATGGCCTGTTTATTCTTAGAAAAAGGACTCTGAATCATAGGGTTGTAAACATTCCTTTCAATTTTTTAACAGCCTTCCAGGCTCTTCATTGCAATTCAGAGCATGAACATCAATATGAAAGCATGACTTGGAAGCTCCTCAAATAGATTAATTGGGTATGCGTTTGATCACTGATGGCAGCTGCACTGACTTACGAGAGTGATCTTTCACTACCTGCAATGATATGAGACAGCAGGATTTTCAGAATGGTTTCTATTTCTTCATCAACAAAAAGGGTGATATATGCACCCAGTTTACTTTTTTATATAAAAATGTAGACATTTTGAGTAGCTGCTTCTGTGTTCTTAAATCAGAGGGTTGCAAATGGACTATTAGTAACCACATGACAATTATATTTAATGTAAATCTATGAATCAGTCATTTGTATCTATATTCACCATAGATCAACCAGTACAATTTTTTCCTCTCTCTGCATTCATCTGCCTCTGTATTTCCTTTATGGCTAAACTTTCTGTAAAATCTCTTGCATACTCTGTGCTTTCAGCCATGCTTAAGTTGAATGCTTTTTCACGCTTTACTGCTTGTTTGCCTTCCACTCTGGGGCTTATTTCCATTTTTCACCTCATGCACTCAGTAATACCTTTTCCCCAAGGGAATGAGAGAGCTGGATTAATTATGCTTGTTGGCTATGCATCTGACATAATTAGCTTTAATTAGCAGATTTGTTTACTCATAAACATAGTTTTCAGGTAGATCGTAATTCACATGACCAGCAGCACATATCAGCAGGTCTCATAAATATTCCACCTTTATACTCAGTGTCAGAATAGGTTACTAACACTTAAGAACAAATCATTCTCTTCATCCCTGCATCACGTTTTACAAACGGCCATCTCTTAACACTGATTACAACAGTAACCAGTTAAACAAAAAATATTATGAATGTTAGGGCTAAACCCAGGCTAAACTTCCTGATGGTCTCCCCCTTTTCTGGGTTTGTTACACCAACAGTCAAGAGCCACCATAAAAATATGAATCTTAAACCTATTCATATCCTTCATATAATTTTAAGTAGTGTGATCAACAGGGTGGCTTAATAGGTTTTGGATAATTAATCTGTATATTCTAGATGGAATAATAGGATAGAGAACAACTAGATTCTTGTCTAGCAATCAGTTAATGCACAATAAATTGTGCAACAATTCAGTACAAATGAGTATTTTCAAAGCACAGATTCATCTGCTATGGGGTGTGGATGCTCTGGAGAAACCCAGGAGCTTTAGGTGTACCAGAGATTAAGACTGCTTTAAGGAAAATTGTACTTAATTCAAAACTACATTTATTTGACTATATGGTTAATTAAAATCTAAATATTAGGTACTTGTTATAGTATCTGACATTTTTCTTCTGCAGATTTTGTCTGTGATGCTGGGCAAGTTTTGCCTGAGAGTAGAATAGGTAAGGACTGAGATAGCCATATAATCCTATAGGGAGCAGTAAGGCAGAACTGATACAATTTGTACTACATGATACAGTCCGTTGAAATGTTTCAGGCTGGATTTAAAATGATATTTTTTCAGTAAGGATGATTTATTTTGTCAAACATTAGTTCAGAGGCAAAGGTCACATTTAAACCAGTCTATTGACTAATGTTCCTATCTCCTTCCCATTTAGACCTTCCATCTTCCACAGCCATGTGCCTGAGAGAGCAGCAAAGAAGCCATTATTTGAGTCACTAATTCTGCCTCATTTCTGTACACGGAACACCCTTCTCTCTTTGTCTGTACTTCAGCATCTGACAATGTGTTTCTTCAGGAACACAAAGTCTAGTTAGTGGCCCTTCACTGAAAATGACTGAAAGTGAATTCCTATATCTGGCTGTCACACAGATAAGCCATCTAAGCTGCAGCTGTAGTTTAAACACACAGTCATGCTGATATGCTTCCAAATGAGCGTGATCAGGAGTGAAATCATAACTCAGCTTCTTTAGTAATCTTTATCTTCTTTGTTTCAATTGCTATTGAAGTTTCTCCAGTGTTTCTAAAGGATATTTTTATGAGAGCAAGATCTTATGTGCCAGTGACCTTTCCCATGTCACCTGCCTGTAAGATCCTCTAATTCTGTAGGTGCTTCCTAGTAATGGCTTTTCACAAACACCAGCACAGCCAGATTTCACAGCAGTGACTCAGATCTAAGAGACATCACATTGACATACTTTCTCTAGTGCTGTATTACATCCAAAATTATCTTGTAGTATATGAATGAGAAAAATAAAAATTAACAAAGAAAGAAATTATACTTTAGCTTTGGAATTCCTAAGAAAAATCTATTGAGATTTGTCTCTGCTCTATCTTTTCTGAAGGTTTGAAGCCACCCTAATTCCTTTCTTTTCTGTAGATCACAATCACTGTAGCACAGGCACAGGTCACTGTAATTAGTGTGTGCAGCTGCTGAACCATAGAAGCCCTCATTCATGGCATTGACTTGCAGCCCTGCATCCACTTTTTTCACATGAGCTGAATTTTCAAACACCCTTTTAGATTCCCAGCTCTGTCAAAGGTTTTGGGAATAGGCAGCTGTTGAACACAGCAGATGCCTGAGTTAGCCATTCTTCTCTCAGTTTTCTGACTCGAAATAGAGCACGCTTCTTAAAACTATCGTTCTAGCCAGATGTTCTGTAATTTACCTTTTAATTTCATTGACTTGTCTGCTCTGGAGAAAGCAATATATACTGACATTTTGCATCTATTTACTTCCTTATTGATGGCAAGGCCAGCTGGCAGATATTACTTCCCTAAGAAATATGAAGTAAATACTGCAAAACCTATTCACAAACATTTATTTGAACTTAAAAAATACATATAGGCTGTCTCTGTGGCCCTACTGGGTTCACTTTCCACAAATATTTCAGCAAACGGTTTTAAAAGGAGGCATGTTCACAGGAGGTCGCAGCTGAGCAGCTCATGCATATTCTAGAAAATATATAAGCATATGCTTAACTTTGAACTTCAAATTGTATTGAGTCTCGGAGAGATTCAAGCATGTGCTTATTTACATCAAGAATTTTACTATAGTGTGTCTTGAGATAAGACCATAGACAGCTATCCAAATCAGCTGACAGACAGAAGCTTGCCCAATCAGATCACTTGTTGTTTTGATAATATCATTGCATTTTGGATAAATATGTCTCTTAAGGAAGCTTCTTAGTTTACCTATCGCTTAAGAACTTAACATAAAACTCTTAATGTGCTCTTCCTTAATCCATTTCTAAAATGCACTGGTATTCCTCACAAATGTTTAGAACATCTCAGAGTTTTATGACTAGAGAAGCAATTGAATCGCAGCAATTTCAAACTGTATGCCAAAGCAGAAAAGTCTTTGGAACTAGATTTTTCTCCATCTAACTCTGTTAATAAATTACGGAGCGTAGGTGGCATAGTCATCTTTTAGGGATCCCTAGAAGATTCCTTTGGCTAGAAACCAAAAATATGAAAAATCTATATTCCTAATTTAATTTAAGTAGGATGAACATGAGTCTTAGTCTTATAAAATCAATTAAGAATGGTACTCGGTTAGGGACTATACCCTGACACCTTTTTTTCTCATTGCCATTAAAAATATACTCCTTGATTTTTAGCAACCACTGAAAATCCCTAAAAAAGTTCGTAACACTTGCAAATGGAATTCTTCCCCGCAAGCACAGAAAAATATTTTGTTTCTTATGAAACAGTATGTGCTTTATAAAAGGTAATTTAATTCTTTTTAATAGTGTCTATCATACTTGATATTTCATTCAGCAGAAGTTACATAAATATTATCCAATTTGTCTCTGATGATGATTTGATGAAGTCTGCTATGTTCCAGTTTTGATTCTGCTTATACTATCTGTCCTAATATACCATTCTATTTTGACTTTGATAATTTGTTTCTATATGAGGATGTCATCATTGCTTTACAACTCTTTAAAGTTGCTAGGCAGCTTAATTCATCATCAGCTGTTATAATAAGCACTTGATAATGATCTTCCCTTAATTGTTCAATTCATAGTTCCATTCCCTCTCTTTTGAGTTTTCTTCTGGTTATGAACTGTTTCCTCTCAATGGACTTTACAGAAAACAGAGAAGAAGAGAACATTTCTTCATCCCAGACTAAAGCTTTGATGAATTACTGCTTTCCTATGCTCTTTGGGGGGGTGTAAGTTAGGATGAGGTTGTTTTTTTGTTTGTTTGTTTGTTTGTTTTCCTTCTATTTTTATTAAATTAATGCAGGCATCAGCTGCCTAAATGTACCTCGCAAAATAGATCACTCGGTTCAGATAGAAGCTCCAGAATTCCAGCAATAATGGTAATGATGATAATAATCACATTAATTTTTTAAAAGTTGTTCACGTACGTTGCCATTGTTGTTGAAACTCCAAAAAAAACCCTCTATACTAGCCAATAAAATTGTATCATGTTCAAGATTTAATTGAAATATGTTTCAATGTTCTACAGAAAAGAACAGAAAAGACCCTCATGCAAAACCTGGAGTTTAAACATCCATTCTCCCTGCTTAAAAATACAAATTGCCATAAAAAAATCAGAGAGAACCCTGAAATCCTAGATTTTCATTAAAGTGGTTTATTCAGTTGTATAAACCAGTGGCAAGTCCTTAAGCAGTTTCATTTAGTAGTGTTTCGCTTCTTTCTCCCATAGTCATTTGAACAGAGAAAATGTTAGATCATGTTGACAAGTTGTCGATTAAAGTTAAATGTTGCTAGCAAATACCATTGAGTGCCCTGATGAAAATGACCACAGCTCTTTTAAAAGTCAATGGTATGTGTCCTTAGAAGTATATATTAATATCCCTTAGTACAGAAAAAATATATGAAAGTGAAAACTGTGCTTCAAAGACTGACTTGTCATACGTATGCTTGAAATTCCATAGAGATAAAAATAATTTGAAACCATAATAACTAACAAATAATTTGAAATACATAAAGCGTATTTTGGAAATGAATTGTATTATCTTCCTTTACACTTGTTGTGGATGATGTGGCTTGCACTGTTTGTGCACTGTTTTGCATATGCAGCAAAGCAAACTTCAACATTTTGTCACTGTCTGAAGGATGGCCTGGGAAACAGTGCTCTGTGCACTTAAGTTCCACTGACTTAAATGGTTTTGCCTAGCATAGTCCATGGTCCCAGTGAGTGTCACAATATTTTGATTAGAGCCATCTGTAAACTTTTTAGGCAAAGGAATGACTAAGTGAACAGATAGTCCTTTTTTTCCCCTACATCAACCCAGATTCAGTGGTACTCTTTGTTCTGCATAAAGGGAGTAAAATGAATTCTTAAACCTCTGCAAGTCTTTTCTCTAATAGGACACATTAAGCCAAAATCTTAGATGTACATAGAATGAAATCTATCCATCATGGCAGCACTAACATAGTTTCTTTCTGAAGACATTTTTTTATCTCCTCACAACAGCAAAAGTTTCAAAATAATTTGGGAAACCTGGGTCCATCAAACACAGTTGGTAGTGGCCTTTCAGATCAGCTTGGTGATTTTTAGACACGTTTTTAGGCTATTCAACCAGCTACTGCTCAGTTCTAGAGTTGATTTGTGAGATGCCTGAAATATTCATCCTTTCTCTTTCATCTGAAAGAAAAAATGGGTAGGGCATCTGCCAGGGGAAAATGCATTGGAAAAGCTTGCAAATTAAATCAAATTATCTACCTATACAGAAATATTTGTGAGGTTGATTTTATGTGGGAAGTATGATCCTCAGCTGACTGGTGGATTAAGGTATAATTAATTGGAAGTATTACTTATATGTTATTACCAGATTCTTGAAACACAACATTCCAGATAGGCTAACAAGAGATAGGAAGACGAGACAAAGATCAAACAGGATAATTCGTCACTGGTGCAGCATGATGAGGAAAGTGACAACAGACTTCAGTATTCTTGGTATAAATAGCACACATACACACACAGAAGAAAAAGAAACCACATTCCTAGGAGGAATATCTTCTAGGCCCTGCTGAATTCATCAATCTTTGTGAGCAAGCAGCATGTGCTTGCACTGAGGCATACCTCAGGCTCCACTCTCATATCTCTACCAGCAACATTAACTTTTGCTGGTAAGAAAAATAGATCATCCACACATCTCTGGAAGGATTTTTGGCCTCTGCAGTACTGTAGATGCAAAACAATATTGCATCCAGATTACGTATTTCTGCTCTGTTTTGGGAGAACAGTCAAACATATCTCTTAAGCTCAGCTTTGATATATGTAACAACATTTAAGGAGAATTATAAGGAAATTTTCCTAAGGCAGTGTTTAAGGATGAGTCAAAAGGTGGCAAGGACAATAGAGCTTGTACATTTGTTGCATACATAAAGGACAAACACGTAAATTTTCCTTCAGTTTTACTCCTGGCTTGATTTCATGTTGTTTCTATTTTGATAATTAGTTGTTGGCTTCAGTCAATGACATTTATCGTCTTCTATTTGTGCAATTGGTATAATTACATAATTAGTGTAAATGGATGCAATCATCATTAAAATGTTTTGGATTGCATGAAACTTTATGGAAATCACATAATATATACTCAGTGGTAGCTAAAATAGTGTAATCACATTGTTTCCATCTTTTTTCTTAAAATTATATTTGATTTTTCTACAGCATAGCTCAACACATGCCTGTAATGAAAGTTGCAGTAGGAGAGCAAGCTAAGCGCACTTCTTGCCAAATAATGTTCAGCAACTTCCAGTAGTATAAAATGAGAGGGCTTCTCTCAACTACCTTGAAAACATAGGAATAAATACCTGCACACAAATTATTACACAGAAATATGCAGACAGATAGTAAAACTCAGATTTATCAAACATCTTTTTCACAAGTGCCAACTTAGTATTGCATTAACATTTGCCTCTTACTGAAATAGACTAGAGAGATAATAGATAGAAGTGTAATAACAAAGAATGTTGAAAAATAGGTCTAAAAATCATCATTTGCTTGTGTATTGGGTTTACATGGCCAGGTTTTGTAGCTGGGGGTCTGCAAGGGTGGCCTCTGTGAGCAAAGCCCGGCAGCTGCCCCGTGTCGGATCAGAGCCAGCCCCAGCAGCTCCAAAAGGGACCCGCCGCTGCCATAGCTTTGGCACACATGAGCAACACTGTGTGTGCCTCTGGGAGAGCAGATTTAAGAAAGAGAAAAACTACTGTGCAACAGCAGGTGGGAGAGGAGAGTGAGAAATGTGAGAGAAGCAGCCCTGCAGGCACCAAAGTCAGTGCAGAAGGAGGGCAGGAGGTTCTCCAGGCATGGAGCAGAAGTTCCCATGCAGAGCTGATCTCCACATGCAGCCTGTGGACGAGTCCACGGTGCAGTACCACTACTGCACTGTCAATGTGGCCTGAAGGAGGCCACAGCCCATGGAGTGGGGAAAGCAGAAGCAGGCCCAGGACCGGAGCTGCAGCCAATGGAAAGGAGCCCATGATGGGACAGGAGGTCTGGGGTAGCTGCCACCCATGGGGACCAGTGCTGGAGCAGTTCCTGAAAGATGGGCCGTATGGTGTGGCCCCACGTTGGAGCTGTGCTTGAAGAGCAGCAGCCTGTGGGAAGCCTGTGCAGGATCAGTTCAGGAAGGACGGCATCCTGTGGGAGGGACTTCACATTGAGCAGGTGCAGAGAGTGACTATGGAAGAGTAGCAGAGATGAAGTGTTATGGAGTGACTACAGCCCCCACTCCCTGCTCCCCTGCACCGTTCAGACGGAGGAGGGGAGGAAAGTGTTTTTAGTTCACTTTTTATTCTCACCATTTTAGTCTGTTAGCAATAGGCAATAAATAATAGTAATCTCCCTATGCTGAGTCTATTCTGCCCGTGAGGGTACTTGGTGAGGGATTTCCCTGACCTTACCTCAACCCATGAGCTTTTTTTCGTCATATCTTCTTCCCTAGTTCCTTGGAAGAGGAAGAGTGAGAGTGGTGTGGTGGCTATCAGCATGAAGCCACCACGGCTTGATGGAAACCCTGCAGTCGTAGCTTGCAGCTATGAAGAGGTGTTTCATCCAAAATAGTTCCAATACTGTGGTTGCATGAAAAATGGAATGCCAATGCTATTGTATGCTACAGGTGTAGAGCTGGAGAAATTAAGGACATCACAGTGCCCTGAATTCCTAGGAATTCTTCCTGGTAACAGTGTTTCATAAGCTGTTTTGCTGAGGACATCAGCTGAACCCCAGGGACAAGAAACTGTTTACTTATCTGCAGACATGTCTGTGAAGAATGCTATTTTGCAAGATAATTTCAAGAACCAGCCCAACATACTAGAAATAAAGAAAGAAAACATGAGAAAGCCATAGAAGTGTTAAGACTGCTGTTTGCCACCTCACTAGTCTACTTTGCTGTGTCATTTTATGATAAAGACTGAAGTGATTGCAATACATATCAGTCATGACTGAGGATCATCGTTAGTAGACAATATCATATGAGGAAATTATAGAGGTGTGAAGTCATGGATACTTCCACATAGAGATGGAGAAGTCATGAGGGATGTGCTTAGGTTTTCTTCTTCTCACAGTTCTAATATTCAATTGTGTGTTAGGAACAATCAGATTTTTCAAGGAATTATGCATCCAGAAATCTAAAGGGAGCTGAACTCTGAAATTATTTTCCAAGTTGCGACCACTGAGCATTAATATTTTGCTTTCAAGATGTAGCACTGTATCTACTAGATGACAGTTTCTGTAACAATTCATAATGAGGGGCATTTCCTTATAAGCAGCACCCAATGACACATCCTGTGTCGTGTTAACACGAGGGATTCCATTCACAAGTAAGTTGCTACCTAGCATGCTTAAAGATTGCAATGTTCACTTTACCCAGTAATTCACATCTATGAAGAGATAAGAAAGGATGAAAAAAATTCACTTTATTACTGTTTCTGAATTTCTATTTCTAAATCTTGTAACTCTGAAACAGACAAAAGTCAGTGGGAGTTTGTCCACTTAACCGTTTTAGGTATCAATTAGCTGAGTAAAAATGTAAGTCCTTTTACACTTTCTTGTCCATTTAAATATTTCTCAAAACTATATTTCTAGTTGTTGAGTATGGTTTCTGAGTTAGACATGTAACAGAGTGATGGCAAAAACAGCATAATTAAGGGCAAACTTCTGTCACAGATTGCAAGATATTTTAATTTTTTTGGAGAGAAAAAGAATGTTCCTCCTGGAGTTCATAGTTGCATTTCTGAACACTGCAATTCTTAAAATCTTGCAAATAACACTATTTGAATACTTTGAAATATACAAGTCTTTCAATTCAGCAATCATTCGAGGAATTTTACCATGGAGGAATTATTCTCATATTTTTATGATTTGGAAATCCTCAAATCTGCAACACACACACACACACACCCCTGGAGATTAAAAAAAAAAAAATGCCAGGGGTTTTACTCCTTTATTTGTGCTTTACATTTCAAAAAGTTAGGGGTTAACTTAAAAACCATGTTAGGATGCCACATAACACTAGCTAAGGTTGTCATTTTTGCAGTGTGCCCCAGGTGTATTCCTTGTCATTCTCCCAATTCTCCTGAAAGTGTTGGAAGTGTAGGAAACCTTGTGAAAAGAATAATGCTGGCACACAGCTTCATTTGTGACTTTAATAGTCCAGTTCTTGATAGTTACCTCTACTTTATTAGGTTATTTCAATGCATTTGCTATTAATAAGCAGATAATAAAGGGAATACTCTGTAGACATCTGTAATCACACTAAGCATGTGAACGAGCACTGTTACATTTTACACCTCAGACAATATGTTAAACTACCTTTAAAGAGAGATGCTTTATGTCTGCCCTCTGTTCTCACATAACAAGTGTGTAACTCCCACTCATTCCTAAGCCAAAGAAAAGAGAAAGTTAATTTTTAATGGCAGAGGTCAGTACATTATAAGAAAATATCATAAGAAAGTATCCTGATAACTGTTTTTTTCCTTGAATTTGTTCATTTTAGCTTTTGGTTGCTGCAGATACTATCCAGTCTGGTCACCCACCCTCTGCTGGGCCAGTTTTCCTGTTCGCCATCTAAAGATTGGGAAGGTGAACTCTTTAATCCTTCCAAGCACTATCACTGCTTTCGATCACCATCTGAGCAGGGAGAGAGAACACTATAGCCCACTTCTGTTAAGAAATTGGATTTTCCTTAAATACAGAAAACCCACATGCAGGAAATGGCATGTCTTGTTTATTCATATCTACTGTAGTGCCAAGAAAATAACTGACTATAACTGCTTTGGAAAAGATTGGAGACATACATTCTTGTATGTTTTAACTTTCAAGTGATTCATGCCCATTACAATTTTATTCTTAATCAGCCAAGTCAAAGTACTATATTATTATTATTATCATCCAGGCCTTCCTTGTCAGTCTTTCCCATACCACATCT
The DNA here is from genome assembly GCA_013396635.1 of Penelope pileata. Lineage (NCBI taxonomy): Eukaryota > Metazoa > Chordata > Aves > Galliformes > Cracidae > Penelope > Penelope pileata. Next base: position 346,861 of record WBMW01005595.1, read on the forward strand.
GTTTGAGGACTGATCCTGCACCAGGGGATGGTGTGAGTGAACAGTGACTCCTTTCATGTCTTTTTGTTCTTAATTAATCATCACTGCATTCTTGTTCCCAAGAAGCACTCATTGTCTGAAAAAAATTTGCAGGTGCAGGACTGTTTTTCTTTTTTCTCTGTTCATCGGTACAAGGCCCTGCAAACAAGATTTTTAAAGGGACTGTGACATCTATCTCCCACTGATTTTGATGAGAGTAAAATGTCTAAGTACCTTGAAAAACCTTGTTATAAATGACTTAGCAAAATCCAATTTTCCAAAGTGACTTAAGCAGACTTAGGAGCCTGAGAACTCAGACACACAATTAGGTTACTACTGCTTAACATGTTACCATTCATCAGCTTAACTTGAATGTCAATCATTTCAGGCTAAGCTAAACAAAATCATCTCATATTTGCCACTGGCTAAGACTGAGTGCACAAACATTTAGAGTTGCCGAGCTAATTCAGTACATCTTGTTAAATCATTGTAGTATTAAAATGTTCTTGGATGATTTTTCTATTTGAAAATCAATGGGATTTGGAACACTGACACAATAAAGAGTCTCTATGGCATTGTACGAGGGCTGCTCCGAAACTAATGTATCCTATTTTATTATATTGGCCCATGATGTCAGAGATGGATGTTGGTGGTATGGCAGTACAGATCGAACATTCCCACCAATCTTCTGTTACATTTTGTGACAGATGGCAGCAGAGGGGCAGTCTGACACAATGGCATCTGACATGGAAGTGGGGAGGAAGCAAAGGTGTGTCACTGAATTCCTCCATGTGGAAATAATAGCACCCATTGACATTCATTGATGCTTTCTGAATGTTTCTGGAGACCAAACGGTGGATGTGAGCACAGTGAGGCCGTGGGTGATGTGTTTCAGCAGTGGCGACAGCGACAATGGGTCACCTCCACTAGTGCAGATTTTTACAAGTGCAGCACGCAGGTTCTTGTTCATGGGTGGTGAAAATGCATAGCTAATGGTAGTGACTGTGTTGAAAAATAGTGTTTTGTAGCTGAGAATTTGCTCTATCAAATAGTGTTGTTGTGCTCTTTGTGTCTGTTGTAGTTTCCATGGAAGTAAATAGGAAGCATTACTTTCAATGCGACCTGAAAGTAATGCTGTGTCCGCTTTTATTGCTGACAGACCCTCTCTTTGTTCCAGCCCTATGGCACAATGTGGCATAGTATCCCTTTCATTGTGTTGGTGCATATGTTCATGTGAGGCAAATTTGTTCACATCAGGTGTTACATTATCCATAGCTCATCCCAAAAGTTATTATGTACTATTACATTAAAGTTTGTAATCAATTTGTACAAGTACATCTTGGAGATCTAAAGGCATTTCAATCCTGAACAACTACAATTTATGCACTTATAAGCCAGTTTTACATTAACTTCAATGGTAACAATGAAACTGGGGAAACATTATGTTCACTGTGAACTAACTGCATCAATATTTACTCAGCTTGTCAAATAGATGAATTTCAATTCATAGTAGATAAAATAAAAGTACTACTGAAGTTAGCAAGTTGATGTAAGGACATGACAATGGCCACACCTAAAGTATACATAGCCTGGCATCTTATCTCCACCAGTGACTTGGAGAAGTGTCTGTGAAAGTGCTACTAGAATATAGTCAGCATGTTGTGGTATCTCCCCTGGCATACCCTCCAAAATTCCAGCAATGTGAGTCTCAGAGACTTGTGCTTCCATTAACTGTATTTTTATGCAGCAATGGATTTATCATCATTTTGACTGAAAAAAAAAAAAAAAAAACCACAGAATCTACTGATTTTGTTTATTTTGACCTTTCTGGAAATTTTATTTTAAATTCTCCAGCTTTTCACCTTTAACAATTTGGTCTTGTCTTTCCTGAAGTCACTGACAATAGCTAGAGGAAATGTCTGAACCTTTTTTCCTGATTTCTGCCTTAGCCTCAGAACCAGCCTTCTCTTATTAATATGTATATTTCAGGGGTCAGATTTGGGGTTGGCACTGTTTAATGTCTTTATTGATGATCTGGGCAAGGGGATTGAGTGCACCCTTAGTAAGTTTGCAGGTGACACCAAGCTGAGAGGAAGTGTTGTTCTGCTTGAGGATAGAAAGACCCTGCAGAAGGATCTGGATAGTCTGGATTGATGAGCTGAGGCCATGCGTATGAGTTTTAACAAGACCAAGTGCTGAGTCCTCCACTTTGATCACGTGAACCCAATGCATTGCTACAGTCTTAGGGCAGAGTGGCTGGAAGATTGTGAAGGAAAAGGACCTGGGGGTGATAGTCAACAGCCAGGTGAACACAAGCCAGCAGTGTGCCCATGTGACCAAAAAGGCCAATGGCATCCTGGCTTGTATCAGAAATAGTGCAGTCAGCAGGACCATGGAGGTGATTGTCCGTCTGTACTTGGCACTGGTGAGGCCGCATCTCAAGTACTGTGTTCAGTTTTGGGCCCCTCACTACAATAAAGACATTAAGGTCCTGGAGTGTGTCCAAAGAAGGGCAACGAAGCTGGTGGAGGCTCTGAAGCACAAGTCTTACAAGAATCGGCTGAGGGAACTGGTATTGTTCAGTCTGGAGAAGAGGAGGCCCAGGGGAGACCTTACCACTCTCTACAACTCCCTGAAAGGAAGTTGTAGCGAGGTGGAGGTTGGCCTCTTCTCCCAGATAACAGTGATAGGATGAGAGGGAATGGCCTGAAGTTGCCCCAGATGAGGTTCAGGTTGCATGTTAAGAACATCTTCTTCTCAGAAAGAGTGGTCAGACACTGGAACAGGCTCCCCAGGGAAGTGGTGGAGTCACCATCCCTGGAGATTTTCAGGAAAATGGCAGGATCGGTACTGGGACCAGTACTGTTTAACATCTTTATCGGTGACATGGACAGTGGGATCGAATGCACCCTCAGCAAGTTTGCAGATGATGCCAAGCTGTGTGGTGCAGTCGACACTCCAGAGGGTAGGGATGCCATCCAGAGGGACCTGGACAGGCTTGAGAGGTGGGCCCATGTGTCCAGTTCTGGGGCCCCCATCACAAGAAGGATGTGGAGCTGTTGGAGCGGGTCCAGAGGAGGGCCACGAGGATGATCAGAGGGCTGGAGCACCTCCCCTACGAGGACAGGCTGAGAGAGTTGGGACTCTTCAGCCTGGAGAAGAGAAGGCTGCGGGGGAACCTAATAGGAGCCTTCCAGTACCTGAAGGGAGCCTACAGGAAAGCTGGGGAAGGACTTTTTACAAGGATGGGTAATGACAGGACAAGGAGTAATGGTTATAAAATGAAAGAGGGTAGATGTAGACTAGATATAAGGAAGAAATTCTTCCCTGTGAGGGTGGTGAGACACTGGACCAGGTTGCCCAGAGAAGTTGTGGATGCCCCCTCCCTGGAAGTATTCAAAGCCAGGCTGGATGGGGCTTTGACCAACCTGGTTTAGTGGGAGGTGGCCTTGCCCATGGCAGGGGAGTTGGAACAAGATGATCTCTAAGGTCCCTTCCAACCTGAACCATTCTATGATTCTGTGATTCTATGATGTGACGCTGAGGGACATGGTTTAGTGGGCATGGCTGTGATGGGTTGACTGTTGGGCTAGATGATCCTAGTGGTCTTTTCCAACTTTAATGATTCTTTGATTCTATATTAATTTAAGCTATTTGGAATTCAGATGTGTTTGCTTAACTGCATTCCTAATTTGAATCAAGCTGGCTGACAGTAAATACTTCTTTGAATACTGCAGGATAAATGTAATATTATGAAGGAAGCATTGCAGCTAGGGCACTTAAATGTTCCAGAACACCTTTCATATATCAGGAGCTCAAGTGTTCCTGTTCAGCTTATATATATGCTTGCTTTATGAGCATTTTTTATTTTGTATTATCTCACAGTAAACACTCGAAGTGTGTGGTCTTTATTTCCAGACCACATTTCTCCAGTGAATAACCTTGTCCTATTGATTACCGGTAATACCTTTCAGCTATGCTGCAAAATTACTTTTAAATTATTGTCATATATTTGTCATAGGTTATTTATTTATTTATTTATTATTTATTAGATATGTATTTGTCATAAGGATTATTGCATTTCTGCGTTATATGTCAACATTCATCTAAATCTAGCTTACTGAAGAAAACGGCTCTCTTTTTGACTTTTTTTTTTAAGAACTTCTGATGATTTTTATGTCTTTCATATTATGAGTAAAAAGAAGTTAGTCTCTCCAGCTGTACAATTGCTCCTTATTTTTCTCCTGTTTTGATTTCTGGCATCTCTTGGTCTGACTGTTAACTACAACTTCAGAATCATTTCAAGGAGTCAACAGCTTCTTCCCCAGGGCAAGACTGAGACCTTAAACTTTATTCAAGTAACAAGTGCTTTTTTTCCACTATGACTATTGCAACTCACAACTCCTTCTTTGCTTTAAATTTGTTCTTTATTGATAGGCTTAGGTGATCTGTAAATTCAGTAATGTGTACAGCATGTTAGGAGGAAAATTGTTCACCTGTATGTGGCATCTTTTCATAAATCAGACTCTGCCTCTTATCCCAGTGTCTTTTTATTATCCCTGTTTTTTCATCAGCTGAAATAATTCTCATTGTTGGACCATTTCTCTTGTAGAGCAGTTTTACATAATGCCATCTTAGCAGTTGGTTTATAATTATGCTGTTGCAGAAATATTTTCTGCATGTTTTACTCTTTTTTCTTGACTTTTCAGGAAGACAACAACAATCAGTGAAAGATTTTTGTTTTGTTTTCCTTTCAGTATTTTTTTTGCATCTAACGAAGAGAAGGACATTTAAAGGGGACAAAAATGTAACAAAAAAGAGCGCATTTTCAATAGATGCACATAAAGGCAAAAAACTGTGTGAAGGTATATCTTGTGCTCAAAAGAAGGCAATGGAAGTTCTTACAAGAAAATGATTCACCCTAAAAGCCCTGATGTTTTTTTCTGTTATTAATACTTTCAGTAGCATCTCAAACACTAAAGTGGCAATTGTAAATGGATGTTATTTTCAACTTCCTTCATATTTCACATCTTCTTTTACTCAGAAATGATGCAAAGATACTTCTATTAACAAAGTACGCACATTTCTATAGGAATTATTTTTAAATATTCAAATCTTGATTCAGTGCATTGTGGCAAACTTTTGAGTAATTCCTGGCGATATGCCAAACCAGCATTTATGATGTATTTTAGTGTAGGAGAAATACTAGCACTAGCAGGTATTTTCAGCAAATATCAAGCTCTTCATTACAAATGCTTTTGGTACATATCTTATGAAAGGCATAGGCTTGCTTTCTCTGACTTTTTTTTTTTTTTTTTTACTGAATCCCTTTAATTTTTCTTTGGGTTTTGACATATGCTATATTTCTATGAAGGCTTCCAGAGCTGAGATGACCTTGCCAAAGATCAAGAGGTGTGTCTATAAGAATTATAATTTCTTGAAAGACGATTTATGTGATTCCTGTGTAGAAGAGTTCTTGTTCTGTAGTGATTGATGACAACACTGGCAGTATTGACTGATCATTAGAAATATTTATATGGCAGGTTCTTTACATTGGTGGTAGACTTGCAGGAAAGATTAAATGCATATCAAGAGGAAAACAGTTTCATTGTGTATAGAGTCAGAGCTTATAGTTCTTTTGCAGTTTCTTTAATTACTTTCTTCATTTTTGCCTTGTTTTACAGACACAAATGTACCAGATGATTGCCTCCAAAATGACATGTAGATCCCACAAAATTAATAGTGCAGAAGATGTCTTTCATATATTTCAAAAGCAGTTAAGTTTCATTTTTGCAGTTAATGGTTTAAATCACATGCTTGAAAAAATATTATTAGGTATGGACAATATTCCTAAAAATGTATTAGTAAACTTATTTTTACTCACCTATTTCTCAAGGTTTTAACAAACCTTGGACTTTAAGAGAATATGCATGCTTTGCTGTTTGTGACTCTGGCATGTTTTTAGGCAGGACCTGTCCATTTCATTATTTACCAGGTTCTGTTGATACCTTAATGAGCAACCTTTAGTAAGTATTATGCTAGTATTTTAGCTATTTAGTCATTAAAAATAGATGGTCATTAAGGTGATATTTAAATACAAATAGACCTGGCATCATTCTCAGTTTCAACACATAGCATAAGTCCGTTAAATAGAATGATTCAGAAGAATCATAGAATCATTTCAACATTTCATTTATGAGAAATCTATACATTATAAACATATTTAATTGATTTAAGCTTTCTCTTCTTTCTTTGTAATGTAGCATTCTGAAAACTTTTGCTTTAAAGAAAACTTCTTGAATTTCTTGATCACTCACACAGGTTCTCCAGGGAGGTTGTAGGCTCTCTGTTCTTGGAGATATTCAAAAGCCGCCTGCACATAGTCCTGTGCAACCTGTTCCAGGTGGCCGTGCTTGAGCAGGGGGCTTGGACCAGGTGACCTCCAGAGGTCCCTTTTAACTTCAACCATTCTGTGATATTGGGACTTACCTCTGAAACATCTTACATAAAGTGCATTGTTTCAGTACTGGTAATAGGTTGCATGTAACGCAAAATACAAAATAGTAAGTGTTCATTAAAATGTACCAATACCACTGTTATTATGTACTGAAATAAGGAATGAGCCACATTTCTCAGATTATATCTTAGCATACTTACATACAGCAGTAATCACCAGAGTAGAGAGCTATTTTAGCTCATCAGGCCAAAGGTATTAAAGTTATTTATAGTATATATCTAAATTTATCATTCTTGTCCTTCATGTTACATTTTATGGATGTTAATTATTAGTTGCTTTTAATTGTACTTCATGGCCTTTGTCCTGGAGACTCTCCAAAGTGTAGATTATCATGGTATGCAATTAAGTGAAATAGTTTCCAGGCATCGTGCCATCCTCAAGACTATGTGAAACAATTGTTATTGAAATTAGGAAAATATTAGTATGCATATTTACATTATGAGTAATGGGAGAAAAACCTTTGACACTATTCTGCCAAGTGCTATTAATCTGATGAAAGTTTGGTGTTTGGTTTGGCTTTTATTGTGATTCCTAACTGTCCTAATTAAGATCATGAGAAAAGTGGTGTGTCACTGCTGTTGCTCCATTTCCTGACAGAGAGCACAATGCCTTCTTATCTTTCTGAATCTTTTTTAAGTTAATGTGTAGGTGTATAAAAGCTCACCCCACTGGTTTGGAAGCAGCTGTTATGCAGGATTTATCCTCATAACAACATTATTTCTCAGCTGAGTGGTTCAAACACTGTGAGGAGAAGTAAAACTGTACAGGTTCTCATACAGACCAGTGACATCAGTGAGGGTCTACTGAGAAGCTGGGTAAATCCTTGAATTATGGGGCTGGGCTGAAATTCGTGCAGCCAAGGGTATTTGTGCAAACCAGGTTAACCGTACCATGACTGAATTATAACACTTAGTGTTGGAGGCAGATTGCCAATGCAGTCAAATATATACAGAGACGATAAATGTCTACGTAGATACAGGTGCAAATAAATATAACTTCGGATTAATTTAAATGCCTCAGACCGCTTATAATCTTGCAACAATTATTTTGTAAGTCTTTGAAATCTTATTACTTGAAAAAGCAACCATGCAAGGAATGAGAAAAACTGTCTCGGAGAATGATCCAACAGAGACTTGCTGAGTTTATTTTCCTGAATTGTCCCATTGCTGGCTTTGTTCAAATTTGTGCTGTAATGGAAAATGTTCTAAAGCTTTTAATATTATTAAAATACAATTGAAAACAGAGAAATAAAAATGTTAAAAACAACTAAATATGATATGTGAAAAGATGTCTTCCATATTTATGAGCTACCTGATCTCAGCTATATATTCCAGTATAGCAGAATTCACCAGCTCAGGACCAGATGATTGACCAGAAGCAATAATTATATGGATTTACAGAGGAAGATTATTCTAGGGGGAAAAAAACAGATAGATACTTAGTTTATAGATATAAGTACATGCATAGTTAAAAGTTCTCTAGGATAAGAATTTTCCACGAGCATCTGAGCAGAAGCTCTGCTGTAAGAAATGTAAATAGTTTTTGTTTATATTAAAGTGCATTTATTGTAACTGTTAGTAGAAAAAAATGCTTTTGTCTGGCTTGTGCGCAACTCTAGTAGTACATTTGTGCACTACTCTAGTATCACACATTTTGATCAACCTATTAAACAAAATAAGAAATTTTTACATAGTTATCTCATTGTAACACAATTTAATATGGACCTCAAAGACCTAATTTCTGATGAACAGTGTTTCACTACAGAAAAGTATAAAACTCTTCCCTTAAACTAAGCACCTCCTAATCTGTTTCTGTAAGTCTCTGTGACTTAAAGACTTTAGCAGACTTCTTCTTTATTGTTTTTTACTGAATTTTAAGCAAGATTTGAAAACTCCTACCATTGTTCTCATGTAAGAAAATAATCAAAACAAAATAAACACTGTATTATTTCCATCAGAAACAAAGCCAAAAAAACCCTTCATACTAGACCTTTAAGGAAATAATCTTGAGCCTGAATTTAACCAGCAATATTCATTGCGATTTGATTTTTAGCTATCCATGCTAGCTTTTTAATAATTTTTCCATGTTATTTATTACACAGTATTTTCAGTGTTAAAACTACTCAGCTTCTCCCTTTAGAACTGCTATAATTTTTCAGTTTTTACCTTAATTGCTTTGCTTCTTTAAATCATTGCAAGCCAAGTTCATTTAGCAAGGTAGTTAAATGTGGTCTTAAACCACTCCTATTCAGCTAAGCACATTTGGGAATGTTTTGTTCTCTTTTCTCTTTTGATTCCAAACTATCACTGTACACTAACACGTACATGAGAAAAACAGCATAGTAGTAGTTTGTCAGTTAGTGTTCCAACTTTTGCTTTTAAGCAAGTTTGACCTGGGTCTTAGGAGCTTCTCTCTTTAGATTGTGACAATATCTCCCGATTTTGGTTCATCTTATGTTTATGAATCTTCGTACATATTTTTTAGGAAAGTTAGATAAAATCATTTTAAAAGCCATTCACATTTTGTTTAATCATTTCAATAGCAACTTGTAAAGATTTTTGAATCTTCTTGCACCCAATAAATTTCTCAGTAAATATAGACGTTCATCCTTACTGTCTTTCAAAAAATTGAAGTTAGTATCATAGTTTCTATATTACAAAGAACATTTATTCCAAATTCAGAGGAGGTCATTGTCTTAAGGGTTCATGGTAGTTTAAATTGATAGCTTTTGCTTAATTATAATGAACATTTCATGAGCTGAAGCTCATTTGTGTTAGTAGTATTCGAACGTTGATTTTAATTTGGAAAGTTCATCGCAAATATGTTGTGTTCTTTTGATTTAGGTAATTATGCTCACTTAGTATGTTAATGGCAAGGATTGCTCAGGGTTTTTAAAAAACTCCTAGCTCTCTGTAGAACAGTTATTAAAAGGAGTAGAGACTATGTAGTTCTCTTTGATCACTTTAATGAACCTCAGTGTTTTTATTGTCTTTTCACTTATATGCAAAGCATGGTGCAACCGTGTATTAGCTACTAATTGGAGTTTTATTTAAGAAAAAAATAACATAAAAGCAATCTATGTCATAATTAAGATTTTGAACAATATTGTTTCTAACAGTTATCAAAGAGTAAGACAAATCCATTTTAATTACTTCTAAAATGCATGTGTGTTGGCTATAGACATTTTGTTTTTAGCTGTTTTTATGTTCTCGACAATTTATGTTTTGTCAAAAAGACAAATTAGAGCAAAGCCATTGTCATAACCTTTGCCAGCCCATGGGCAGCAATAGAAAAAGAAAAATACTGTGTAAACATGAAATTTTTATCTCCCTCTTGGTCTCAGTTGCAACATTTACATTTATATTTTCTGCAGCAAGCATAACAACATTATCATAAACCTCACAGGCAATGAATGGACAGTGGCTACTGCAGCTGTTGAATCGTGTTATACTTGGATTATATTTAAATAATTCTTTTCTACTTTTATTCAGTGCATTCGTTGGACATAACGTTGCAACATGCATGAGAATGTTCTCAAACATGCTTATTGTAATGCTGCTCCTGGTGCAGTTCATTTTTTCCAGCAACAGTTCAAGTGATAGTGTAGGACACGGGATGGTACATTCACTGCTGATGTGTTCATGCAATTTTTCACGTGCAAAACAGTAAAATAATAAGACAAAAACATCTCTGATAGAACCAGATATTTAGGAGGTGGAAGTGAAAACTATTTTTCAAGCTGAAGATCTGAGACAGAAGAAGAAAGTATCATCTGAAATAGCTTCCTATGGAGCTAAATTACACACAGAAGTACCCCAGCTATTTAGAAGAAGGTCACAAAACATGAAAGGAACTTAAATATCGCCAAAGCCCTAGTAAGAAAAAAAAAAAAAACATGGAAAAGAGGACATAATTTTAGGTGATGGATAAATCGTACTTTACAGCTTATAGTGGAGTTCAGTTAAAACTAAATACATGTTTATATTTACTTTTAAATAAAACTTAAAGTTTTCCTTTTAAGCCAAGTACTGCTATTCCTCTAAGAAATATATTGAAGAACAGAAATTTTTATATACACTAGAAATTAGTACTGTATAGTTACTAGTGATTGGTTAATTAGAGGAAGCTCATTGACTACTAGAGAGAACAACAGAGAGAGATGAGAAATTCAGCTTAATTTTCCATTTTATGTACCTCTAGCTTTCTATGACTTCAGATCCTAAATGACATTCAGTCCTTAGAAACGAGCTTCTACTCTGGTGCCGGTAATAGTGTTACCAATGCAATCTGACACCAGCCTACATGGTAATGAAATCCTCCAATGAAAGGTACTCTACAGGAGCTCAGTACCATTATTATCTTTAAATCTTAAAGCTACAAGGAGTTAATGCTATTCAAAATAGTATTCTTTTCCGCATATAATCCCCTATATTTTTGCTGTGTGTGGTAGCCAGAAAAGCGCCATTAGCTGAATAACCTAAAACAATACATATGCACATCATGGAGATGCAGTCCCCTTATATATTGTTTATTAATGTTTTTCTGTTTCATTCTTGTCCACTGATAGTTTCAGCATTTTCTTCAGCAAGTGAACAGAATGAACTGAGGGCACAGATGTTAATCGGAGATGTTTATGTGAGAAGCAGTTGCTTTGTTCTCTGCACTGGTGGGCATAATGTTCCGACTTAAGTCTAGTCATACAAAATCCTCTAATACCGTTCTATGTGGCTATAGATAACTTCTTTTCTTTTTCACATATGCAGAAACTTTTCTTAAATAAAAATATTGTTTTATTAATTGATATCATGTCAGCAATTGTACCAAAGGTGTAGGAAGTGATGCTTTGCTCTCATTAGCCCTGTGAGACTGCTGAATTGCAGAACAGACCATCACCTGGTCAAGCTCCTGCTTCATAACCTTGAAAGAGGGCCAAATGATGACATATAGCTGTAGCTTTCATGTTGTCTCCTTTTGTCCATCCACTAACTCCCCTGTATGAAGACAGAAACATTGCAGAGAAAGCTACTTCTATCCTGACTACAGCTCTCTGTTCTCACATAGAACTCACTGTAATCAGGTTGAGATATTGTTCATCTCTAGTTACTGATTAACCTAATGCCACTGGATTCAGCAGAACACTTTCCACTGGCTTCTATCGATTTTGGATCATCCAAACTGGGTCAGTTTATTATCTGTAACAATAGTGAATATTGATATATTGAAAGCCTTCCTAGAATTCGGTATACATCAAACACAATTTATCTATATAAAATTTTTATTTTGGCAATTTCTTCTAGAATCACAAATTTTTGGCCTTTTCCTATAATCTTCATGCTGTGGGGAGTTTGTTCACTCAGATGCTCAGCAGTGTCTAGTCCACACCCCTCCCATGGGAAACATCAAAGGGAAAAATGAGAAGCAAGTTGTGGCAGAAGAAGACAGCAGCAGCTGGAGGAGTGACTGAGTGATGTGCCAGAACTGAAGATAGCATCACACTTTGGACTTAGCAATAGTTGTGCGGAATCTGAATGCTTTATATTCCCTGGCAGTTCAGCTCTCATTTGCTAACTGCTCTCTTAAATTTCCCCAAGATTGACCAGACAAGATTCACCATAGAGTACCTGACTATTAACTGTGGGTTCCATAACAACTATGGTTCATACTCAGTTTAGTGCAATCAGCTCCCTTACTCTTAGTGCATTGTTGACAAACAAAGGCATTACTCTATCAGGTCTAGTATGCCAACATGGCATTAATTTTCTGTAACCTTCATAAATTAGAAAAGGTAGCAATTATATCCTTAAAAAGTCACTTTTGAATTGACTAATTAATCATTCATTGCCCATGGCACTAATGTCATTAGTTGTGTAGTGGCTCATTATAAGGTGCAATATGTAAAAGGGCTCATTTACGCAACTCATTGCTGAATGTTGATTAGGTTATTTATAGATAATATGTGCTTGTTATGATCCATTATGACATATCACCAGGAATGTGTTTTTTTCTGTTGAAATGTAACAAGTTAAAGACTAATTTAAAGCATCCATACAATGACAGTATTGTACAAGAGCTGCTCCAAAAGTAACGTCTCCTGTTTTATTATGTTGGCTCATGATGTCAGAGGTGGATGTTGGTTGTATGGCAGTAGAAGTTGAACCTTCCCACCAATATTCTGTTACATTTTGTTGCCATGTGACAGATAGCAGCAGAGGGGCAGTCTGACACAATGGCGTCTGACATGGAAGTGCGTATGGAGCAAAGGTGTGTCACTGAATTACTCTATATGGAAAAAATTGCACCCATTGACATTCATCAACAGTTGCTGAACATTTACAGAGACCAAAGAGTGGATGTGAGCACAGTGAGGCACAGTGGTACATTTCAGCAGTGGTGACAGCAGCAGTGGGTCACCTCCGCTAGTGGAGATTTTTATGAGCGCAGCATGCAGGTTCTTGTTCATGGGTGGTGAAAATGCATAGCTAATGGTGGTGACTGTGTTGAAAAAAAATAGTATTTTGTAGCTGAGAATTTGCTCTATCAAATAGTGTTGTTGTGCTCTTTGTGTCTGTTGTAGTTTCCATGGAAGTAAATAGGAGGCATTGCTTTTGGAGTGACCTACATACTTGAGTTGTTCATGATTCCTGAAGAACAGAAGTGAAATGCAAGTTGTAAGCCAACTTTAATGTATGAAGTCAGTTAGGTAGCAGTATTCCATTTTTATATGTTAGTGTTCTAAAGGCTTCAAAAATACAGTGTGAAGTCAAAGATATTGGATATATTACCCTATGTCTTGAAAACACTATCTGAATTTAAAAGAGACATAGTTACCCCAAAGGGAGAGAAAAAAAAGATGGCAGAAGGAACATTGTGTCTGCATTTGCCAATTTAGACTCCCCGCAGTAATTTTGTAATTGTTGCATTCTGATTTTTACCTCAAGAACATTATTTATAATCAAGCAATTTAAAATATGCATTTCTTTCTAAAAAGAGCTTAAGTGAAATGTAAAAACACATCAAAACTTCTTTACTTTAAAAAGCCTGCTGTAGATTTAATCCCAATACATATGCACAGAAATCCGCTGTCCCCGCTGGTTTGCATTATCTCTAAGGACAACATTTAACACCTCTAGAATAATTGTTATGGATTCTGCCAAAAATCCAGTCCTGTTATCTACTTGCAATGGAAAACCTTGTTTGATAGATCCCAGCCTCTTCTGTTTGACAAAGACTTCCACATACACAGACAGCCACAGAGAGCAAACAATGGCTGGAATGGGGGAAGAGAAGGCAATTCTCTAGGATTCCAGTTCTCTCTTAAAAAAAAAAAAAAAA
>WBMW01005595.1:360743-375735 GCA_013396635.1 Penelope pileata
GGAGAAAAAAAAAAAAAAGAGAGAGAGAGAAAAAGAGTGTGTGAGAGAGAATTCTTCTGGCAGGCAGCAGCCATACAAACTGAGTAAAGATACAGAAACAAGATAGGAGGAAAAGAGACTGGTACAGAGGTGATGTGCAACACCTCCAAGCGGGGTAAACAGATCATGGACAAACTGAGGGCAATATCTAATAGATCTGGGACTACCCCCTCTCCTCTTCACAGAATCCTAGAATGGCTTGGGTTGGAAGGGACCTTAGAGATGATCTTGTTCAAACCCCCCTGCCATGGGCAAAGACACCTCCCACTAGACCAGGTTGGTCAAAGCCCCATCCAGCCTGGCCTTGAACACTTCCAGGAAGACGATATCCAAAATTTCTCTGGGCAACCTGTTCCTGTGTCTCACCACCCTCACAGTGAAGAATTTCCTCCTTATATCTGGTCTAAATCTACCCTTTTTCAGTTTATAGCCACTACCCCTTGTCCTGTCATTACCCATCCTTGTAAAAAGTCCTTCCCCAGCTTTTCTGTAGGTCCCCTTCAGGAACTGGAAGGCTGCTATCAGGTTCCCCCACAGCTTTCTCTTCTCCAGGCTGAAGAGTCCTAACTCTCTCAGCCTGTCCTCGTAGGGGAGGTGCTCCAGCCCTCTGATCATCTTTGTGGCCCTCCTCTGGACCCGCTCCAACAGCTCAACAGATCAGAAATGTGGTATCTTGAGACATCTGTGCAGCTTAAGAGCTTCCTGGGACTTGATAATATGAATCTGTCCAGTCAAAGAGAAGAGGAGTTTCCTTCCTGCAGAAGGAAGAAGGTAATGTGGACTTGAGGAAAGAATTCCCAGGTATGGCAGAGGAGAATTTTATCTTTGGATGGTTGTTGTCCTAAGAGAAATTTTCAAGGATGATAAATAATCATATAAAAAAGTGTTATATTTGTAATAAAACTAGCAGATGCCAGGGGTTCTTTGATCCTTTTCCACTGACATGAGGCTATATCCAGAATGGCACCTCCGAAAGTAAGGATGTGGTTCATTGTTCTTTTTTTCATGAGTGCAACGTTTCACTATGGACACTTTAAACAGCGAAAATGGTCTGAGCAGGGGATAAAGAATCACTCATGTTTTGTGTTCTAAGAGGCCAGATAAATGAATCAAACAAGTACTGTAGATGAAAAAATCACACTCTGCTAGCCATATTATCCATCCTGAAAGTACTGGGGGAACAAGTGCTAACTTGTGATGTCAGAGTTTCTTTACAGGAAGTTTCTCTATGCCTTGCAATTCTTCTAATGTGGATTCAGGGCAGGCATTGACAACTTTCTTTTCTGGTTGCACATATCTAAAGTAAAAGGCCCCAGTTTCTGTGAATCAATATCCTACTATTGCTCAGAGGGCATCAAAGCCCTCTCTGCCATAGAGAAGTAAGCTGGAAATAGTATGAGAAAGAGCTCACTGCAGCCTGGGTCCTGCAAAGTATTAAACACATGGTTAAATCTACCCAAGGAAATAGAGGGCCTTAAGCATAATCCAGGTGAAGTTAATCCTACCAATTAAGCACTTGTGATATACAAGTGTTAAAATGGCTGCTGGATCAGGACCTGAGTTTGTTTCTGGACTATCCCATAGAAGGGAAGATGTAGTTATAATTTGATAATTTCATAGTAGCCAGCCTCATACTCTGGCTAACTTGTAGAAACGCTTCTGTGATTGGAAGCCTTTTTCAGATTTTTATATGAGTTAATAAAAGAATGAAAACTTCAATGGTCTGTATATAAAATAACTAAATCAAAAGTATTATTTAAAAATCAAAGGAAAAAAATGTTTCCTTGTCCAGTTAAATTAAACTCCATTGGAACCTATTCAGTCACCTTCATAACTATTTTAAATGATGATTGTGCAATACTTGCATGATCAAAGTTAATGTAATATTTATGCAATCAAAGTTAATGTTAAGACATATAATGATTTTCCAGATGAACCATGAATATAAATGACAAATTAACATAATTATTAAATATCATAATATTTGCATGGAGAAAAAATATTTTTTACAGAAGTAATGGTTTGTCTCATTATCTCTAAGAGAATTCCATGTATTATTTATTTTATGGGAAAGTTTCCGTATAGTAGCTTCTGATTTGAACTTTTTGAGTGATTTTTGAAAGAGAAGCAGTAAAAGAGGGTTGAATTCATTTTTAATAAAATGATTTTTAAATGTATGGACAATTCTGCCTTCAGTAGTTTCTACTCAAATCTTGAGTCAAATCCACCTTGGTGGACTTGAGCAGGAACATGGCAGACTTCTTAATTGCCAACTTTTAGGTTTATATTCTACTGACACGTTTTATGGAGTTGTCTTGTCTGAGTGAAAAAAAAAAACAACAAACAAAAAGCCTGAAGGAGCTGCAAGCTTCCCCAGAGCAGAGGTCTATGGTGGGTCCTCCTCCTACTGCTCTCAGTAGGCTCTTGCTCAACCCCAAGACAGCAGCCATCAGGGAGATCTTTTCTCCTCTCATCAGGGCCTGGCATGGCATCTTGTCACATAGCACACAAATAATTTATGCCATTATGCATGCCTTTTTGTGCCTATGGAAAGTGTGAGTCATTTTTCACGTTGTTCTGTTCCCTTCAACTCACACACCAAGGAAATATAACCTGGTTTTACTTGTTTTTAAAATATAAACTACAGAGAAGCCATAGAGATGAAAGCTCGCTGAATATTCTTTGAAAAGTTTTATATCTTATTCTAAACTTGTACATAAGGTTTAGAATATCAGAAAAGTAAGGGTTTGCCTTTTCTAAGATGCTTACAGACTATCTCTTCTCAATTAGTGTCTATAGAAGAACACTTTAAATTTTCCTTTATACTTCCATTAGTTATGCTTTAATTCCTTCTATTTGTCATTAGAATTTGTCCCCAAAGCGTATTTCTTAAAAATCCTAAATATCCTCCACTTGCAATACATTTATTTAGCTCTGAGATCTCTTAAAACCCCACCAAGTATCAAAGAGAGATTTTCACCTGAGTTGTGGGCTTAATCATTCAGTACAAAGAGGACGTCTTCTCATGGTTCCCTGTCACAGATATAGAAATAATTATTGTATGTGAATATTTCTAATCAGGATTTGTGAATAACAGAGGTAGCTTTAGGACTAGAAGAAGCAACAGCCCTCAAACGTAGATGCAGTTGAAATACACTGATTTTATGTTAAATTATTGAATACTTAATAGTTTAGTTTCAGTGAAGCTGGACTCATAAATGTTGCCGTATTTAAACATACATATTTCATAGTGGTAATGTTGAAATGTGCATCTTAAATTCTGTGGAGTTTGTTGATGTGTTTTATACATAAATATAACCATCTACACAGCCACAACATAGACAGTGTTTTCTCATAATTTGTACCAATAATGCTACCAGTAAACCGTCTACACATCCATTTGAAATGATGCTGTATGTATATTATAGTATTATACTGACACCAACTCTACTGTGGTCAGACAATAAAAAGTAATGAGAGGCTGTTCTATGACTATAATTTATGAATACTGTAGTTACTTCAGGAGATTATCTTTGTCCTTATGCAAATTATTTATTTTGTGCCTACTTATAGTGTACCCTTTGAAATTAAAATGAAATTATGTAATGCCTTAAAGCCTGACTATCATGTACCAGCTGTCTCATTCAGCTGGCTTGCCAGTCAATACAGACTGCAAATCATTACTATATTTGACCCTGATTGGGAGGCTATTTTGGGAATTGTGCCAGTGTAATGAGCAAGTTGTGCTGAAGGGATCACGTCCTTTGTAACCGTTGAGATGAAGATAGCAAAAATAATCACATCCACACAGTGATGACTTCGTTTTAAAAAAATATGTAATAGACAAACAAAGCTTTTTGAAAACTCCATAGCCGATCTACATCCTCTCCAAACATTCTGTCTCACTGTTTTTCTTTTTGCCTCAGTCTCTCACTTTCTTCTTGTGCCCTCTAAAGAATTACTGCCTTTCCCAGATGCTTTGAAGTTCTAGCTGGCCATCCTCTCTGTCTTACAGCGTTCTCACTAGATGCTATGGTGACTTTCACTTTTGCTTCCTTCCTTGCTAGCTGAAAGATTCTGGCTGAAAAAATATATATAGATAAGTTGGTTGCTCCAAAAGTATTGCCTCCTAATTGTTTCTGTGGAAACAACAACAGATACAAAAAGCACAATAACTATTTGATAGAGCAAATTCGCAGCTACAAAACATGATTTTTCAACATAGTTGCCACCATTAGCTATGCATTTTCACCAGCAATGAACAAGAACCTGAATGCCACGCTCATAAAATTCTGCACCAGTGGAGATGACCCACTGTTTCACAGCTACTATGAAGGCATTATTGCTAGAAAAATGTAGCCCACACAGTCCATCTTTCATCAGCCCAAACAGGTGGAAGTCAGAAGGCACCAAATACAGGCTGTACAGTGGGTGTAGTAGGACAGTCCAGCCAAGATTGACAATGTGCTCCACAGTCTTCAGTCTGGCACGGGGCCTGGCGTTACCATGTTGCAAGAGAAAGGTTGTCTTCTTCTCCAGCCTGCCTCTGGAAGTTCAGGCCTTCAGTTTAGTCAGCAATGTAATGTAGCAGTCGGAGTTGATGGTTTGTCCAGGTTCCAGGAAATCCAGAAGAATAACTGCTTCCCTATCCCAAAAGGCAACACACATCACTTTACTCGCTGAGGACTGCGTCTTGAGCTTTTTCTTTAATGGGGAATTCTCTTGCTGTTTTGACTCCAGCTCATAGTGGTGACTCCACATCTTGTCACCAGTAATGATGTAATCAAGGAAACTGTCACCTTCAGCCTCATAGAGGTTCAACCTCTTCTGCCATACCACCATCTGACATATATACTGCCATATATATACCACATATACCGCCTGACATAATGGGCCAAAACAGCAAAACAGGAGGCGTTACTTTCAGATCAGCCCTTGTAGATTTTTATTTATTCTTGAGGAAAGTATGTGTCATGAGGAAATATTTATTCATTTATTTACTCATTCATTCATTTATTCATGAGGAAAGTATGCTGCTGTGCTTCACATCATTGCAGCTTTTTCTATAAGCAGATTGGAAGCTTTGAGGGTTTTAGGGGCTGATCCTTTGTTTTGACTAATATTGTTAAATACACACTGCGTTTCATTCATATGTCAATCTCTGTTCAGGTCTGTTACCCTAGCCTAACTGGATTTTACTGGATGAAATGTATTGGGGAGCTTCTTTTCAAAGGGCACAGTAAGTCATACAGATGTTTTTTTCTGCACACACATGTACACACACTCCCCAGATGCACTGTTCAATTCAGGTTTGGCTTAATAAAACACTCCTTTTTTTATAGATTTGAAAAATGCTGTCACCAGGTCATACTATATTCTGTTGCTGGACCATGTTATTGACCCACATAAGCATAACATCTCTATGGTTTTAGGACCTTTCAGATGCACAGTCACCCAAATAGAGATATCCCCAGCTGGATCACTTATACTCTCAGCAGACTATTCCAATATGCTTTCATGATTTCATCCAGAAGCACCTGCCAACCTGCCTCACTGTTTTCCTTCAAATCACAGGTTCTGCCTTTCCTTTGCTGTGATGTTTACACAACTCCTGACAAAATATTGCCATTCATGCTGCCTTTGCAGTCTCTGTCTGCCTGCACTTGACAATGTGCAGTCTTAAATCTGAATTGTCTACCTTGCTTCTTTTTGCACAGCCCCTAGCAAGTGGACACAGGAACCCTGACTGTGCTGCTTCTAGGTCTTATACTTACAGTAAATATCAATATAATTAAAAAGTACATAATGCCTAGATTATGTTTCTAATAAAGGAAGCAGAAAAAGGTATGATTGAAACATGATTTTTTTCTTAAATTCCAATAGCCATTTCTTTTCTGTTCATGTCTGAAGAAAATCTCATTTTATTTTGAAGGAAGCGTATGATTTTCTCTGATAATAGCAGGATTTACTGTAAAAATGACTTAAATATTTCCGCCATCACATTTTAATCCAAAATTATGAATGATGTTTAGGGAGGATGAAACATGACATAATACATGTTCTTTGACCTTTTATTTCCTTTGAGAAGGAAAAAGTGGGAAAGGGGCATAACAGTATCCACTGTGCAACTCTGTGTTTTCCTCATTTCCAGGATATCATGTTCTGAATCCCCTCTTCACATCTCTCTCAGAAAGCTGCTTGTTCATGGCACTTACCCAAGCTGCTTTCGTCATTGCTGAACTTTAAATGCTCTCTCACCTTGGCATGGTTTCAACTATGTCAGTTAAATCACAAAGAGGGAATGTCAGGCCAACAGCAAAAAACACCTTTCCTGGAGAGATATGATGCTGACCCAGAAATAACACTGAGTGACCAGAGCATCACTGCTACATCCAATAGAGTTTTAATAGGACAATGATCTAGTGGTATCAGTGCATATTCATTCATTGTTGTCTTTCCTGCTATCATGATGTGTGTGCTTACTAGAAAGACTTAAGTAAGGAAAAGGAAAAATAATGTGCAGTATATTGAATGTTCTACTTGCTACTCTGTAATACAGTACAGTGCAAAATTTAATCATTGATAAGTATCATTCTTTTATTATTATTAATCCATTTCATATGGCAAGTACATTGCTTGCAGTAGAATTTTTAACTATGCATTTTCATAAGTTTGGATATATATGCAGAAATTGAAAAGTCAAAGCACATTATAACCAAAACTTTTACAGCAAAGGTTTAGAATAGATTCAGGTAAAGAACATGTATTTTATATTAAAGATTTAATTAAACAAAATTCTTAAGTTGGCAACACATGTCTTTTGGATTTTATATTAATATAAATTTTATTAATAATTATTTTTATTTTATATTATTATTTTCATGGTTTTGTGAAGTATCAACAGGCTTTTGGTCATAGCTATTGTGTCTATGAAATACACAGAAATAACTCAAAATCCTGAATGTATTAGATAGAAATGGGGTAAGAAAGACAGAAAAATATCCAATAGGAGAAGACTCATTTTGTTCTTTTGGACCCAGATGGTATTTAACTATTTCAAAAGCATTCATTTTTGGCCTAATTTTATTTCCAGTGATACCATCTTAACCACTGAATTCTATGAAATTCCCCATCATCATGATTTTGAGAACCCTACCTAAGATGCAAAGAAAGAGGAGACATAACCAAGTCAAAACTCAGAACTGTTTAATTGGCTAATTTGTTATTTCTGTCTCCTAAAAGCCAACTGGTCAAATTTTTTATGCTAAACAATAAGTGCATTTCTCCATTTGTTTAATTATTATCCTACAATAAACTTACGTTAGTTCAATAAAAATGTAGGGTGATTGAGTATCCATGTTGTCAGCAATTAATACAGAAAAAAAAAATGAAACCGTTTAGTTCACTTACAGCTCTGAGTACGTGTTATTTATGTAAATACGTAGTAGAATATTCATGTTTATCTCGGTCGATGGCCAGAAGTGGTAAAAGCCAAGTCCTTCCTAAGATTGGTTGTCTATTATTCTTTATTTAGAAATTGTGAGAGACAGTCAAGATACAGCTGATGAAGTTTGCATGTTAACATCATGCCATATTCACTATGCATAGTTTTCGTTTGCGTAAACATAGCAAGTAAAGGAGATTCTTTAATTTTCTCTTAAAGCTCCATCTTTGATGGGACAGTGTAACACTCTAATTGCAGTGTGTATAAATTGATAAACATGTTGCTTTGGGATTTTCATCTCACCAGGTGAACTGAAATGTGTATCTGTTCTGTATATTCATGAACTTGAACAGTAAGAATATATTTAATAGTCTGTTTCAATCATTTTATGTCATTATGTATTACTAAAGATCTCAGAATTTCTCAAATACATTCATTAAACATGACATTCGCAAGGACGGAGTAGGCTTTTTCTTGTACTATCTCTCCACTGGGAACAGCATATTTCATAGTGATTTTTTCTTGATGAAGTGATAGTAGTGTTGATCCATTTTAAAATATAATTCCCATTTTTCTACAGTGTTCATAGCGATTGGAGACTAATACAAATGTCACTCTCCCATAAAACTAAAGTTATAACAAGAGAAAATTAACTGATTCACTATTGTTAGTAATATAATTTTAAAAATCTGTTAGATGGTTATTCAAAAGAGTCTGTTTAACATACATACCTCTAATTTTCTTACATGAGTTTTGTCAATTGTCTAAAAATACTCCGTAGAACATTTAGTTTTTCACCTTCTTTAAAAAATAAAACAGAAAAAGTATTTTTTATATAAGCTATGGTCAAAATATTTTGCTTTGCCGCAGTCAAAGTACTATGTCTACCATACACCATATACAGTACTTGATAAAAAGGAATATTAATTTTTGATCAACTATGTATACATAGTACCAAGTCTAATTTGTGAATTGTAAAATATTTTCACTGATTAGTTTTTAATTTAGTGAAGTATTCACAGTAAGACATTATTAGTGAACAAAATGCACCAATGTGATGTAAGCTTACTACATAATCATTAAGATGTTTTTTGTTTTAGAAATCACATCATGGGGAAAGAGAGTACACACTTGGATGTCCCCATCATGTTCTGTGTTGGTCCTGTGTCACGTAATAGTTATTTAGGACATACAGCCTTGAAAAGATTGATTTGTGTGGTTGGCTGTCATGCTATTTAATGCTGCTTTAGTTGTCAGATCTCATCTGAAAGAAAGAAGATAAATGAGAGAAATAGGTATGAATGATGAGGGAAGAAAATTCCACAGGAACACTTCCAATAGATGACATATTGTTGTCCTCAGAAGCTGTATTTACCTACCAGTCTGGGTCAGTCTGGGTTTGTGCAGAAACCTATATCTGTTTAACATCCCAAAAACCTCAGCACTTTCTGGGCAGCATACTGATACTCCCTGGTAATCAATATACCATTAAAAAATAGCACGCTAGCAAGGGCACCTTACAGTGCCAATTCATGGCTGCTAAGGAATGTGAATCCTTCTATCAGAGCTGGTAATTTGGGGTATCCAGAGGCCAGAAATGATTAACAAAACACACTAACTTTTGATGGCTTTTCCTATAGTGCTGGCATTTCTTAATTGTACAGGAAAAAAAAAGAAACTAATTATTAATAACTAATGATAAGAACTAATCAAGTAATATATTAATTAATTTCCTTCCATTTCCCACGGTAATATCTTCAGTTCATTTATATTTGATTTACATGAAGTATAAATGGACCTTAAGGGCTGTATTAATTAAATAATATGAGAAACTCCAAAAAAAAAAATCAGAAATGGCAAAATTAACTACTTTATAATTACCATTAGGAAGGGACTTCAGCTCAGTCTGTTTCTAATTCATCTCATAATTGTCCTGGTTTCATCTAAGATAGAGTTAATTTTTTTCCTAGTAGATTGCGTGATCCTGTGAATGCATAGCGTGAGAATAATGTTGATAACGCACTGATATTTTAGATGTTGCACAGCAGTACTTACACCAAGTCAAGAACTTTTCAGCTTCTCGTCCTGCCCTGCCAGTGAGGGTGCTGTGGAGCACAAAGAGTTGGGAAGGGACGGAACTAGGACAGCTGACCCAAACTGTCCGAATACCCTATACCATATGACATCATGCTGAACCATAAAACTGGAGAGAGTTGTCTGTGGGCGGGCTACTTGGCTACTGTCTGGGCATTGGTTGGCCGATGGTAAGCAATTGTGTTGTGCTTTGTTTCATTTATTCTTTTTATTGTTATTTTTTCTTTGATTTTTTTCTTTCTTATTAAACTGTCCTTATCTCAGCTCATGAGATCTTGCACTTTTCAGTTTTATCTCCCATTCCACTGAGCAAATGGCTGTGTGGTGTTTAGCTGTCTGACATGTTAAACAATGGCAATAAAGGAATCATAGAATCATTTAGATAGGAAAAGACCTTAAATATCTTCAAGTCCAACCATCTACCTGAACTACTGAGTTCCATTACTAAGCCATGTCCCTTAGTGTCACATCCACATGACTCAAATATCTCCAAGGGATGCGTACTCTATCACTTCCTCCAACAGCCTATTCCGATACTTAACCACTCTCTTTGTGAAGAATTTCTTAACGTCTCTCCCCCTCTGTGACAACTTGAGTACATTTCCTCATGTCCTATCACTTTTCAGCTGAGAAAAGAGACATAGGTTTCTATCCATCTGGGACAAGGACAGCCATGCATGTGAATTCATGTAACTGGCAGTTAGATATGTAAATTTAAAATTTTGATGGTCTAATCCTTTGCCCTTCTGTAATCTCACTTCTGAAGTACTTGGAGTCCTATCAAGAAAGTTCTGCAGAACCCTTAGTCTCGATTTCAGGTAGGTCCTAAAACTACTGAACACCTTGGTACCTGATCTCCAACAACTGTCATACACTGGAAAATCCCTGTGACTCTTCCAGTAGTGTAGTGTCATCAAGAGGATGACTGTGCTCTCTCCCTTCCTCCGGTCCCTCTCATAGGTAAAATATTTGTCTAGTAGTTAGAATATGTTATCTCAAGTCTTTGCTCAGCCCAGGCAGTAAGAAGACCCTTTTGTAGGACAGCGGCTGTATCTATAATAATTTACAGACCTAGTACCATTCTCTGGCCCTAAGTTTTAAAAGGCATATCTCACATTCATGACTACATTTTTTTCCATTGTGGATAAACAGAGTGGTGAGAAGAGTGTATGGAACATGCCATTCTCTGAAATGTACCTGGCCCTGTCTGGGTTGTCTCATAATGGCAGAGCCCAGAACTGATCCAAGAACCATGCTAGCAGCTGAACAATATGTGCAATGTTGGACCAGCTTTACAGTGGCCACCTCAGAGCCATTTTACTCAATTGTATAGATGTCACTTTAAAGCAAATTTTGTCCTGAAGTTGTGCAATAATAATTCCCTTTTCATTTGGAAATCTTGTCATGTTATATTTAAAATCTGAACTTCTGAAGTTGGCTGTGCCAGTTGTCACTCAGTTGAAATAAATTCTCTCGATTCTTACAAATTTCATGGAGTTGAACAAAGAGCTGGTGTGGTTCACACATTTGCAGAGTCAGGTTTAGAGTGAACCAAATCTCTTCAATTACTAATATGACAAAGATTATTTCAAATTATTGCGCAAATATTGTCTTCTCTAAAACAACATGTTAGATCTTGATCTCACAGTAGTGCCTTTTTCCTAGTGTCACATATATCTTTTTGGAAAGTGCTTAACCAAAAGAAATCAAGAATTCAATCTCTACTAAAGGAAGATGGTTTTGTGAAGAAGGTGGTATTTTTTTGCAACTTCTTGTCTACTGTTGATGAATGAGCACAAAGACTTCAATGATAAAAGAAATTCAACACATTTTGCTAGCAAAAATAGCAAGAAAAATGGGAAATTATATTCTGTTGTTTACATCAATTCACACTTTTCCCTCTTTCAACTGTGTGTCAGCTTACATTGTTATAATGAGTCATTTTACTGTTATGACTACAATAGTCTGATCATCAAACCTGAAATGTATAGCAGAGTGCTGTTATGAAGGACGGTAATTTCTAATGAATTTTCTGTAGTATAGTCAGCACAGCCCTGACCAGTGACAGCTACATGTTTGCACTGTTCTCTTCCAAGATATTTATTGCAGAACAGGTATGAGAGGACGACAAGCTGCCAAAGCCATGTCTTTTCAACTCAGGTCCTGCACAGTCATATTTTAGCATGTCTTTCAGTAGTCATGGAATACATGGAGAGGGTGGTTGTCCAGGTGTTTTTGAAAGACGGGCAGGGGAGGAGAGAAGTCTCTGACAACATGGCCAACTGGTCAAAGGTTGGAGATGTATACATTCTAATAATGTGACAGTTGAAATTAAGCATATAAATTAAGAGCCCAGATTAGGTGGCTAGGCTATCACAATCAATTCATGCGGAGAAAGAGTTGCACCGAAGAGCAATATTTGACTATATAGGTGTTCAGTCAGTGTTAAGTTTTGTGTGCATTGAAGTGGGGTGAATACCTTGGTGTGTAATAACTTGTGAACTACCTTCATTTCTACATGAAACTTTCACGTGTCTTGGAGATTCTTAACCTATTAGAATTAAGTGGACTCTTGGGTCCCATATGCTAAGCAGCAGGTTGGACTTTTACTTGAATGAATACAGAATTTCATCCACTGTGGTGGTCCTAAATTTTCCAGTCATTCTGATAATATGATTCTTCTTTGAAAATAGATAATTGTTGCTAGATATATTATTTTTTCCTTGATGTTTTGAAGATGTAGTTATTTGAGTGGCGTAAGGAGCAGAAGAAAAAATGACTCAGCTACCTTAGTGGTGGGTTCTTGCTCATTTTCCACTGATATTCAGTGCTCGTATTTTAGTAGTGTATTAATATCGTTGAATGCAAATTTTATACTAAACAATGGAATAACTCCTGAAAGTGAATTTCAGCAATCTGTTACGTGTTTGCTAGCTACATCAGTCATATGGTATTGTTTATGTCAAGTCATGTAGTTCTCTTAGAATCGTGGAATGCAAAAAAAAACTGCATAACAAGCAAACAGTAATTTAGACACTTCTGACTACTTTTGAATAACCAGCATATCCAAGCATATTATAAAATGTATGCTATTTCCAAAGAGGAATGAAAGAATAATGATGAAAATAAAATACTCAGAAGCATGTACTACTAAGTTGAAAGAGGTTTAAAAACTTGTCTATGTCTTTCGTTGGAAAAATTCTTTAATTTAGCTGTTTTGATAATATCTTTGTACTCTGTTGTCATGGTCTTTTATTAGCTATTTCTTTGTCATTATTTGTGATTATCTGAGGAATTAGGTTTAACAAAGACAAAGAATGAATAAATTTCAAAAAATAAAAACCATATTAACTTTAGTATTGTATGTATATTAAATCTTTAATATTAATAATATTCATATCTTTAATTAGTATATTAATAATCATTCTGCACACAAAATTTGAGAGACATGAGATCATGTCTAGAGCCTTTTGGTTCTAAAATTTTATAGTATTGGCACTACTTTCTATGATTCAGCATATTTTCTTATTAATATTTCATATTTATATATTGCAGTTTCTTGTACCTGTAATTAAATTTTGTAGATATAGTTACTCTTAAAAAATATATATCCCTTTCATTTGCAATTGCTTCCTTCAAGAAACGTGGTAACACAAGCTTTTCTATCTTTAAAATTGGTTTTAAAAACTTGAATCTCCCCAAAAAAGTGTTCAGGAGTATGTTCTTAATTAAAAAATAATGTCAATGGAAAGGAAAGTCTTAGGTTAATAGTCTCCAGCTGACACATTAATGCTGAGGCAAAGCCAGGACATCAGGACATTTATTTCCAAAGATGGAAACATTGGTCTTATGACAGTACTTTATTATGATGACTTCATTTCTATTATGTCAAGAAAATGATGTTCAGAAAATAACGTAGAGTTAACCATTTTATCAGATGAATTGTGGTATGTGAGAGTGACAGATGTTCAGCGTAGTAGCATTCATTTACTTCATCCTAAATGGATAAATAGAAGCAGAGACTTTGACCTCATTTATCCAGTCAGATGCTAGATTAAATTTTAGAGTTACCCTATTTGCAAATAGGACTCTGACATAATAGAAAGTAAAAGAAAAATGATTGTGGAATAAGAGATGACAATCTTGGTCATCTCTATCAAGTTATAAAGATGTTCAGCCTCATCACTGCAATATAAAAATAATGTTTTAAAGTTTAGGATTCATGTTATTTGTGATATGTGATTTAGATATCTAACTTCCACAACATTCATTTGCACTGAATGTACCAATTTCCTATGCATCAATGGAGCAATCAAAATACCAATATGATGATTATAGAAATAAATTATCTTAGATGAATGATTGGCTTAAACCATTAACTTACATAACAAAACATTATGCAGTCACCAAATAATTTAATGTTGCAATGTGTTATAGAGCTTAACAATGTGATATTACAGATTAGAAGTATCTTCAGCTTCACAATGGCAAAATACATGTAAACTTTTGTCTTTTCTTGATTATTGTCTCTCACATTTCTGTGAAAGAAATATTTTTAGTGAAGTAGATAGGAGAATTTTCCCATGTCCAGTTTTTGAGCTTTTCAGTTGCACTCAGATTTAATCTTCAATGTTTATTTCAAAAGCACAACACTCAAGTGACTTAAAAGCAGAGGGCTACTTTCTTCAGGTCCTACTGTTGCCAAGGGAGAAAGAGTGGCTCTGTAAGAGTCCAAATAAAAACAGAAAGCTGGTAGAAATGCATTGAATCTTGCTGAGGATGTCTGTTTCTGCTTAGGTACTACTGAGAAAGCCTAGAGAGTCTAGCTTCTTGAATGAAGCACTTAAAATAGGATCACTTGACGATTAGTTTTCATGTATTTGAATTTTAAAGTTTTTTTCTTCACACGGCCACATGACTGTAGGAGCTCCAGCTCCTACAATGAAATTATGAATTGGCAGCACTCCCAGTAGTGAACAACAAGTTCTAACTTCAGAGATGAAAACTTGGTAAAGTAAGTATAGCTGTTGGAATTTTTTTGCCCTTTTAGTCCCTCAAGGGGAAGAGGTAATCTAATACACGGAAATTTTAAAATCGCATTACATTCTCAGAAACACGTTTCTGTTTCCTCAAGGCATTCTTACTGAGATGTTAAATTCGGTGTGAAGTTTAACATTTAGTCACTTGTTCTACATGACAAATGGAGATAGAAGTGACCATGAGGTCCTCAGCGTATTTGGACAAGTACATTTTGAGTTACTTTTTTAAGAAGACTAAAGACAGTAATCAATCTTTTCAGGTCAGCTAAAGCTGTGGCTTTTATAAAGTTCCAGGAGTGACTTCCTGTGATATTCATTTGTATGAGCATGTCTTAAATCAATATTTATCTTTATGGACTTTTTCAGCTATGATTTC
>WBMW01005595.1:376075-407077 GCA_013396635.1 Penelope pileata
GTGGGAGGTGTCCTTGCCCATGGCAGGGGGTTTGGAACAAGATGATCTCTAAGGTCCCTTCCAACCTGAACCATTCTATGATTCTATGATTCTATGATTCTATGATTTCTCTAATGCATGTTTCACTTACCAAAATTTTATGGTTTGGCTTCTAATTAATAAAGAGTATGTTAGGGTTCATTAAAAATAAAAAAGTATTCAAAATGAAAACAAAAAGAAGGAGTATAGATAAGGGTTTTTAAGAACTTGTTTTCTTTGTAGAAAAATGCATATGAAGTAACTTCATAATGCAGGAAAAAAATCCAAAACAGCACTTAGAAAAATAACATCAGGACTGTAGATTAAGATTTTCCAATTTATTCCTATGATTTTTTTGTATGATTTTAATGCAGTTAAAAGTAAACAGCAAGTCTTCTTCATCTCAAGCAGAGTTGAGCCACTAAATTTTATAAAGCCTGAAGTTATAAGCTGTTTAGAAACCAATGCTTTGTTGGACATTCAGATATCAAAGAGGAAATAAAAAGATGGAAGCCAGAGGTTCTGGTTTACTTACACTTTTAAGAATCCCTCAATGTAAAAGCCAATGTATGTCCTCCTTCCTCCCCCAGCAGTCAGAAAGGAAGCAGTCTCTGGAGGCACCAGACATTCTGAATGTCCATTTTGTGTCCAAGTTTGCTGTCATTTTCCCTCTGTTAACTCATCCTTCCTCCGTGGAGAGCTGGGACTTGTGACGTTGCAAAGTTTTATCCCAGCTTGTCCACCCAGCTTGCGCTATAAGGTGGACTTAGACTCAACATTATTGTCTCTATGCAAAATTAGTGTAGCGTTCCTACATTCCTACATGGATATATAGTATCTGTAGTATCACAATTAGTGACCTTAGACTTTCTTTAAAATCATCGAAGAGAAGCAAGCATTTGCAGTTTACAGTGCTTCTCCCTAAATGCAGATATCTGCATTACAAATCATACCTCACAGTTCACTGTGACTCTGAAGGATGTCGACAAAAAGATATAACATGTCCATACATGTGTAATCAGTGAGATAACTACCACTCCCTCTAGCAACAGACACGGTCTTCATAGAGGAATTTCTGCTTTCTATTACATTCAGATTTATTTAAGAATTCAGTAAGGTGAAGACCGCACAGATCTGCTCCTGCAATCCTTAGCTAAAATAAATACATTAGATGTAGTCTATATTTCACAAGGTTAAAGTGAAGGGTATTTAACTATCCTCTGTTGCTAGTTGACATAGTAACGTAGAGTTTAGAAGTGATGATTACAGGGAAATTTTGCAGCCCCTACAAGAAAAATTCTTCTAAAAATGCTCAAATAGAACTACTATAGATATCAAGTGGAAAAATAGGCATTATACTATGTAGTCCAGATATAAAGAAAAAAAAACCAGCCATTGGAATAAAAGAAAAAGTGAAAAAAAGTTTTAAATTAATTTTTCATAGTGCATGATTAGCCGTGAATATCTGATCTTCTTATATTAGGAAAATCATAATGTGATTGATGGAGGGCAGACATTTTAATATACACCCCCAGATCTTTGCAGGATACTTTTTTGGGTTCTCAGAATTATCTTCTGCCCCAAAGCATATTCATAAATCATTCAATGTTGATATAAAAATGGCTGGTTTCCATAGAAAACTTTGCTTCGGAGGTCCTGGAATGATGCTGTAGAATGTGTTATTGCATAACATTTGTAACAGATTAACCAAACTGAAGAATATAGGTCTTCTTCAATTTGAAAATAGCATTAAAACGCTTGCTAGCTTTTCCACACACAGTTGAAGTAATTACCTAGTCCCATGTTTTGAAGTATTGCATGCTTATCTCCATGTTTCATGAGATTATCTGTTAAACTTCAAAGAGTTTATATGAAATAAAATGTTGAAAATTACAGCTATAGCTGTGCTATTTCTGGATACACTGTGAGAACCGCACTGTAAAGAAAAAAACTGAAGCAAATAGCTCTTGTGATTGTGGATGTACTAGTGTTTCAAAAAGTTTTGTTTTTCTCTTTAATAGACAGAGTCCTTGTTTTTTAGGCATCTCTTCCTCATTGAGAAGGTTATTAATTGCTTACATATGAGTGTTACAGTTCTCTCCCTCGAAAGTTTCTGAATGAAGGCCTAGTGAACATTGTCTACCAGGGCTGTTGCCATCCCCATACTTTTGTCAAGCAGTTCCTTTTCTTTATTTCAGTTGCTCTTCTATCCTGGAGTTCACAAGATTGCATAGAGCTGTTTTAAATTGGTAGCATGCAGTTAACTGAAGAGTATAGCAAATTAGCGTGAATTACAGGGTTTTGTACAATGTACACTGCAACGCTCTTAGTAAACTGTCTATGGAAATTGTTCTAAGGAAATTGAATTCCACAGTACTAGCACACAATGCACTGCTGAGATCAGGAGAAATTGTATTCTAGGAACAGGAAGAAACATCACAAAATGAACTCAGTTTTCTTATACAATCCAAACAAAATCATGAAAGTCAAAGTGATTTTCAGAATATGTTAAAAAAAAAAACCCTAAATTTGATTATAACTTAATGAGGAATAAGGGGAGGAGCTATGATTTGGAGTAAAGGAGGAACGTCTTATTGGGAAGATAAAGAAGTATCATTTTAAAAAATGGAATAGGAAAATACTAAAAACTAAATTAGAGGAAAAAGAAGAAATAAGAAAGGAAGGGTAAAAGATGTGAGACAGAAGAAAAGGAAAAGAAGGTGGATAAGAACACCAGACAGGTAAAAAGCATCCTTTCAATGAGAACCTTTTATTTTTTCTCAAAGCAATTGTATCTGCATATGCCTGCATATTTATTAGACGGAAGTGTTGCCATATCTTTTTGCTTAACACAATATATATTAGTGCATATAGTAGGGTTGGGAGATTTTTTTTTTCTCAAATGTAACCTATCTAAAGTTTTTCAGATATGTCCAAGCAGGGCCATAGGTATAGAGTGCCTGGTGATGAATTAGAATTTAATAGCATGCTCTTCATAGAATCATAGAATGGTTCAGGTTGGAAGGGACCTTAGAGATCATCTTGTTCCAACCCCCCTGCCATGGGCAAGGACACCTCCCACTAGACCAGGTTGCCCAAAGCCCCATCCAGCCTGGCTTTGAATACTTCCAGGGAGGGAGCATCAACGACTTCCCTGGGCAACCTGTTCCAGTGTCTCACCACCCTCACAGTGAAGAATTTCTTCCTTATATCCAGTCTAAATCTACCCTCTTCCAGTTTATAACCATTACCCCTTGTTCTGTCATGATCTATCCTTGTAAAAAGCCCCTCCCCAGCTTTCCTGTAGGCCCCCTTCAGGT
Organism: Penelope pileata; assembly: GCA_013396635.1. Lineage (NCBI taxonomy): Eukaryota > Metazoa > Chordata > Aves > Galliformes > Cracidae > Penelope > Penelope pileata. The sequence goes on from WBMW01005595.1 coordinate 379,414, forward strand.
ACTGGAAGGCTGCTATCATGCAGAAGTTCCTATTTACTTACACTACATACAGCTATGTTTCCAGGGAACTGTGTGGAGTAGATGTCTCACAAATAGATTTCATCCACTTCTGTTCAGATGGATTCAGAACTAATTCGAGATCACTTATATCATTTTTCTTTTTTAGCTTAGGACCTCTCTGTTGCTTGTCAGTAGTATATGCTATTCTCAGTAATATCTCTTCACTTTGCTTTCCAAGGCTGACCATTTTAGTCACAGTGCGTGGTTATGAGCTCATAAAGATGGTCCTCTATTTGCAGCGCAGCACAAGCCACCATCAATATCAAGTGCCGTCAAAATTAGATTAGTACTTTCCAAAAGGACTTACCAACTACTCCCATGTTATAACAGGAAACAGATAGCTTTTAAGCATGATACTTCTCATCCTAAAGAGATATCTCCTCTGAAACCGGTCAGACAAATTGTATCCCAAGAATTATTTAACATGTTTATTGATTACATGGACAGTGGAATTGAATGCACCCTCAGGAAGTTTGACGATGATACCAAGGTGAATGACGCAGTTGACATGCTGGAGAGAAGGGATGACATCCAGGGGGACCTTGACAGGCTCAAGAGGTGGGCTCATTTGAAGAATATGCAGTTGAAGAAGGCCGAGTGTGAAGTCATGAACCTGGGTCAGGGCAATCTCATGCACGAATACAGGCTGGGCAATGAGTGGATTGGGCTTGCTCAGCCTGGAGCGGTCTTTATAGCGACCTTCCTGTAACTAAAAGGGACCTACAGGGAGGATGGGAAGAGACTCTTCAGCAGGGAGTGTTAGGACATGAGGGAATGATTTCAAACTAGAAGAGGGCAGATTTAGATTAAATATTTGGAAAAGATTCTTCACTATAAGGGTGATGATGCACTGGAACAGGCTGTCCAGAGAAATGAATTCCTAATTCCTGGACTTCCTGGCCAGGTTCAAGGCCAAGTTGGGACTAGATGGCCTTAAGGCCCTTTCCAATTCAAACCATTCTGTGGTTCTATGATACTATGACTTCTCTTCCTTGGCTATGAAAAGAGCCTGGAAGTGCTAGTTTTGATGCAGACTGTAGATGTTTTAATTCAGATGAAATAAATCTCATTATTTATCACTACTGGTAGCTGGGTACTGTTGGATTATCACAGTGGCACCGACAGGGTCTAACTTGGAATCCCGCTGTACTAATTGTTACACAAAGTAACAATAGAAAAAACTCCCTGACCCAGAAATTAAGTTAGACAGAAAAATACAAATTATATTCTTTTCATTTTATGGGTAGGTGTCTGAGACACACTCTTCTCAGTGGAGAGTTTCATTTACCTAGTTGCAAAGTATTTAGTGCAATGTGGCTGCCTGGATGACATTCTTAGGTATTAGTGCACTACTGATTAAAGTGATGATAATTTAGCAAAGACTCAGAGGTAATCCAGAAAATTCCCTGTGATTGAAACCTTGTTTCCTAAGCACTAATCCAGTGTTTAATCACAAAGCTATTATTCCTGTTTTATTTTTCTAAGATACATTTTAGGACTTAAACTGATATGTTTCGAAGTGCTTGACTGCTTACCACAGTAAAACACTAATTCATTTTGCAAAGAAAATTCCAGCAAATATGGATGAACATCAACTTTTTAAAGCATACTGTAGAAAGAGACAAATAGGTCCTGATATTTGTCGTTATGGAAGAGAGTTTTGTTACCTCACTTTTAACACTGTCAATCTGACAAAGACTTATGGCTGCTTTATTTGGCATTTCGTTTAAATTCAAATGAATTCCACTTGGTTTTTTTAGGTCTGCATTCAAAAGCAAGAACAGATATTTGAAAATAAAAAGTCTTTGCAAATAATTCAGCACGTTAGTTCTTGACATTAACTGACTAACCTAAAAGAAAGAGTTGTTTCAGCTCTGGAATTACATTCTACAATTATGTTATAAATGATCTTTAATTGTTCTCTCTAAAATCTATCTATCTAATTTTCTTATGATTGCATACTCCTCTTTATAAACCATATCCAACTGCCGACAGTATTGTCTTTCTTTGAAAGTACTCTAAATTTTACAGACCATAGTATTTTCTGGTGTAATGTTAATAAAATTCTCAGTTTTCAACTTCAGGTTTACGTAATTCTTTTTAAAATGTCTCAGATGTAATTAATTATTGTAAAATTAATTCTTTATGTAGCAGGTACAACACATTTTGCTCTGTAATAGGAATATTTTTAGTACTCTTGTAGTCATTAGCGTTTCAAAAACAAGAGAATCTTTGATGTTTTTTTTACTCTCTCTCGTCTTTCCCCATTTACTTGTTGGCTGACTCTAACAGGGAATGAAGGGGACTCAAAACTGCAAAAGAAGCAAGTCATGAATAATAATGTGTGGACCTTTTTGCTGTAATTGACTTGGTTGTAGTTGGGCTGATGATAAGAAAGGGGCTGGGGTGGAGAAAGACAAGTTCAGGACAACAAAAAAGTATATGATATTTTCTGCAAAAAGATTGCCATTTAAGAGCAGGCAAACTGACCTTTCCTTAAGTTTGAAGCCAGTTAAGAGAATATACGTTGTTAGCTTAGTACCCAGATGTTTTCATTTTTAATCAGATTTTGATTTTTGATGGAATCTCTTTAGTGAAAGTCTGGAGATTTAAAATCAAACTGAGCTGCTTACTTCAGCCCAGTTACTTTCTGGACAGGTGACTGGAGAACTATTTTATTAGAATTTTTATTTAATTTTCTTTTTTGCATATCTGAAAGTGACTTTTGTACTTTCATGTCTTACATATTTAAGGTTTGTAGGAAATTTGGGAACCCAGTTTAACAGAGTATTGCTTAATTTAAAAGATGTTTCAATTTTTTAATAGTAAAATATTTTAAAGTAATTTTACCTACATTTGTTCATTATGTGTACATCTTGAGCTTCATAAAAGATCTGTCAGTTGATTGCTTTGGCTTATCTTAAGGACAGGAATGAAAAAAGTCTCTGAAAAACAATACAAGTGATCATGAAGTTACAAATAAATATTTTTCTCCCTGTTCTTTACCCTTGCCATAAGCTTCTATAAAAAGCTTCTATAAAAATATAGACCTTCTGATATGCCTTGAAGCTAATAGTGAAAAAAAATGGAAAATGAATTTGAAATTTGAGCCTTCCTCATGGACAGTTCTACTTATTTGATAAGAGAGCTCTACTTTTAAATTCATTTGGACTTACACCATTATTTGCACCTGATTCAGGATTCTGTGTTATAAATGTACTAACCTCAAGTCTGAAAAAGACTAGATTTGAAAAGCATTCATAAAAACTGTTTGAGAATTGTAGGTGTAAAAATCCAAAATTGCTGCTACTTGGCATAGTAAAAGGTATCTGATTACTGAATGAAAGACGATGTTTAAAAATCAGGCTGTGATTGGAGAAAGAGCTGTAAACAAGCTTTTGTTTACGGCAATTTTAAATCTCTAAGTTTTTTGCTGATTCTTTTTTCTATTTCTGAGTTGCTCAGTAATGATGTGAGCACTTGGATATTCCATCCAATAATTTTAAATATTCTACAGGTTAATTAATGTCACATCTTACTAGCAGCAAAATGGAATTTTTGGACAGGAATGCAGAAGTTGAAAATGTTTCATTTTGTTCAACACAGGAATTGAACTCAGAATCCTGTATTTGAATTCTCTTGATTTTGAACAGCCCTCTAAAAAGAAACATTTTCATAGATTTATTTTATTTACCGAGCTCTGGAAGCTGTCTGTTTGAAAATACTTCTTGTACTAACAACTTCTGAGCAGACAGTTTTGCTTCCTCTTTTTTGTGGTTCCATTAATTCATCAGCGTGAAAATTAACTGCAAAAGAAATTTAACTTTGTTGATTGTGTTGGACTTTGTTAAACAAAATACAAATTTATATAGCACCTTCTCTTTCCATGCTTTGTGTAATGGGAAGTTCGTTTCCAAAGGATTCATAGAATCATAGAAATACTAGGTTGGAAAGGACCTACAAGATCATCTCGTCCAACTGTCCTCCTATCACCATCCCTACCCACTAAGCTACTAAATCATGTCCCTTAGCACCTCATCCAGATGCTTCTTGAACAGCGCTAGGGACGGTGACTCCACCACCTCCCTAGGCAGGCCATTCCAGTGCCTGACCACTCTTTCAGAGAAAAGTTTTTCCTCATATCCTATCTAAACCTTTTCTAGCTCAACTTGTGGCCATTCCCTCTCGTCCTGTCAGTAGTTATCTGGGAGCAGAGGCCGACCCCCTCCTCACCACAACCTCCCTTCAGGAAGTTGTAGAGTGCGATGAGGTCTCCCCTGAGCCTCCTCTTCTCCAGACTGAACAATCCCAGCTCCCTCAGCCGCTCCTCATAAGACTTGTGCTCTGGACCCCTCACCAGTTTTGTTGCCCTTCTCTGAACACGTTCCAGGGCCTCAATGTCTTTCTTGTAGTGAGGGGCCCAAAACTGAACACAGTACTCGAGGTGCGGCCGCACCAGAGGTGAGTACAGGGGGATGATCACCTTGCTCCTGCTGGCTACGCTATTTCTAATACAGGCCAGGATGCCATTGGCCTTCTTGGATTGTGTATACTGTGTGTAGATCTGTACTTCAGAAGACAGGCACATAAGCAATAAGTAATTATTTTCATAGAATCATAGAACGCTTTGCGCTGGAAGAGACCTTAGAGACCATCTTGTTCCAACCCCCCTGCTATGGGCAAGGACACCTCCCACTAAACCAGGTTGCTCAAAGCCCCACCCAGCCTGGCCTTGAAAACTTCCAGGGAAGGAGCATCCACAACTTCTCTGGGCAATCTGTTCCAGTGTCTCACCACCCTCACAGTGAGGAATTTTTTCCTTATATCAAGTCTAAATCTACCCTCTTCCGATTTATAGCCATTTTCTTAGTAACTATGATAGCTATAGGAATTCCTTTGACGTTTTCTATTCAGATGGCATTAGAACTGCTAGAAAGACTGCCACAGCATTGCACAGTCCCATTGACCTTCAATGATGATATTTTTCTGCTTCTGGCCTCTTAAAACATTTTTTTTAGTGCTGGAGTATATAAGAAGTGATAATGACACTCTTGCTGTATACACACAGCATACACAACTTGTCACATAGTCATAAATTTGGTGCCTAACACAAAACTTTCTAATTTGCAATAATTATTTTTTCACTTAAATTCAGTTACATTGTGGCTACATTTCTGCTGCTATCCCTATTGCCATCTACACTGCTAGTTTTTCTCGCATTTATCATTATGATAGCCAAGTATTCTTTTGCAGACTTCTGTATTGGGTCCTTTGTGATAATGACAATTTAACGTGCTGCTCATTATTCAAGAACTTTCTCCAGTATTTCTACTCCAAAGAAAATATCTCTATATGAAACAAATGTCTGGTCTACAATTAGCTTTTGTAAAAAAAATAAATAAATACAAGAAATAAAAATGCTGGGTACATGTTTAGGTCATTTCTCCCAGGGAAACAAAAACCAAGCTGCATGCTGTTATTAGGTTGCCAAAGGACAGTTCTTATTGTGTCCTTGCTGAAATAACAGCCTTTCGTGACAGCAGAACCACAGCAGCCAGTCTGCAAGCGAAAGCTTAATAACATGTACTGTGCTGTGATTTCTAACCTGCCACAGTCCAGATTACTTTTAAGAACATATCATAGTCAATTACAATAGCAGTCTTGGGAATGTTTTTGTATCTTGTTGCATGCTGTTAAAATATTTTAATTGGTTTCAGAAATCTGTTGACACAAAATAATTCAATTCATAATATTGCCTCTAACAATAAACTCCAAATTACCTTGTACCTTCTCTACAGTTAAGCACAGTATGTTATATGGTGAATAGCTGAAATACTTCTTTTACAGCTTGTTAGTCAAAAGCTCTGCATTACAGAGCTGTGCACCTTAGAGAGTTGTATGTATTATGAATGGTTCAAGAATAGTAAATACGTATTTTGTATGGAAATACTGAGCAATTTATGGCAAACTACAAAATATAATCTCAAACCTGTAATGAAAGCTTCAGTCTAACTCACACTTTCTGCTCAAGTGAAATTGTAGCATAATTTGAACAGAAAACTAGTGCAATGTACTCAGCTGAATTTCCATTAAATTGCTCTGTTGTTACTGGGAACTGTATCTGGTAGGTAACTTCCCACGTTAACAGCTTTGAAGAGAAGCCCAGATACAAAAGATTTTCACTAGTACAACACATGTGATAAAAGTAGCACTGGGACTTCCCTGGGCTATAAATATAACTGGAAGATGGCTAGGGATGGCAGACTGCCAGTAAATTTTGCCTCCCTAATCTCAAAGTGCTGGCATGTGCCATGACTTTAATTGAACTAGTACTAAAATGGAACCTTTCAGATTTTCAGTACACCTAAATAGGACTTATTCACCTCAAAATTAATAATGTCATCAAAAAATTAGTGAGAAAATGCAAATCCACTGAAGATCTAAAGTTATTTTTGCATTTTATGAAGCTAGATATTTGTCTGTTGCTAAGGACTGCTAATTTTTACAGCAAAAATAGGAAAGCTTTTGAAAACAAGATAAAACCATTCTTCAAAAATACGTTTGTTTTCCCTGGCAGGTAAGAAAATATGAACTACCTGCTCTTTTTGCTAGTCAAATATCTTTTGCACTTTCAATATGTTTCTGTGTACATTGGTGCACTTTGGGTATGTAAGCAATATGGGCAAGCCTGATGTCATCCTCCCAGGAACAGAAGGAAGGTTGAAAACTAGTTCCTAAACAGGGTCACACCTCTTGAGAGTGGAGGAAGAATTCCAGCTAGCTCTGGACTCATCTATTTCTGGATCTATTCTGCCATCTATTTCTGGAAGACAGGTTCTAAGGATGAATTGAATGGAAACAGCTATCAGCACTACAAAATGGCCAATTTCAGGTCTGTCTTTCCAGGAATAGCTGTAGATGAAGAGAAGGCTGCTAGGCTCTAGGCTTACCTGCTCTGGGCTTTGATTAGCTGAGATGTGAGGCCCACTGTGGCAGACACAGCAGTCTGGAGCTTTTGGAGCCAAGCTCTGAGCTCTGAAGGTTTCATGTATAGTGTAAATGTAGTTGGAAACTTACTTTTAAAGGTGGCTATGGCTGTCAGTTTTTCAAATCAGGTAGGGAACTCTCCAACACTGAAGGATAAGATATGAGGAAAGCTCCCTGTGAGGATGAACACTGTTAGCAGAGTAGGCTGCTATAATTTTCCACCCCTTTTTAATAGCTTGAGCATGTGAAGTGTGAGAGACAAGTTCAGGGAGACTGAAGTTACTTGAAGGCAGCTGATATTTTATGAAGATCCTAAAGAAGGCTGAATGGTTCCATGAGACAATTTTTGGCTTTTCAAGACCTTCAGATTCATTTTACAGTCATTAAAATATTCTGGAGTATGCTGTGTTTAGAGGAACTGATGTTGTTTCAAAGGGACTAATTATCAAATATGCTGTTCTCCCAGAAGCCTTTTTCAGTTCACAATGCTCTTTGGGGACCAGGAGAACCTACATATGAGGTTTAAATATAACTACAGCCATATTGTTCAGGTCCTTCTTTGGGGATTGAGTGGAAATGCTTAGAAAGGCAGGTGTATACTCTTAGGAACTGTTGTGACTTAATGCAGCAGACAGCTAAGCACCACACAGCTATTCGCTCACCCCAGAAAAAGTACTGGAAAAAGGTAGAACTCATAGGTTGAGATAAAGACAATTTTATAAGACAGAAAAGGAAGGAATCATCATCATAATAATCCTATAGCTATATAAACACTAAACAAGTCATGTACAACGCAGTTGATGACCACCAACTGACTGATGCTCAGCCAGTTCCCAAGCAGTGGCAGCCCCCTCAGCCAACTCTCCCCCAGTTTTGTTCTTCCGCTTGTCACCATATGATATGAAATATTCTTTAGGCCAGTTTGGGACAGCTCTCCTGCTTCTGCTTATTTTTTTCTTAAATCCAAAATGTAGCATCATACGAAGCCTCTATGAAGAAAGTTATCCCAGCCAAAACCAGGGCAGGACCAAACAGAGCATTTGAAGGAAGAGGAATGAGTAACACCGTTGTCCCTAAGTGTAACACTGTCCTCTTTATTCAATTTTTAGGGTTATTTTGGACAGAGAAGCCTATAAGAAAAAAGTACTTAGAACTAATCATATTAAAGACAAGGAAGAGCTTTATAGGAGCCTTCCTTGTCAGATACTGTGTTGATAACTAAGACCAAATTTCAGGGAAATTATAAGACAATTCTGACATTTATCCACACAACCTTTTTGGGAGCTCAGTGGGTTTAGGCAGCTGTGGAACAAGGATTACGTAGATCAAGGCAAGCAGTGACTCTAGGATGTCCTTTCATCAACCATGATGAAATCTACAGAGTTGGGGAAAGAAGAAAGCACAATCTTGAAGGACACACCTTCTCCATCTTGCTATTATTCTGAGTTCCCTCTGGATCATCAGTTGCCAGACTAAAGCAGAATTTTTCTGTGTAACATGTATTGGTCTAAGATATCTTAATAGGGTTCAAGATTATACAAAGCGATTAAGAAATTCAAAACAACTGTGTACTGAAGCCTTGTTATTTGTGTACTGAGAACACAGCTTTATAATTATAATTATTATAATTATTCCAGAAGATTTGGGAGTTTTCTGCAAAGTCATGCAGCCCACCTCCTCAGTAAGCTGCCATAAAAGGAAGTGAGTAGAACAGTTTGCTGCTCTGCCTCTGCAGGACCCAGTCTGCTCCCTCACCTTCCCTCTCTAGCCTGAGTTGTTGAGTCAAGTTTCCTGTTGGTCTCTTACACATACAAAGTAAAAGCTCAAAGGAATTCTGAAGAAGTAAGAAACTTTAAATTCTACTTTGAAAATTTTTTCTTTTTTACAGTCTAGTTCTATAGGCATCTCCTTGTTATTTTGTGAATTTCGGTTTTATGGGAAAAAAAAGAAAAACAAAATGCATCTCAAACTGCAATTTTTTTTTTTTAATAGTAATAAGGTAAACAGATTATTTGACTCTTTTGAATATAGAGGAAAACTGTTTAGACCATAAGGGCTTCACAGTAAAAATTTAATACAAAAAGGTTACTGATTCTGAGGCGATTAAGTGATTTATTCTTGTCTTGTGAGCCATAAAATGAATCATACTTTAGACTTTTTACTCTTCCTGACTGCTGTATCTGTATATTTGATAGCAAGACACTGCATTGATATCAACTGGAATGTTACATATTGATTGCTCAGTTCAGAAGAAAAAAAGTCATTAACAAAACCTTTCATTTTAAGGGATGATACAATTAAAATGAGAAGATCGACTTACAACTACTAGGAAACCATTTGAAGAGAATGCAAATCCTGTTACATTTAGGAGACAATTCTGATCTTCCTGTGATGATGTGTGAAAAGTAAGAGAAGTTTCATGGCCAGTAAAGCTAGAGAAGCTTGTAACTGTTATGAGTTGTTTCAAGATTAGACTTATAATCATGAACAGTAACATTAAAGATAATGATGACATTTCATTTGACATTTGGTAGTTAGCAGTTTCTCGTTTGAGCTTTTCCAGATAGACCATGACAATGAATGTGATAAAGACAACCTTAGAAATAGTAATCCCTGAAAAGGTCATCATGATTTCTGTATGTACTGAAGAACATTTGTTTAACTGAAATGTCCTTGTTATAAAATATTCTTTATATATTGGCACATACATAATTTCTGATACACTGTTTAGCTTATCCTTCTCAATGGGGTGAATATTTGAGAAAAAGAGTTTTCCTCCCTAGAATGAAGTGTACTAGCTTCCTTTCTGTTTACTTATTTCTATCTTTACATAGTCAATCACTTTCAACACTAAGTCTTATTAAGTCAACCTTAAAACTTGAAAAAACATTATTTCCATCTTTTAAAAAAATTACTTTCAGAGGTGTCAAGCAAGGGAATTCGTGCTTGAATGATCAAATAGGTAATGTTTAAATCTTTATGTATTTTGAGCTTCAGCAACATCTATGTTTTGAGTATATTTAAGCTATTCTGGATACAAATTAATAGTCTGTGTCCTCTTTCCCATTATATGTCTGAAGATGTAACTGATATACAATAAAAATGCAAGTGTCTCTGCCACCTGCTAGGAATTCCTCTGGGTATGTGACAAGCTTAAGGTTATATAATTAATTGTTGATTCCTGTGGGGGTTTGTTTGTGATGTGAGAGGAAAAAAAACCAAGTGCAGATAGTCAAAACAATCTGTCCAATGTATGATAAAGGATATTCCTTAACTATTTTAGAAAGTGCCCTGAATGAATTATTGTCAAGGGCAGAATGTAGCCTGCAGGCCACTGGATGAGTAAACACGAATTAATGTACTATGTTTTGACTGTCATAATTTCCAGATGACATCTACTTGTACGTCTATAGAATACGTGTCTCCCTTTCTCTTAAGAGTAGGTTACCCTCCAGCTAATAATTCAATAGTCATAAGTAGGAAAGTAAGCATGATGCTGACTCTACTTTGAAGTAAATTCAATCTGTATTTCCAAAATAATTTCTGTTATTAAGACATAATTGTAAACACTCAGTCAAAGAACTTGGGATCCACCTCTTGCAAGTGAAAATCAGCTCCCTTCTTTCTCTGGCCAGGTTTCTATGTAAATTTGAATTTCTTTTTCTTGTTTTTCAGCTTTCCTGCTAATGTCTTAAATCTTTCCATAAAAGCTGCTGATCAGAATTCAGTGATTATCTACCGAACTTTAGCACATGACATTTTGTTGCTTTAGGGTTCCCACTGCTATCTTTAAAATGTGAAATTCTTTATCATTAATTGGACATATAGCAGGAAAGTTCTTAATCTATTTGAGAAGAGCGAACAACATCACAACTTTAGTTGATGAAAAGGGCATGAATTTTGAATTGGGAAGGGCTATGTGTATATTTTTTTTATTTTGAACTTGAAGAACCTTTAAGAAGCAAGCAATTGCATTGACTGGTGAAGACCATTCTTCTGAAGTGTAAACGCTATCAATGGTTGTTGAGTAGCAAGAGCAAAGAGCTTCATTTTTATCTTCAAAAGTGCTGGAAATCGGTTTCCTTTGTTTTTTTTTTTTTTTTTTTTAAGATTAAATGTTTCACTGAGTGTAAATTTCTGTTGAAGGCAAAAGGACTTGATGAGTTTGATCTTCAGATGGGATATACATAAACTGCTAATATTCACTTACAGACGTGATAATAGCTTAACTGTTAAGTTAAGCTATAATCCAGACTGCTACAGTATCTGTTAAGCTATCCAGACTGCTACAGTAGTTTTCTCCCAGTCTCTAAGTAAGTGTGATGAGGATTTCTTTTCCTTTTGTCCTATTCCTTCTGCAAAAAGAGAACTGTGTACCGCAGAGGCTGCATGCATGCACAGACTTTTGGATTTCCTTGTTATGTTGCTTTCACTTGTTCTGGTAATTCCTCAGAGTGTGTGGGTGGAAGTGTGAGAAACATTTTTTGCCGATGTTTTGCTGGAAAGAAAAGCAAATTACAGTTGCAGACTACTTAAAGCCTTTCAAGCTCTGCAGTCTCCAGTGTCAGACTGAGTTAATTTCTTGATGCTCTTGTCTTCAGCCATTTACCTGCAAAGTCTTTTTTGGTTGTCTACATTTAGACAGATCATGACTAATTCTCCCTCTTGTTTATCACATAGCACTCCAGACTGTGACAAGCAAGTGATTCTGTTACTTCAGAATGCTCTTTCCTATACTTCCAATCTGTGTTTTGACACATACTCCTGGATCTGCAGATGTCTTCCAGTTTTCTTTTGAAATAACAATTTTAAGCTTCCAATTTTACTTGCTTCTAATTTACTTTTGTTTGGTAGCTTACTAGCATTTCACTAACTAGAATATTATTATTTCCCATAGGTATTTTACTTTTTGTTTATTTGCCACTGTCAATAGATAAAGACCCTAAGCAAGAATCCCTGGAGTGTTATGTAGTAATCTTGATGTTAGATTGAGACTCCACTTTGTATTTAAACACAGTGCAGAAGGTAAGTGCAACTGAAATAATTGCTAGATTAGCATCTAAGAATCTAGATTTTCTGTTACATTTGCAAATGTATCATCATAGATGTGAAGAGAATGCTATTTAGGAAGCAAAAGCAACCCACTATTTCAGCTTTAAAGAAGTCTGTCATAAAACGATTGTGTCTTAACATTCTTTCTAGCAGGATTAGATAACATGCTTCAAAACTGTAAATTGCCCATACGTGAAATGACTGCTTCACTCCTGTAATTATATAACTTACACTACAGTGTTTGAAATGGTGATTCCATCTAGTGACACGTTAGATTGCATACAGATGCATGTTTCAAAATATAATCAATTTTAAAATCCATGATAAGCTAGGAACTGTGAAGAAAATTTAACTGTTGCGGTCTTGTAGCCAAGAATCTGAGCTTCCAGGCAGGTATATGCCATTGAATGGTGTAAGTTTTAAGATAGGTAACAGATGTCAGTAAGGACATAAAGCACTTGCTGTCTGTGACTTCACGCTTGTTTCACTTTGAGGCCTTTAAGACAAAAAAAAAAAAAAAAAAAAAAGGAGGGCATGAAAAAGAACCCAANNAAAAAAAACAAGAGAGGCTATGAAAAAGCACATAAATTCTCTCTTCTTTTCTTTCAGAATTGCATTTTTGAAATTGGTCCCAGAAAGAAAATAATTAACAAGTACTTTTATCTTTAGGAGATTTTCCTTTTTTGACAGTTGACCTAAAATATCAATGCTTTTTTATTATTATTATGTTTTATTTGCTAACACAATATACTTCTTTGTTCCAGTGACTGGAATATTTATGGAGGATTTTTTAGGATAGTATCCTATAGCATCTATGGGATAGCTACTTCCTTGAGCTCGCAGATTAGCTATCTAACTCAGGAGTATACACACATTTTTTTTACAGCCTAAGGTCATAGAATCATAGAATGTCTTGGGTTAGAAAGGACCTTAAAGACCGCCTAGTTCCAACCTCCCTGCCACAGGCAAGGACCCCTTCCACTAGACCAGGTTGCTCAAAGCCCTGTCCAACCTGACGTTCAGCCTTGACCACTTCCAGGAATAGGGCATCCACAACTTCTCTGAGCAACATGTTCCAGTGCCTCATCACCCTCATAGTGAAGAATTTCTTCCAAATATCTAATCTAAATATACACTCTTTTAGTTTAAAACCATCATCGGGTGTCCTGTCACTATTTTTCTTCTCCAGGCTGAACAACCTCAACTCTTTCGGCCTGTCTTCATAAGAGAAGTGCTCCAGCCTGATCATCTTTGATCATCCTGCTCTGATCATCTTTGTGGTCCTGTGCTCATTTTAAGCTCCATATCTTAGATAAAGAAGATCACCACCCAAACACACGGACTTTGGACTCTTCAAAGTCTTCCAGACCCTTCTCGGACCTTGATTTCATCCAACCATATGCAGTCCTCCTTCCTGTTCCCTACCTGATCATACACACCCAATATCTCCAAAATTTGTTAGAAGACCTCCTCCCAGGCACTGTATATTCCTTCCAGGCATTCTCCAGGCACCCTACCAACATCTCTAGATTGCTCCTGACACAGCTCTCCTCCCCTCTTTGCCCAGCTGGTCACTCCTTAAAAGCTGCTTACAAGGATAAAGATACCTGCTCTTTTGGGTAGCAACAATCAGTTTTGCTTGCATCCATGGGGAACGCTGAGCTGCTCCTTCTCTCTTATTTGACCTGGTTACTCACCTCCTCCTGCCTCCTCCCCTCAGAGGGCTCTCCTGTGAGAAGCCCCCAGCACGGCTGTCCACTGGCAGCTACTAGCTCCGTAGGAGGCTGTCCTGGGATTAGGATGGTGCAGCAGCCCAGACCACTTCCTACAGCCACAGCAGCATGTGACCTGTGTGCACGTTTGTTATCAAATATCAATCACACAGCACTTGTTCGTTGTTATGCTGATGTTTATTTTTCCTGTTAATTTAACCCTCCTATAAAAGACAGCATTGCACAAAATACTGTCAAGGAATTTTACGTTTTCAAGAGATTTTTTCTTTTTCAATGTAGTTTGTTCTGTGGTCAGGGGCATTTTAAAGCAACTATGTTGAGTATCTGTGCCTTCTCCTCTTTCAGTCACTCTTTGATTCTCTTTTTGATTGACAGTATTTATAATGAGAGCTTTAAAGCATTATTTAGAAATGACATTGTAAAATCTAAGCATATTCCTCTTTTGCTCAGAGCTCAAATGAAGCAATAATAGTTCTCTTTGTTAAATCTGGAGATTTCTATCTTTGCATTCGGATTATATTTTCAATGCTGAGTATACTGTGTAAGTGGGAGAAAGTCAGCTCTCCAGAAAATAGAAACTTCAGCTGGTAAAAGCAAGTAAAGGTTATGAGTCAAACTATCGCTTCTTTATGGGGAATGGTACTTCACATTTGAGAAGCACCAGGGGTCACCTCAAGCAGGAATGTCTTTTACTGCCCTGGTGACAAGTTGCCCAAACACGATTGTACTAAGTTTAAGATTTAAAAAATACCAAAACTATAAGTTCCTGCTTCAGTAAAATGGGGAAAGGATATAAAATAACAAAGTCCATCCTTGGAGTATGATAGGAATCAAGTTTCTTTGAAGTTGTCTTGTAGGATTCGTGAGGCTCGTCTTCATTATGAAAGCTGGTGTGATGACACAGTAGCATTCCCCTTCCTGATTTTTTTAGTCTGACCTCCACAGAGTGTTTAAAGAACTGGTAACCTGCTCAGCTGCCTGGGATAGCCAAGCTGGGGAGCTCTCTGCAGCTGTTTCCTCCCCATGTCACTTTGATCCATGTGGATTCCTCTTTCCTTCCTGGTTTTATTCCTGAAAGGATTCATTCTGCAGTTCAGTGTAAATGTAGTAAGTGAGTGCTCTTCTTCTGTCCTTATTCAGAGGATTTCTCGTAGTTTGCACTCCTGCTGTGTTTTTCACTTAGTACTTTTCACTGGTGTAAGCCTCATACCTTAAATGGCTTTCCTGTGAGATCACACTGCTCTCAGAACTGTTACAAAACAATATAAATCATATACTATAAAAAGTCCTCATTGTAATACATCTTCTCTGGCTCACAAGATTCAGACTGTTTTTAAGTTTTTAGAGAATCCATGTGCCATCTGTAGCAAGGGCAACAGACTGCTTTGTCTGAACCTGATTCTCTCTTATTTATTCTCAGCTTTATGCAACACTTCCACGGTGCTCCATGTACTGGAAAAACAATGTTACAGAATCAAATACTCAAAAGGTAGGGAATGCCAAGAGCAGGTTTACCTCGGTAACTTTAATCTCCCATTTTGCCCTGCAAGTGCACATTTATGAAGTTGATTAAATTTTTCAGTTAATACATGGATTAATCTTAGGTAGTCCAATGAGTCTTTTAATTGAGCCCTCTTATTGTGAATGAATAAGTAAACTCAATCCTCCAGAAACCAAAAAGTACAAAAGTCAACACCTACACCACGAATTTGTAAAACAGGATCTTTATACAACGCCTGGTTACTGTCCAAGACTTTACCTTCATTGATGCCAAAGACTTCAGACTGTGGGGTAAATCTAATACTTTACTAACATAGATTTGGGTTTCAAGCAAATATAACACATGAAGCTACCTGCAGATTTCCTGTAGTTAAACCTAGCTACATAATGCGCAAATTTATCTGTATTTCTTACAGGTAAACCTACTCATGAAAAACTTCTCACCCTCTGGAAGCCATTACCTCTTTTTGACTCTAGCTCTGATGACTTTTTCCAAGATATAGTGGAAGAAATGTCCTAGAAGTTCCCTAGGCATCACTGCTGTATGTGCCATAAGCATTGTGATGCTTTCGGTGGCCAAGAGATACCATATCTGCTAATTTCAGAATGAAACATCACATTCATACCAAATGTCAAACAATAGCAAAACTATTTCAGTGCTTTCGCAAGCATTTAACAGAAAGCTTAAGCTTAGCCATAGCAAGAATTAAACTACTGTGTGAAAAGAAGTGAATTAAAAGCTCAAACATTTTAACACAGAACTAAGATTGTTGAAACACTGAGAAATTAATATCCAGTTATTCAATTGCCAAAAAAAATCAGTCATTTTACATCCAAATGTTTTAAATTCCCATTCCCTATTTAGCGATTGAGTTGTGGCAGACACAGATCAACCAATATTTATTTATTCATAAGGTTTTATTATTAGTAGAATCAGATTGTTACAGCAGATAGCTATTCACAGCATACATTCACTTATTCACTAGCACACTTTGCTTACGTTCTCATGTGTTTGCTTTTAATAACAGCTGAAGAAAGAGCTGGGAGAGCAATCACAAATGTAGTTGCATAACATCATACTGGCACAAAAATGGTTTCTACGTGAGAATTCAGAAAATCGCTGTGTCCTTTTCTCATCGGATGTATACATAATCCTTCAATGTATGGAATTGCAATGAACATACCTCTGCAACACTGCATATCATAACAAATTATATCTTTGATATGGTCCAAGCTATACAACCCACTGTTAATGCCAGTGTGCACTAGTGGCCTTGCACAGGTTTGACAAACTCATGGAGTACAGTTCTTGCAGACTCAACAGGCTCCAGAGGTTATCAGTTCCTGGGAAACTTTCCTATACCACCTTACTAATATTCATTTTCCCTCTCTCCAACCTGATGTGTTCCAGTAACCATTTTTCTAGTCAGACCTAGAGATGGCTGTAGTACTCACTCACTGGAAAAAATATTACACTTTCTGACATTGTAAAAGAAATTTTTCATGTTTTAAAGACTCTCTCTATAAAAGTCATACATATATATATACACGCATAAATATATGTATATGTAAGTATACAAATACAAAAGAAGAGATTTAGGAGGGCAGTGTATTTACATGAACAGAGCATTTTATTTAACTTTGAATACACATTTGAAAAAAGTATCTGGTTTTGTATTCTCTCTACACCTCAGCCTCACGAGCATGAATAATCAGCATGGGATTAAATTAAAATCCAAACAGTATCTTCTACATGTGCTGGACGAAGTCTGTATCTCATTCTGAAAGATGTGGATGTGCCCTGCGTATGAACTCAGCACATTCAAAGTCTATTGATTTTTTTCTTTTTTTTTTTTCCATGGTGTTTTCTGTCCAGCTCTACCATCAGTGAGTACCTTCGCACTGACTTCAGTAGGGCTTTGGAGCAGGTTCTTAATCTCTTTGATTTTAGCATTAACTTGCAGAAATCATGAACAGTAAACCTTAGTGAGTGACCAGCTATTTGATATGAAGTGCTTTGTATCCATGGAGAAAATTTATTATTTACAGAATGATTTAAATTCAGAGCTACAATAATTGTTGTTTTATGATACATGAACACAATTTGACTGATCAATGGTATAAAAATACATTCAGCAAATTGCCAATCTTAACAGGAGAAGTATTTTTTTGAGAAAGAAAAAGACACGTATTTATGTATTCATTTATTCATTATGGGTTCATCTAGAGACTCACATTTTAAGATTTTGAAGTCTTTTATAAAAAACTTATTGTGCTAACTCAATTTTAAGATTGTGAAAAGACTGAACACATCAATTTGTATATATATCCATATATAACTAATTAAAGCTTTTTTTTTTTTTTTTACAAGGCAAAAGTATTTACAATACAGGGAATCTGAAAAAAGATTTATCATAATGGAAAATATCAAGAGATGTGTTTAATCACCTGTTCAGTTACGTGCAAAATTCTAATCCTCTCTCCAGTTTTTATCTTCGACATCCAGGGCAATAAAAGTTAAACAATTGCACTTTAATGATTTATTCTCAAGTTGGCATTCAGATCTTTAGCCATGTGATTGCCATTAATGTTAATAGGAGTTGCATAGCTAAAGCCAATTTAATCAAGTTCAAAACACATTCCAGAGTTAAAGACCTATCATATGACAGAACAAGCATTTTTGCTAAACTAATAAGATTATGGGTTTCAGTAGAAATTTACTATTTTAGTATATTTAGTATATTTTAGTGTAAATGTGAGGAAAAAGAAAAAATAGGAAGAATATGCAGCAAATGCTTGAGAGGCTATTATTGTAAGGACTGAATTTCTACCACACACAGCATCCTCTCTCCACATCATACACAAACATGCAGTTGATGAGGAACAGAACTTTGAGGCTGACTACGTAGACAAAGCTTAACACAAATAAGTCTTCTCAGTCTGATGTACCCAAGGAAAAAATGTGCAAGCTCCTCTGCCTGTTTAAGATGTGGAGAGAAGTAGTAATTCTTGCAAATAAAAAAAAAAAAAGAAAAAAAAAAAAAAAAAAAAGAAAAAAAAAGAAAAAAAAACAGTTTAAGCTGCCAGGTTTGGTTTTGTTTTGATTTTTTTAATGTAGAAGAGTATCTTGCCAAGAATGCTTAATATGCAGGAAGAGTTGAGTCAGCTTTGGGAAGCAGTATGAGATCCTGTCTTCTCCCTTTCATAGCTGCTTTAGGTTGATGCTTTTCTACATTAAAAAATGTTTCCATTATTACCCAACAGCTCAACGTGAACTCAGACTGTAGCAGCTGCCTTTGAAAGGTAGCAGGCCTCCACCTGGATGCATTGAAAGGGACTGCTGCATCTTGAGAAGATTCCCCAGCTGAACTTGACTTTCTCTGCATTATTTTTTTGAACCAGGTTACATTTGTAAGAAATACTTCCCATCCAAGGAAATAAAAAATACTAGCTGTATGGAACAATCAGTCCTGGATCCTTCTGGCCTAACTTCAAGGAATTTAAGTTCCAGTGTACAATAACAGCCTCCAAGTGTATCTGCTTATGGATCTGGTTTCTGAAATGTTAATGCTGCTAACTCTAAAATATCCCAAAGCAGAAGGAACATAAGATACGTGAAAGCATGATTCTAAACCAGTAATCTAATCTCATTTAATCATCCCAATAATCCAACCATAACATTAAACAATCTGATATTTTAAAACAGCAGTGCCGGTACTCTTTCTACTTAAAGAAAAAGGAAAACGGAATGTAATATTCCATTAACCTATCTGGGATATAATACACTGTGAAATTAACTGAAAAATGAGTGAATTGTCTTGTAAAGTCAGCAACAGCTTCTTACAGCATCAATCATTCTTTAATTCATAAATCCCTTTTCTACATCTTATAGCTGGTTGAAAGTATTCGCATGAATTTTAAGGAATACTAAGAATTAACCTTCCAGGTTCACTGTAGAAGATTACAGATTATAAATAGACTACAGAAGATTAAAATGCAAGCTCATTTGATAGTTCTAATCCAGAAAAGAAAGAAAGAAAGAAAGAAAGAAAGAAAGAAAGAAAGAAAGAAAGAAAGAAAGAAAGAAAGAAAGAAAGAAAGAAAGAAAGAAAGAAAGAAAGAAAGAAAGAAAGAAAGAAAGAAAGACAGACAGAAAGAAAGAAAGAAAAGAAGAAAGAAAGAAAGAAAGAAAGAAAGAAAGAAAGAAAGAAAGAANCAGAAAAAGATTAAAAGTTTTTTAAAAAAATAAAAAAAAAAAAAAAAAAAAAAAAAAGATGATAATGATTTCTGACAGAGAGACCAAACTTCCTTGAGGGTTTCCTTTTTGTTTTTTCCTCCACATATACTAAAATCTTACAGTGCTTTTTTTCCACAAGAGTTATATCCAGAGTTTTAAAAAGCAAACCCTTTTTACACACAGCAGTAATAAATGACTGCAACCTCAAACACTTAAAGAAACATTAATCTGATGGCAGTAGAGGAACAAGTAGCTGAACATGAACTCTTTATCAACATTCTTCCTAGGAAAAGCCTCACAAAAGTTGTTTTTTAAAAGTAAATAGGTTTTTAAGCCAGCCAGACATCTTTCACTCTCCAAACTGCTGACAAAGGCCAAAAGTGGCAGATGCAGCTATCAGCTGTACAACCCTTACACTGATGAACAAACAAGCTGTGTTCTGGCTCTGCAGATTTCACCTGTGTGTCACTTTGAAAGCAATGCCTCCTATTTATTTCCATGGAATCTACAACAGATACAAAGAGCACAATAACACATTTTGATAGAGGGAATTCTCAGCTACAAAACAATATTTTTCGGCATGGTTACCACCATTAGTCACACATTTTCACCAACAATCAACAAGAGCCTGTGTGCCGTGCTCGTGAACGTCTGCACCAGCAGAGGCGACCCACTGTTGCTGTTACCACTGCTGAAACGCGCCACCCACCACTTCACTGTGCTCGCATCCACTGTTTGGTATCTATAAACATCCAGCAAGCATCAGTGAATGTCAATGCGTGCAATTTGTTCTGAATGGAGGAGTCACATCACACACCTTTGCTTCATCTGCAATTCCTTGTCAGACTGCCGTCTGTCTCTGCTGCCATCTGTCACATGGCAACAAAATGTAATGAAATTTTGATGGGGAGATTCAACCTCTACTGCCATACCAGCAACATCCACCTCTGATGTGATGAGCCAACATAGTAAAATAGGAGGCATTACTTTTAGGGAAGCCCTCATAAAAAAGGATCTCAGCTCCTTCCCACTGTTTGCGTTCTCATCCACGTTTCACATTGGTCTACGTTTCATTTGGTAATGGTATGATTTCTCATGACTGTAGCTTGTCCCAGCAGCGCAAGCAGCATCTCATTGGTGTTCCACTGGTTAGTGTACATTGGCCGCTTCAGGTTAGTGTCTAAGTCACATTGTTATTGTATGTCTACAGTAACAAGAATCCATGTTACTCTTCACTAGCAGTCCAGTGCTGAGCATCTTGTAGTTTTGTACAGCTACTCGGCACCTCCAGCTAGAAGTGCTCCATTAGTTGGTACCTTCTACAGACACTGATATATAACACATTTTGGAAGAAGATTTAGGTCTCATGTGGTATTATTGGAGCTTGAAAGAAAACATGAACAGCAATTTTGTTTGGAAACATGACTATGTTTTGCAGCATTATCCGAGCAGAACCCAGGCAAGGATAACATACCTCAGCCCCCATCAGATCTGGAAAGCTGGGTGATTTTCTGCCTGCTCACTTGCTGCAGTCCTCAGTTAAGAGCCATCTGCCAAGTGACCAGTCCATAAGAGCCCATAAGCTGGGGACAGCACAGTGGCCCCAGAAAAGCTTCTCAGAAATCAATCAGGCAAATTATTCTACTAATGGAATTTCATTCTCTTTTTAGAAAACCCTGTGAAGTTTAGGCCAAAGTGACAGTGATTCGTAACTACTGATTTATGTCTTGCCATTACAGCTGTAACGCTGCAGTAGTTGCTGCGTTTTTTTTGTTTTTCTTTTTTTGTTTGTTTGTTTGTTTGTTTTTGTTTTTGGTGGTGGTGGTAGTGTGTATTAGGATTTGGGTTTGTTTTATTGTGTCAGAGTAATTTGCAGTGCAGAACATCCACAGGCTGTGTAGGTAGACAATAAGCATAAGAAATAGGAAGACGTTAAAATGGAGGATTCTTCACCTCAGTATATAGAAAGGCGAGCATACAAATATGTTCTTTTTTTTTTTTTAACTTATCAAATAAATCTTCAAAAGTATAGGTTGCATCTTAGAACATAATCATTCACTCTCCTCTGTTTTAATGTCAGTATAAAGAAAACTGTGCAATAACACAGCAGGTGTTAAACATAATAATGTTCTGCAATAGAAAACCTTTGGCTGATACATAAATTAAGGGAAAATTGATAGAAAAGATCTAACTGCTCTCCTGAATATCCAGATTTACATGATGACTAAGACTATTCTTTCTACCCTTTTAGTTTAGGCAAATGAGTGGCTGGGGTTTTATTTCATTTTGGGGAGATAACTTGGAACATGTCTGGATATGAAGAGATGCTGAAACACCCCAACCAAGACATTCATTTTTAATGCTCAGGTTCTTCTCTGTTTAGTAATTTGGTTTATATAATCCATAGTTCAGTAATTATTAGACTTCAATGAGAAGGTCTCCATTTGCTTTGAAATTCGCTTTGTGCCCCTTGTTGCATTTAGGCTAGGACTGATCTTTCTAAGCCTGAAAGGTCAGGTTTTGAGTTGTTTTGTGGAATTCAGTAACACCCCCACCTGTACTGGTTTTCAATTTACTATTGTGACAAAGATTTTCCACAGATTAAGCCCTGTGAAATATCTTTGTCTGTCTGATCTGCATCCAGCCATTCTGTGCTTTCTGCATCTGTGAAATGAAGCAACAAGACTAATAGTATCATAACATGAAAACAGGAACCTTGCCTGTTTGTAGTACTTCATTTTCCTTTACCTGCCTTCAGATTGCATTAAAGACCATCCAGGGTCTGGACACTTCCAAAATATGCAAGGAATCATCCTATTTCCTTACTGATATGTTCCCCCAAATTTACATTACTACAAAATGATCCTAATAAATGCGTATTTACTTAAAATCGTATTGCAAAAGGTTTCAAGAAGCACAAACAGATCTTTTTAAAAAGATATATTATCTCAAAGTTCCTTTAGAATCATACTGGCTCTATATTCTTCCTCAAGCTATCATTAGATTTACTCCACTGCAATTTAATTGGTAGAGGTATGTACTTGAAGCTTCAGGAATTACAAGTAACTTCTCATGGTCAATATATGTTTACCATTTTACATGCTGATCTTTAATGTACTGAATACACATTGATTAGACTGCAAGATATTATCTTAGCAAATGAACTCCAGGAAATCAACAGACCAAAACAAACAAACAAGCAAAGAAAACAGACATGAAGAATATAAGAAACTTGATGGACTCTGCCTTCCTGAACAGTTTAGCATGATTAAACACTGAATGATTTCACATTTCCCTTGTAGAACTTTCACATTTCTAGACGGTATAGCCCCTTAGCTAGGGTCCTACAGGCTGGTGCGAGGGGTCAGCCCAGGTGTCCCGGAAGAGCTGCAAACAGGAGAGCACAGACTGCTTAAGAATTCTAAGTATTTTTCCGAGTGGACTGCTGATTTCAACAGCTTTTAATTTCAGTCTCATAAATGTCCTTTAATAGGGAAATCTGCAGTCTGTGGAGGGATATTTTTGTTTTCAATAGGTAGGCAGGGTTACAGTTATGTAGCAAAACTGCTTAATTAACAAGTGGGCACAGTTTCCTTTCATTAGAACATTGGTATGAAATTAACACAGTTTATACCATATTTTTTGTTTGACTTGAACTTTCTATTTTGTCAGGAACTTTTACATGTCTTTGTTGATTGTCTAGTACATGGCTCCTTGTTCTGCTAACAAAACAAACATCTCTCCATTCCAGGCATTGTTTTCTTGTTCTCTGTTTCCACAATTTTATGACTTCTGTTCATGACAAAAATATCAGGGTGAGTCTTTTATACATATATAATGCACTTACTACTAAGTGCATTAACCTTCAGTTATCACCCACTGAATTGAGCAGGGAAATAAAGTCTCTCAAAGAAACAGTGGAATCTCATTTTGTATCTGTCTCTATGTTACAGAATGAGGCTTGTGTATAGACTTTAATGAAGCGTTTGGGGAAGCAGAAACCACCTGTTCTCACCTCAAGGCAGGGAGGCTGGGATATCTCATTCAGTATTGCTTCTCACCCTAGGCACAGAATGAGGAAAAAGTAAACATTGGATAGGTTGCAGAAGGAATGTGCACATCAGAAAGTATTTAATCTGCACTGTAGAGAGGTGCTTAGCACAGCTCCTGATCAGTCTTTCTGCTCACTGAGAAAAGAAAAAAATGCACAAAAAATAACAATGGAGACTCAAACTCATCTTCTGTTAGCAAGTAAAAATGGAGCCAGCAGGCCAAAACAAGCAGCTTCACAGAGGGAAAAGAAATCACTGAGGAATATCAAAGCTGTACTGATATATGCACATCTATGCAAGTCTCTTTGTTTATTTATTCCATACATGTGTATAGATATGCATATGTATATATACTTGTAATTAGGAGGGGAACTGTTCCTCCTCTGATAAATCTTGTGTTCCTGAGGGAAGATGTATCTTGTAAATGTATTCCAGCAGACTCAGAGGAAAAGGGCTGACTTCTACTGGGATGGATATGTGTGTTCTCAGAAGGCAAGTAGAGATATATGCCAAATAGTTCCAAAAGTAGCCAGATCTACCCAAGTCCTGTTTTTCAGTCAAAAGGAGTCATTACAGTTGGCTGTGATAATCATGACTCAAACAAAGGGCTGTGAACCAAAGTCAGTGCCCTTCAACGTGACCCTAGAATGTGCATTCCCAGCATTCCCAGCAACATCACTTATTCACAATAGTAGCTAGAGGTGGGTCATTACCTGAGTGACGTTCAATATCTTCTCTCAGAATTGCTTAAGTTCTGCTCTAATGTGAGCTTCAGAGAGAAAGTAGGAAGCATGCCAGTATTAGCTATAGCAGAAAAATAAGGGTATGCAAGGGGAAAGCAACATCTTTTGCCCATGCATTTTGAGAATATCTTCTGTACAGATAAGGATAAGCAAGTTTCACGTGGCTGTTTCCAGACGCATGTCGACAGAGATTAAGATGCAGAGAGGGAAGTTTGCTCAGCCATCAGAGAACTCCAGAAATCCCAAAAGAGCTCAAGGCAATAACAATCAAGCATTGTTCTTGTACAGATTTTGTTATAATATACCTTTTTTTTTCCTTCTTATTTCTGATGTAATTTTATTGACTTTGTTTATGTCTGTGCCTAAAGCCTGTTCCTGGCTCATTCTCATTAGTTTCCTATGTCAGCCAACTATAGAATTGTAGCATGCATGATGGCAATGTCACTTAATAAGCCACACTGTGAATACCTTGCAGACTTTGGAAGGATGATAAACAATGTTACATCAAATTTAACTAACTTTGTAACATTCAGTTTTAAAAATTCTTCCAGTAACCTGTCTGGTGTCCTTTTATAAGGTTTTATTTATTTATTTATTTATTTGAGAGTGAACCAGGGCTCTGATTTCGAGGAGGACCAATGTCACCTGAATAGATAAACAGGTGGAACAGAATGTCAGAAATAGATGAGGAACATCAGAAACAAATTGGAAAAGTTAAAGAGAAAGAACTAATTTATCCAACACCAAAAATCCCTACAATCTTTCCAGACTTTAGAGAGCAGATGAAACAGCAACAAAAGGTAGTATATATGACTAATCAAGCCTGTGAAAGTGACCAGGGCAATTAGAAATGGAGAAAATGGTGTTATTTATTGCACAGCTCTGCTATTTGTGCCTGTTTCTGTACAGTGCATCTTCTTATTATTTTTTTTGATTATATTTGGATATAAATAGATTTAAAAAATTCACCTCAGGAACTAGCGCAGCAGCCAGTTAGAATTCGTGAGTCAAATGTTTCATATCTGATAGCCTGTAAACTCATAATAAATCCTATATGCTTTAAATCTCCTGTCAAATGAAGACACAGGACCACGGGAAGAAAATTTATGCAAATGTTTGAATCCTGTTTGTGAGAATGCAAGTATTTTACATTTGAATTCTCCTAAGTATGTCAGTGTGTCTGTGAACAATGTAGAACTGATGGTGAAATATGGCCCATAAAATAGTCATTAATGTTTAATCCTTAATAGTTGTCACTTTACAATTTTATGGGCTACAAACAAGAAAATATGTAAAAGCTGTATCTAATGACAAAATGGTGTTATTTCAGTATCAAAATTGGGTACATTTCTAAAGACCTCTAGCGATATAGCACAAGAGATTTTATGGTTTGGTCTAATTTGAAACATTACTCTTTGCATTTCTTTTCTAATTGTCTAAAAAGATGTTAAAACAATGGAAAAAATGAGAGCAAAATTGCAGTGTGAATAAAATAATATTTTAATAGAAACAATTTTTTTTGGTAATACAATGTGAATCAATTTTGAACTTACTCATGATCACTTAAATGCATAAGTATATTACAGAAAAAGTGAAAATCAAATCAATGTTATGGCATAATTTTATACTAGCAATGTTACTGAAAAAGAACAATACTAAATATGTAATAGGTTTGGTTTGTCCATATGTATTAGAAGAGCAGCACCCCTGTATTTGCTATATTTTTTCAGCTAATTGTTGCCATGTTATGTGTGATTTGAACGGACAGTACTATAGCACATGTAGATCTACCTGCTTTTGTTCAAATGTTTAACTGTAAGGATCAGGCTTGTTTATTGTTCACTTACAACAGTGAATCCAGGTGTCCTATTTCATCTTTATGTGGAGCTGCTCTAATATATCCTTAGAGGAGGATGACACTGTTAATTTTGAATCCAAGGGCTGATGAAGCCAGAGATCACTCAGGTGTGATTATTTGCTAGTCAGATGGTTCTTGATCTGAGGCTTGGGGGAACTTTATGCTCTCACAGAGGTGTCCATTGTGTCTACTAAGAAACAGTAGATGCATGGAGTATAGAGCCCAGTACTCTACTGTCAGGTTCAACCACCATCATACCATATTAGCCTCCAGAATAGTTTGTTTCACATTCTTTAATCAGAAATTACTCAGATAGTTAGAAATGTAACTTCAGATAACAAAGATATCTGAAGATACCTAAAAATAGGGGATTAATGAGGTTTTCAAAAGTGTTGCAGCAGCCACTGCCTGTGATTTTAAAGCATGTAAGGGCTTGCTTTGCAAACAGTACAAATATCTTGCAGTGCATTAGATGTGTTCTTCCAAATGTTAGAAGCCATCAGTAGGGACTTTTGTTCAGTTCTGCCTACACTTCTGACAGAGCAGAAGCATGAACTTCTCATCCTGCCAAGCAGTTCTGCATCACACCTGCGTTTCTCAGGTCACTTTGCTGTCTTCTGTGCACCTCGTTCTGGGAATTCTCAACATTCCTCATGCTTTGTGAAAGCTTACCTGGTATAAAGAATTCCTTTAAATGTGAAGGCATTTAAATGTTACTGCAGCTCTGATCAGTGATACATAGAAGTCCATCTGTTCATTTAGCTCTTGATTTAATGCCTTGACAATGTTTCTGTCTTTTGATTGTGAGTAAATACATCAAAAATGTGTATTTTTAATAACAAAAGTGAAAGTATTTGAATGCACTTCTCAACTTGTTCATTTATTAGATATGGTCAAGGTCTGATTCTATGGGTCTGGCCTAGGAAATCACCTGACCCAGCATTGCTTTACCAGACTAAGACACAGTCAAGTAGTACCTAACAGATGACCATTAGATTTAGTCAGTAAAAAGCAGCTTAAATGATTGAAAGTGATTGAAACTAATGAGTTTGACCGAGCTCTTCCTGAGAAGTGTAAAAACCTATTTCTTACTGTATTCCAGTTGTTAAATAGCAACATTTTCCGTCTGACTCATTGTCAGCACTGCTAACATTAAGAAGCCCACACTTAGCTTTGGGAAACTGATTCCCTTCCTGTGTTCTGATATGGAGTGTCAAACTGCAGATGGCAATGGTTTAAGATTCAATTTTTAAAAAGTTCTCAAGATCAAACATGAGTTTAGGCCTAATTATCAATATTAACATTCCTACATGATGCAGAAGACCATGAAGGGAAGGACAAGAGGACCTGAAGGGAAGGACAAGAGAACTCCAATTGCTAAATCAGCCTCAGCAGGGACCTGACTTAAATGTCTGTAATCTAACGCACGGAGCATGGGGAAC